>SJYO01045292.1:8544815-8678358 GCA_006410555.1 Capra ibex | reverse complement strand
AGAGGAGAAAGTGAAAGTAGTTCTCCGAAAAATCAAGGAGAAGTGAAGGACGGTATTCCCACCACAGTAGACGTATAGACTTCAATAACTATAAAGAGGGCCGTTAGAACTAAGGTCGAACACGAAGAAGGTCAGGTCGCAAAGAGTACTACATGAGACGTATCTTCAATTTAAAAAATTCGTCCCACTATTATATGTCGGAACTGCACAAGGAAAAGGATAAACCTTGGTCAGACAACAAGATATAGGTCAAGATTGACAACGAAGGACTGGACGTATGTCCAAAGAGTTCTCCGTCCAGTCCACCAGACCATAAGGGTAGAGAAAGTCTTAAAAGGTGTCAAATAACACTAGGTGTGTTAGCTTCCGAAACCGTATCAGTTATTTCGTCTTTAGCTACAAAAAGACCTTGAGAGAACGAAAAAGGTACTAGGTCGCCTACAACTGTTAAACTAGAGACCAAGGAGACGGAAAAGATTTTGGTCGAACTTGTAGACCTTCAAGTGTCAAGTGCATAACGATTTCGGACCGAACCTCTTAAAACTCGTCATGAAATGATTGTACACTCTACTCATGTTAACACACCATCAAACTCGTAAGAAACCGTAACGGAAAGAAACCCTAACCTTACTTTTGACTGGAAAAGGTCAGGACACCGGTGACGACTCAAAAGGTTTAAACGACCGTATAACTCACGTCGTGAAAGTGTCGTAGTAGAAAGTCTTAAACTTTGTCGAGTTAACCTTAAGGTAGTGGAGGTGACTGAAACAAGCATCACTATGAAAGATTCCGGGGGAACTGAAGTGTCAGGTCCTATAGACCGAGATCTACTCACTAGTGTGGTAGCACTAATAGGCCCAGCACTTCTAGAAAAAACATGTCAAGAAGACACACAAGAACGGTGGAGAAGAATCATAGAAGACGAAGACAATCCATGTCTGGTAAAGACAGGAAGTAACTCGGGTAGAAACGCACTTTACAAGGGAACCACAGAGACTAAAAGAACTTCTCTAAGGATCAGAAAAGGGGTAAGACAGTAAAAGGAGATAAAGAAACGTAACTAGCGACTCCTACCGAAAGAATAGAGAAGAACGACAAGAAACCTTGAGACGTAAGTCCACGAATATAGAAAGAAAAGAGGAAACAAAAAACGGAGAGAAGAAAAGTGTCGATAACATTCCGGAGGTGTCTGTCGGTAAAACGAGAAAACGTAAAGAAAAGGTACCCCTACCAGAGCTAGGGACAGAGGACATGTTACAGTGCTTGGAGTAAGGTATCAAGTAGTTCGTAAGACAGATAGTCTAGATCCGGGAATTTAGATAAAGAGTGAACGTGATATATTAGTATTCACTAAACTAAATCCAGTATGGACTTGCCAGATGACCAAAAGAGATGAAAGAAGTTAAATTCAGACTTAAACCATTATTCCTCGAGTACTAGACTCGGTGTCAGTCGAGGACCAGAACAAAAACAACTGACATATCTCGAAGAGGTAGAAACCGACGTCTCTTATATTAGTTAGACTAAAGTCACAACTGGTAGACCACTACAGGTCCACAGCTCAGAAGAGAACACAACAACCTTCTCCCACAAACGATACTGGTCACGTAATAGAACCGTTTTGAGATAATCAGAAACGGGACGAAGTAAGGCGTAAGGTTCCGGTTTAAACGGACAATGAGGTCTACAAAGAACTGAAGGATGAAAACGTAAGGTCAGGGGATATTACTTTTCCTGTAGAGAAAACCCACAATCAAGATTTTCCAGAACATCCAGAAGTATCTTGACAAGTTGAAGTCGAAGAAGTCGCAATGACCAACCCCGTATCTGAACCTAATGACACTATAACTTACCAAACGGAACCTCTGCTTGTCTCTAGTAAGACAGCAAAAACTCTAACGTAGGTTCATGATGTAAAGTCTGAGAAAACAACTGGTACTACCGATGAGGTAAAGAAGACTCTCTAACGACGGGTGTCATCATCTATATTACCAGTAGACTCAATTTAAGTGGCTAAGGTCAGGTAAAATCAAACGACTAAGGATCTTACAACTGCAAGTGAGAACGGTAGAGAACAAACTGGTGAAGGTTAAACGGAACTAAGTACCTGGACTGTAAGGTCCAAGGACACGTTATAACGAGAAATGTCATAGCCTGGAACGAAGACAGTGGTCAGTGTAGGTATCGACCCATAACAAAAACGAAACCGAGGTAGGGAAGTAAGAAAGACCTCAATAAAGAGGTGACTAGAGGTCATCGCACAACCCGTGGATGACTGGACCCCTCAAGAAGAAAGTCATAGGATAGTAAAACTGCAAAGTATGACAAGTACCCAAAGAGTTCTGTTCTTATGACTTCACCAAAAAGTAACGGAAGAGGTCACCTGGTGTAACACAGTCTGGAGAGGTGGTACTGGGTGGGTAGAATCCAACGGGGCGTCCGTACCGAACCAGAGTAACTCAAGTTGTCCCGACACCAGGATCACACTAATCTAACTGATCAAAAGACACTCATACCAAAGTCACACAGACGGGAAACTACGGGAGAACGTTGTGGATGGTAGAATGAACCCAAAGAGAATGGAACCCGCACCCCATAGAAAAGTGCCGACGAGGTCGTTTCGCGTCGAGGCCGAGGAATCGAACCTACTTCCCATAGAGGAGTGGCGACGGGAAGGACTGGAAGTTGCACCATACCGAGGAGATCCGGGAGGACGCGGGCGCGTCGGTGGCGAGGAACCTGCACCCCAACGAGGTCAATGTGTAGGTATTTTGTGTTTCTCAATCCACAAGCTAAAAATCTTTGATATTGAATGGTATGATCACAATTAATAATCATCAGGGACAATGACAAAAATTCTTTCATCGATTGTCTAAAAGGAACTCGTCTTACAGAAGAAAGTCTCCATTTAAACTCCACCCAATAAGTAAGTCGGTCGATTCAAACCGAAGAAACGGGTCCGGTGTCCAAGTAATAGGCACAGTGATCACTGTAAACCCCATTTATTAAGAAACGTGTCTCCGAACACCCTACAAATCGTAACATCCTACAATCGACGTGGGGACCGGAAGAGGACCATCTACGTACGGGTGGGGGGTCGTGGGGTAAAAGTCAATATCCATCGGAAACGGCATGGCCTTGACATAATTTATAAAGACGTCCAAGAGAAAAGGTAATTGTGCAGAACGACCACGGGCACAGACTAAAGTCGGGGTCGTAGAGCCCAGAACCTGAGTCTCGTCGAAATGTTCAAACCACGGTCTTCTCGGTCGGTCACGTGACGGTGTCTGCACACGTTTCCAACCCCAACCCCACTCGTGCCCCAAGTCTCGTCAATTAGAGTCGTTCTCGAAGGAAACGACCCACCAGACATTTACAAGCACAAACGTCACCTGGGAGAGCGGGCGTCACAAACAAAAGGAAATCACATATTCTTCCGACGTCTCGTGTCTCCCGGGCACGACGAACTGTGTAATAACTGATTCCTGTAGAATCACGGTCTCTGCAATCAAAGACGTCTTTAGAGGGCCAGTTATTCTCACTTTTACACGTAAATCGTAGCACGTCTGGTAATCGTCAAAACAAGAGGAAGGAGAATCACCGGAAAGACAATCACTCAACCCACCCCCCTGTACTTAGGCGTCCGACGTCAGGTATCACAACCTTTCTCGACCTGTGTTGACCTCACTGAATCGTGTACACTGAACTGACTTTTTCGGTCCATAATTGATGGTCGTGACACGACCTTTCGTCTGGGGTGGGGGTCGCGGGCGACGGGTCGCAAGGGGCCCAAACAGACGTCTGTCGTACAGGACACGTAGTCTTGGTCCTCCACAGTGAGCGTACGACTTACGGCACCGACGAGGGGTCCACCCAGGCTACACCCCTTCCGTCGTCTCCTCCCAGGGACGCGACAAAGATTACCGTCACCGTCGGGGAGGTGCGGTCCTCCCCGCAGCAAAGACCCGCAAGGAGGGGCGACGGAGGAGGGACGGACACAGAACTGGTACAGAAACGGAGAACAGAGAAGGGTCGCCATGGAGTCCCTGAAAAAGTCGCACTACGAGGTCAGCCGGTGCAGGGGCGACGTGTAGCTCTTCCACCCCGACTGCGACAGGTTTGTGTGGCACACACTCAAGAGCGGTAAGAAGTTCTTCCCACAGAAGCTGATGTCGTCGGTGCCCTGTCCCATCCTGACCTCTACCTTGGAGTGGTGTGTCACGGAAGAGTAGGCTCGTCTGGGGCTGGTCCCCGGACCTGGGGAGTGGCGGAGGAGACTCACGGACTCGTCTCGGTCCCGGTACGACCGGTGCCACTGTAACTCACCGCCGACAGGGACGGGCAGAGCCGACTTACACCGGAAGAGTAACACACGTCTCAGACAGGACCTCCGAGGCAGTGGGACCCGGGGACCTCGACTCGGTCGGACCCCGAAGGGACTACCCACCGACCAGTCTGGAGGGGTTACTGAAAGTAGACCAAAGGGGAAAATGGTCTTATGAGAAATAAAAAAAATTATAGGGAAGGTACACCGACCGACATAGGGTTCTTTTCGTAAAATTTAATAAAGTAACATAAACGGTAAAAGGGGTAAACTCCGACTTGAAAAACATATTAGGGATTCGTGGTTACAAATGTGTCTTAAAGTGTAAGACGTTTCCCCTAAAAGTCAGGTTAGTGCTGACCTCAGAAGGTACGAACTGTGTAACCTACATCCAATGTTGTCGAAGATATTTAGGTAACTTTATCCTATAAACAAGTTAGAACTTATAAGTTCTTCAAAAATGGTTTACCGACAGGACGTGCAACTTCGAAAGAGACGATTCGTGTTTTACTCGAGGAGTAACTTACGTATAAAAATTTGTAAAACAAGTGTAAAAACAATGACTTAGATGACCTAGAATTCGACGTTCTGATCTTAAATGACATCAAATAATTGCTAGAGAATTTAGTGAGTCCTGAATTACATCGTAACATGTAGGTGCATGTTCGTTTTGACGAAACAAAATGATTTCTCTTTTTATACTCTTCTTTTTTCTATATATACCATATATAACTTTACATATATTAAGATGGATATTTAAATATACACATGTGTGAGGACATACTATCAATGTAGTTTTATATATTAATAAGTGTACTTTAAACAATTTCCATAAACGAAAAAGTTCTAAATTCACCTCGACGATAGTTATAATTTACTTCAATACCTTAGGTGGGACATCGAATCAAATAAAATTCGAACACTGTACTAGTAAGGAGGACCAGACAAATTTTTAAATAGATTACACGAACCTTTCTATGTGTTACATATTAAATCGTAAACAAAACATCTTCTACACGAATATCATTACTAACTTCAGTGTTTACTTACCCATTGTTTTGTCCGGACGTAAGCCAGAAAGTCTTCTAAGGACACGTTGTCTCGAGAGGTCAGACTTTTTACATATAAGTCTCTACGTTAATAGGACTATTCCCCCCTTTAATAATAACATGATTAATCTATAGTGTCGAATCGTACTTTTTTTTATTCCCGAAAAAAAAAAAAAAAATTAACGGTGTCCTTCTGAAGCATAACTCATGACAACACTAATGTCCGTCTCCAATCCCCATTAATGACGATCCTTTAAATTTGGATCTCCAATTTCCTATTTTTGACTCTCTACTATAGTCCAACCGGTTTTTGAAGTAAACCTAAAAATACATGCTACAGGGGAAAAACGACTCATTTGAATTACCAAAAGAAGTTGACTGGCCCAGTAGACAGAGGACGGGAAAACCTGGGTATGACCTTCGGTCCGAGTACTCTCCGTAGAGTGATCCCAGTGTGTCCCCTGTATTGTCAAACTGCTCCTATTTATCTACACACAAAAATCCTTCGCGTCCTTAGTCTACTACGAAACTAAGGTTAGGAGTAGATTCCACAGTGCAACTCCCAACTTTAGGACCAGCCACGACCCGTTTCGACCGACATTGTGTACCCACAGTAAAGTGAGGAGACTTGGAGTCAGGGGTAGACTTTTACTGTGACAACGGGTCCCACTGGAGATCCAAGACTGGATCGGGTCCCACTGTCCGTCTCCCTGGTAGTGGTTACATACCTACGTCTGAAGATTAGCCTGGGTTTGTCGTAGAATTAGACTCATCTTGAACTTCCTTACGACCGTTCGGTCACTTTTCAGAGGAGCTTTGTTTATTATTTTAGGGAAAGACTCTGTTTCTCTTCTGTGCGCTGTGTCTATAGACAGAGACCACTATTTTAACTTCGAAGTAATTAAACCTGATTAAGTTTCCTTATTTTCTTTCGGTCGTTCATACATAGAATAATGAAAGTTCACATAGTTTATTGTCACTTCACGGTAGTTAAATATTTACGAAAACATCAGGCAACCTGTTTATATTCCGTTAAGTTGTCTTAGTAAATAAATCCTACAGAATCGTACAAGAGGCCTCTGTCGTTACCGTAGGGTGAGGTCATGAGCACGGACCTTTTAGGGTACCTGTCTCCTCGGACCATCCGACGTCAGGTACCCCAGCGCTTCTCAGCATGTACTGACTCGCTGAAGTGAAAGTGAAAAGTGAAAGTACGTAACCTCTTCCTTTACCGTTGGGTGAGATCACAAGAGCGGACCTCTTAGGGTCCCTGCTCCCTCGGACCACCCGACGGCAGATACCCCAGCGTGTCACAACCTGTGTTGACTTCACTCAATCGTCGTCGTCGTCGTACAGGAGGTCCCAGGACGAATGTGTGGTTTTATAAACGTGGTTTGAACACACATTGGTGTCCATCATCTCACGGGAAGTCGTACTCAGGGTGGGTCTGGAACAAAGATTCGGTCTTTTTAAGGTCAAGTCGGAACACTAATTGAATCACTATGCTCCAGTACGACGGAGGAATTACTACCTGCAGATCCTCTAAGGACCGGGTGTTACATCTCCGCGAGACTTCTAAGCACTTGGTCCCGTGACCCGGGAAGACAAATACAAACAACCGTCCTTCTCGAGTTAGACAAGGGCTGAGTCTTGAGATCTGTCGCAGAAAGTCTCAGACTTTTCTTCGAAAGTCTCGGATCACGTAGGTACTTGACCTTTACATCGACGACACCTCTACGTCAGGGTCGGGGTCTCGGTCCGGTACAACGACTAGACCCCAGTTGAAAACGTATACCGCCGGGGTGGGGTGGGGACGGGGTAGAGGGACCTACGTAGAGGATCGTGTGTCGACACGGACCGGGTGGCAACGGAGGTCAAACGAGGACCTCTGCCCTTCGACACACCGTAGCACTGCGCCGACGAATTGTGAGTCAGACGTGGGTGGTGTCCGCTGCGCGTAGGGGAGGTTCTCGTGCGTCCATTGTTGTCAAGTTCGGACTGCACTCTCTGATAAGGCACTGTATGACGAAAGTTTCCCACGAGAACCTCTCCAAAACTTTAACTGGGAGAAAATGTAACGGATTTTGTCGCGGACCTCCAAAGCACTCAGGTCTCAACTTGCACAGACGACGTACTCTGGAACAAGGAGGACACAAGGGTGTGAGTGGTGTCCTCTCCAGGTGTGAAACAACGACCTTTTCTTACTCCTATCGATCCATTTTCTTGAGGCACCGGTTTAGGTCACGAAGGTAATATACATGTATTGGTGTCGTCCATAAATACAAACCCTTTATGATTTCTTTCTGGTAAGGAACCTCCTCTGAGTAAGAACTGTCTAAATCGGGTATATGAGAAGAAACATGTTGTCCCGAGAAAGGTGGTCGTTTTTCTCCCGGACTGACAACTGAAAAAAGAAACCAAATCTCACGAAAAAGATTACGATTATATCATCCACTTTTTAATAAGAGACTACTACGAGTACAACACTTAAAACGTGTATGTCTCAATAAAGGTTCAACTTTGTTTAGATGGACTAAGAATTGACGTCTAAGGATTTCGTAGTATAAAGTTTAACTAGGGTACCACCATGGACTCTCAATCGTCCTACCTCAACCTCAACCAGTCCGACTACGGAAGTTTTCGGAGGACGTAATCCCTTAGGTCATCCTGATCAATGTACATTTTATCACCCTCCCTGCATTTCCGTCAACGACCTGGGTTGCCCCAAGTCCTACACTCAAATGGGAACAAGGGAGGTCTATCGTAAACGCGTGCGAACATTGACACCTCAATCGGTTTAAGATCGAAGATTCCGGTGGGGGACGGAAAGATTTGCCAGACGGGAGACACGTAGAGGACGACTCACTGATTTATGTTTTATGGGAAAAATTTTTAAAAATAGCCTCATATCAACAAAATGTTACAACACTTAAATGTTACAACAATCAGAGATGACATGTCGTTTCACTCAGTCGATATCCACATAAAGATATAGGGGAGAAAAAACCTAAAGAAAACGTAAATCCAGTGGTGTCTCGTACCCCAAGGGACACGTTTTATCATCCAAGAGTAATCAATGGATAAAATATGTATTATAGTTATCGCATATATACAGTCACGGTTAGAGGGTTAAGTAAAGGGGGACGAAAGAGGGGAACCATAGGTACGTAAACAGGAGAGCAGGTAGACACAGAGGTAAAGACGAAACGTCTATCCAAGTAGACATGGTAAAAAGATCTGGGGCGAATAATTGACGTACACAATTATATACTACAAGGAAACAGAGAAAGAATCAAGAAAGGCACACTGGGAGAGGTCCAGGTAGGTGTAGAGACGTTTACCGGGTCGAGACAAGGAAAAATATCGACTCATTATAAAGTGACACGCATACACGATGCAGCAGTAATAGATAGATAGACAGCTACCTGCAAATCCAACGACGATATAGGACCGATAACATTCATCACGACGTCCCTTGTAGCCACACGTACACAGAAAACCTTAATACGAAACCAAAAGAGGTTCATATACGGGTCCTCGTTCGAACGAGTCAGTTTTACCATCGAGATAAACATCAAAAAATTTCCTCGCAGGCATGGCAAGAAGAATCACCGACATGGGTAAATGTAGGGGTGGTTGTCACATTCTCCTAAGGGAAAAGAGGTGTGGAAGAGGTCGTAAATAACAAACATACAAAAAACTACTACCGGCAGGACTCACCACACTCCATTGTAGGAAATTGACACGAGTACATGCAGAGATAAACTTTTGTTCCTCTGAAAAAAGGATTCAATGGAGAGGGTGTTAACTAAGAACGACATCCTTAAACTCTAAGTAGTCAAACCAAAACGAGGAAGACGCAACGACCTTTCCGTCCGATAAGGGGCAAGTCCCTCTTTTCTCACCTACACAACTTTTGGCTCTCCATGAGACCCTGTGTCACCCTTTACGCCTCTCCTTCTGCGCGGCCGTCTCTCGGCACCCCAGTCGTAGTGCTTCGTGTGCCTCCTTCTGCGCGGCCGCCTTTCGGACAGTCCGGTCGTAGTGCTTCGAGAACCCACGGTACTTCCGTCCAGGGGTCATTCTCTTTGGTAGAGATCTTAAATTTAGGCCTAACTTTTTATAACAATCTGTAGAAGTGACAAGCTTTCGTCTCAATGAAAGGAGGTTCATCGTCCTTAGGAATGCGGGTCAATTATAAACACCTTCCAAGACATAGAAAGGTGATCGCTGAGTTCAACACGGACTCTCGATGAGCGACTTCTTGTCGGGACCCAAGACGACAGAGACTCCGAGGAAGGGACGGTCCGTCTCCCCTCCGCCCTTGTGTCGACGAAAACGTTTCGTAGCCCCTGGCAGAAGTCTCTTTCCTCAGTGTCACTTGTTCTTACGGTCAAACACCACTAATTCCCGACGAACTTATAAACGTGAAACGAATTAAGGTTTGAGACACTCGAAAAGAGAGGGTTTGTGTCGGTCTTCGGAACCTCTTCCTCCCCCGCCAAAGACAGTAAATACTGAAGAGGATACCACAAAACTCGGGACTAAAGTCACCTAAATTATTCTTTTCAGCCAAATGTCTCCCGCGTCCGGAAGGCGACGTCTCCTTAGAATTCTACGACCGAGAAATAGTAGACATTCGCCCACCTACCCCTTCTAGTTCAAATGTAAGTATTACCTAAAGGGTACGGAAGTCTGTGTCCCGCCTACCGGGTGAGGGGAATCCCAGACCTCCCCTCTCGGACAGACTTCTCGACCACCAGGGTGCGGAGAAAGACCCCCTGCGCGACGGCACAGACGTCGACTAGACGTGATGGTGACGGACAGGGGTAGAGTACCCCCTCGGGAAGAGACCCACAGCCAGGGAGACGACGGAATATGGGAAGACCACGACCCTGCTCCGCCCCTGTCTGTCCTCCCTCCATTCGGACCCTGTCGGGCATGCCATCCGTGAACGGGATGAACTTCGGTGGTCACATTTGGGCTCAGGGTCGATGGTGGGGTCAGGGAAGCACGTCGCCCTCCCATTCCCCCCAGTCGGGTTTCAGACTGGGAAGACCACTGGGACGACCGGTGTACGACACAGCCCCCGGACCGACTCTCTCAACGTGACTCGTACGAGTCTCGACCGACGAGGAAGGAACAGGAACCAGGAGCCCCCTGGTCGGACGGGTAGGCACCGGGTGGGAGGTGACCGGGTAGTACCACGTGTTTCAGAAGACACAGTGAAAGAGACAGGGCCGGTCCAGGGGGGTGTCTCCCCACTCGGCGAACCAGTTCCCGGACGGGCACTCCCGAGAGTTCGGTGAGTCTCGGTCTGATCATCACCGTCAAAGTACTGCATTTAACCCTATTTTCTTTCTCATCCCACCACGATCCCCTCTTGCATGATCTCTTTAATGCCTCGGACCCTTCGCGGTTCCGAAGGGACTCGTCCACTGCACCCGCTTCTCTACCGGGGGTCCCCTCCTCCTTCGACGTCGCACTTCCCAGACGGCCTCCCTCTGTCTCTAGTCCCACCCCCGTGGACTCTCGACGTCGGTCCTAAGACTTTTACCCTACTACGAAGGGTAGTCGAGGGCGACAAAGCCTTCGACTACAAGGGCCCCCTCCTTCTACTCGTGTGTTTTCGATTTTGAGTTGGAAATTTCGGTGCACGTTCTCCCTCTCCACTTGAAGGACAAACATTGTTGGTTCCCCGTTCAGGTCCCGGGTCCGTATGACAGGACAGGACACGGTAGTTCTTCGACCAACAGGACGAACAACTTGAAACTGGAAACCGGAGAGCCCCAAGACTCTAAAGTCTCGGAGAACGGTAGTTCATTGTACTAAAGGTATCTGGTAGTTCAGGTCGACCCTCACCTGAGGGGACGGGACGTCTCCGACCGTCATTTCAAGCACGGGAGAGAACTCGGTGGTGGAGACATTTGTCTCGGGAGCGAGTCTCGGACGTCTTGTGTAGTCGGATCAACATATCTGGTATCCACGTCAACCATACTCAGTTGCGACAGGAAGTGTTCCTGACAACGACAATTACGTAACTAAGAGACCCGACACTCGACAACAGAGACGACTCCCGTTCGTCTTTCCCAGGAGGAACCAGGGGTGGTTATCCCCTACCTGACGGTAACAGACATCGGTCGCTCTCGAAGTCTCTCTTCGTTCTCCGTAGCCCCGGTCCCGTACCAGTCGGGTCATCTCCGACCACCCGACACAGACGGACCGGTGCGTCTAGACTCTGTCGGCCCGGGTCCGTGGACGAGAGACTACGACCACGACGGGGTCTCCCGTCGTCCTCTTCCCCCGTTGGCTCCTTCTCTACTAATCTATCGTAGTAACTGAGTTACCTATACTTAAACTCGTTTGAGGCCCTCTATCACTTCCTGTCCCTTCGGACCACAGGACATCAGGTACCCCAACGTTTTCCAGTCTGTGCTGACTCGTTGACTCACCGTTGTTGTCGTTTGTGGGAAGTCGACAAGACCGGGTTTCCGGAGGAAAGAGTCTCAGTCCTACCCATTCACCGACTTAGTTCTCGAAGCCCAGAGAGGGGAAAGGGGGTCGGAACGTGAGAGACAGGTCACGGGACAGTACCGTCTCTGATTGACCCTCATCGACCGTCTCGTCTCCCGACAAACGTCCCAGGGTCACGGTCCCTGGGTCCCGTCTACCTCCACCCGACCCGCGACCTACATTCGCGAGCGATTGACCCCATGAACTCAAGCACGAGGTCAACTTAGGACCTGGATTATGGGTAGTCGAAGGTTAACTAAGAACCTATTGTTTGATCTTTGGTAGGGTGTGTTGAGTAGGACCCGGAGAAACTCAACGGTAGAGAGGATGAACGACCCTCAACTAGTCCCAGAGATGGGAGGTCCTCGAGTGGACGTTTCCATTTTAAATAAGGTTTGGAAATAACCCCCAGCTCTCTGACATATGAGGAGAGAGTTTCGTCGGTGCTGGTACACAGGAAGCGTTACACTGGGAGTAGTGTACCCTTTACTGTAGTGTTCGTAGGGGGGTGTAGTGGACCTGAAACAATGTCCGAACAAAAGACCTTAACCTTTCTTGGTAAGTTTCTGAGGCCCTCGTTTAAGAATCTCTACCACTTCCTGTCCCTTCGGACCGTACGACGTCAGGTACCCCAGTCTTTCTCAGTCTGTACTGACTCGTTGTTTAAGTTTCTGACGAACTTTTTCCGTTCCTTGACTTTTGTAGGATCCTGTGAGTCGGGACTCGGTTTTTCTGAACCAAAAAGAGACAAGAAGGGAATACCCTGACTCTTTTAACGAAACCCTCATAAGCGAGATGAAGTACCGGGACATTCCATCTCGATGGTAGACCCATCCTGTCTCTACTTCTACAAAGACCTCGTAGACCGTTCCCTCGAGGACACGACACTCATTTGTGTGACCAAAGAACGGAAAAACATCGACCATCATCACGGGAATGATTAGACTCAACCTCAGAGTAGACAAGGGGCACCTGAGACACGTTCCACCCACCGAAGTAGGGAAGACGGAGACACTAGACTTCACGATGAGTGGACCCTTTAATGAAGAGACGCAGACAGAGGAACTAGTCGTATGGTAATGGCCCATGACCCGGTCTCTGACCTTTACCGACAAAAGGACCTACAAGACTTGAAATCCTGGACCTTTGTGGACAAAGGATTTCTCCAAATTGTTGGGTACTCGTTTCTGGACCCTCCACCTGAACCAAAGCAAAAAGGGTCACACACCGTCCGAGCTACTAACGACAAGATTTCAGCTCCGGTATAGACGAGTCAGCCCCTCAGGGTCTCGACAGAAGGGGAAACTCGAAAAGACGAATGAACACGGTCCTCCCGGTCTTCCATCTAGTTTCCCTCCACCCGCTCCAACCCCACGTCTCCCAGTACGTCGTTTTCTTAAGAGTTTCTCTTAACCGAGCTCCAACCTTTATTGAACACTTACCGGGTCTTTTCGGGAGACCGAGACCCCGAGTTTGAATAAAGTCATGGTGCTATTTTAGGAGTTCGTCACTTTACTTGTAAATTATCAACGAATGAAAGGATAGAGTGAGAGGTCGGTCGGGTGTTACCGACCCGATCACAAACAGAAGGAAAGTTTTACTTCCGACAGGACCTTCGAGTTTCATGAAGTAAATACAAGTAATTTAAAGGACCATAGTCACTGTCTACTAGTCGAGTAGCCACACCCCAAACTGTTCACCACCTCCTGTGTAGACTAGTGTTCCTTTCGTAGCAGAACGTTGGCAAGGTCCTACCCAACATCGTCAGAGACTGACGACAAACTCTTTATCCGACAGCGTTCGAATAGTCACATCTGTTTGGGTTTGGTAGGGACGTTTACGTTCCCTTGAGATAATTTTCACTCCTTTGTATCAAATCCTTTAGAGATATATTGATCGGTAGTAGGTGAAACGTTTCTCCTTCACCGTTTTACGTCCATCAGGTCTTTTACGCAAGTCTGTAAACGTCCAAGCGGAAAGAGAAGGTGAGGGGAACATTGTTTTCAGAGGTCAAGTCCCAGAGGATTAAACGCAACACGGGGAAAAGGAAAAGACCCTCGTCCTTCCCAGAGCGTTCCTGACTCTCCTGTGTGTCTGACTCTCACGTGCGTGTCCCCCTACCGGGGTCATCTTCTTAATACTCGTCCCCGCACATAGGAAACTCTGTGCTCCTCAACGACGAAGGACTTTTGGGGACGATGGGATTTCACTTTCACAGTCAGCACAGATAAACTCTCGGACATCTCACATTGGGTGTCCGAGGAAGTAGGGGCCCTAAAGGGCCCGTTCTCATGACCTCACCGAACGTTAAGGGAAGAGGTCCCCTGGAAGGGTTGGGTCCTTAGCTTGGGTGTAGAGGACGGAACGTCCACTCAAGAAATTAGACTCGGTGGTCCCTTCGGGATAGGATTCTCTTCAAGTTCCCGTCTCTGTCTGAGTTGAACTTCTATAAATTCGAATTCGGAGAGTGTACGTGTCCGAATAAAGTACCACGGTCTCAAGAAGACCCTTCTTTGTCTTCGGGTCGGTAAGTACCCTACCCTCACTCACCCACTAGAGACGGAGATGGGGGTGGGGGTGGGGGGTGGTAAATCCGTAGTGAGAAGTGTGGACCCCCCGGACGTTCGTGACACCCGTCTCGACCGTCCGATGGAGGTAGTGGGTGTCGTCGACATCCTTCCACCGACCCCTCCCTTCCGACATCGACTCAATCTGATCATGGGACCCCCGACCACATCCCTCTAGTTTCTCGACCACGAAATCCGTTCTTCGTGACGGGTACTCCAAACCGTAGAGATCATTGTTCATCACTACGGTTCCTTTCAGAAAGACAAGAAGGACGGATATTACAATGTAGTGATAGACTACGTCTTCACTAGGTTTTTTCGTCTTTTTTTATCCCCGCCTTTGTTCATAAGATCTTGACTCAACTCGTTAATTTGTAATTATTACTAGAAAATTATATTAATTCTAAGGTGGGTTACCAGTGTCTTCCCTTTTTTATGTCCCTTCCTTCTGTCTACACTCCAACGTTCCCAGAGTCCACTTCTCTCCCGTCTTGTACAATCAGGGAGTCAACACAGGGTTGAGAACCGTTGGGGTACCTGACATCGGGTGGTCCGAGGAGACAGGAACTTCAAGAGGTCCATCATTATGACCTCACCTAACGGTAAGAAAAGAGGTCCCCCAGAAGGACTGGGTCCCTGGTTTGGGCCCAGAGAGTGTAACGTCCGTCTGAAATGGAAGACTCGGTCGTCCCTTCGACTTCTCTCTCACCCCAACCGGTGTCTCCCCATCGACCCCCCTACAAGACCCCACTCCCCTGCAGATGCAGGAGTAACACCCCTACCGATGTGTCAATATACACAATCTCGAGTATTTCGACATGCGTCATTTCTCACTTAAAATGGTGGACATTTACTCCGGAATGTGTATAAGAAAAAAAAAAAGAATGTGCATAAGACATTAAGTCGGTCATTTGACGACTGAGATAAGGTACGGTGCAGACAAAGACAAAGGAAACACAGTCTCTGTCGAATGCTTCAGGATGCCCTCTTTTAGTTTTCGCGTCGGGATCTGAGGTTCCGGAGAACCACTCAACTCCAGGGTCCCAGACTGTCCCACCCTCTGCAGGAAACAGACGTTCAGACGGGGGACGGACTCGGGTGGTCGCACATCTGCCGTCCCTCGTAAGGTACCGAGTATGTCGTCCACGAGTTGTCTTCAACGCCCTATCTATCTACCGCCCGACGTCCGAGTGGTGGGGGAGGCCGAGACCTCGCGGAGGGAGAGGGGCGGAGGAAGGGAGAAGGAGGGGTGAGGTGGAAGAGGGGCACAGGTTTTACAAAGGTGGTAGAGGTCCCCCTTTCTGGTAGTCGGGTCGTACTAAGAATGTCCTTTTCCTAGGTCTTCCGAAAGAAGGGTCGGAGTATTAAGAAGTCCCGCTGAGGGGGCACCCCCCGACAGTCTGCAGTGGAAGCCAGTCCTCTTCCTTAAGTGGTCCTTTCAATGGTTCCCGAGGGGTCCCACAGTGCGGCCCTTCCCACCTGTCACCCCTACTAGGACCACCCACTCCCCGGTCGTCCCGGGCCGCACCTCACTGAAGGACCCCTCCCCACTCACGACCCCGACGATCCGGCGAACTGTCCGGGGACCACTCACGAGTCTGAAGTAGGAGTAAAGGTGCCCTTTTGTCCTGTGACTTGTTCACAGGCCGTCGAAGTCACAGACAGGCTGAGGGAGGACACATGACTCCAGTCCCCCTGTCCTGATGTAAGAGACAAGTGACGACCAAGGGGACTAAGTCACGGGTCCCATAAGTTACCTTAACTTAACTCACACACACATACCTCCGACCCCCCACGACACATGATTTAGCGGAAGTCAGTACAGAAAACCGGTGGGGTAACTGACATCGGGTGAGCCGAGGAGACAGGTACCCTAAGAGGGCTGTTCTTGTGATGGTACGGGAGGAGGTCCCCTAGAAGGACTGGGTCCCTAGCTTGGGCGCAAAGAATGTAGAGAACGTAACCGTCCGTCCAAGAAATGGGTGACCCCCGACCCATCGTTACCCCTTAAAAGATTTTCCTAGGGAGTCCGATGAAGACCTTTACCTGTCCCACCCCGCCCGTTACACCTTCTCCACTTTTTTCATCCCCCTGGTGCCCCCTGTCCTTTGAATCGACCCGTCGGAGTCACCCCTACCTCTCACCCCTCACCCGTAGTGTTTCCCCTTGGTCCTAAACCACCTCCTCGTAGTTTACACTAAGGGTTTGTTTCGACCGCTCTTTCGGGTGACGGAAGACTTTGACGGGACCGGGTTTAGGGGACCCGGAATGTCTAGACCCTCCCTTCCTTTTCGGTGTAAACCCCACCTACCTGAAGGAAGGAGACCACCCTTGTCTGACACCTACGATGGGGTTTGCGGGGCCCACCTTTCGACGAGGGTCGAGACTTTACGACCACAAAGAACAAGATTCTGGTTCTTGTCACCTTGTGCTTCGCCTCCAAATATTGGTCTCCGGACGTGTGCGGGGTCTCCGTTGTCTACGGGCGCACACAGACACCCTGTACCTTCTTCCCTCTGTCAACCCAAAGGTCCTCCGACCCTTCCCGTTTCCCGTCGGTCTGCCGGGGCCGCACCCCCTGACAGTGCCGTGTGGCCTCGCACTTTAGTCCCAAGTCTCCCTCTCCTCCTGCGCCAAGCCGTCTCCCCACATTAGGAACCGGCCTCCAGACACACCCTCGAGTCCGTCTCCACTGGGTTTCGCATACACCCCACTCCCACTCACGGGCGACGCCGGCATCACGTCTCAGAAGGAGGGCGGGGCCAAGTGACGCGTGCACACTGGGTGGTAGTTTCGTTCTACGCCTAGGTGCAGGCAGGAGGAGACAGGGAGGTCGGGAACCGTCCGAGTTCAGACCGGGTTGGGGACGTCGGAAGAAGGAGCTTGGAACGGAGAAAAGCTGACAAAGGTGGTGACGAGGTGGGCCCCCGTCTTAAATGTCGGGTCCGAGAGCACGTCAGGGGTCCCGTTCTCGTCGGCTCCGTCGGACCGGTAACCCCACCGAGGTCACTCGGGACGAGTAGAGTGTTTCTCTTACACGCACGTGAACCCCGACTGACTCGGCCCGACCCCAGGTGTCCCGTCGTACTTACTTCCTTCTGGGACGTCCCTCCTCAGGGTGTCCGTATCGGTTTTCGACGACGGGTGTCCACCTTCAAGGAGGTAGAGAGAGGGATCGTACGTACACACCGATTCAACGAGTCAGCACAGACTGAGAAAAGTTGGGAACCTGACATCGGGTGGTTCGAGGAGACAGGTATCCTAAGAGGTCCGTTCTTGTGACCTCACCCAACGGTACGGGAAGAGGTCCCCTAGAAGGGTTAGGTCCCTAGCTTGGGTGCAGAGATACAGAGGACGTGACCGTCCACTTAAGAAATAGTGGTCGCGGTGGACCCTTCGGGGAAAGAGGGAATGAGAGTGAAAGAGAGAACCTCTCTTTAGAGTCGGGATGAAGGTGTCCAGGTGGGTTTAACAGGTTCTGTTGGAGGGAATGAATTTGAGTTGATCCTCCACAAAATTAATATAGACGTTTTATGAAGGTGTCGTTGTTGACCCATTCACAACCTAACCGATTGACCCCTGACATCGGACTGGTAGTGGTGGGGTAGTCTCTCCGGACTGGGTGTCGAATTTCGAAGATCCACGTACGCCGACGCGGAAGGGGACGAGGTTTGGACGAGCCTCTCGGACTGAGGAGACGTCCGGTTCTTACTCCAAGAGGACTCTCCGGGGACCGACCCGAGACTACGACGCCACCCCTTCGACGACGAGAGGTCCATCAAGATGTTCGTACCCACCCTTGTCATCGCCACGGTAAGGTCCCCGGCTCCTTGTTCGAATTTGACCAGAAGCCGTAGACACCTGGAAAAGTCGAGTCACTATTTGAGGTCCAAGTATTGAGGACAAATTTGTTGTTCACCATTTGTCAGTTCCCGTTCACTCTCCTGAAATAAAGAGTATAGTAAGGGAGAAACTTTACATGTGTCCGAAGGGTCCACCGAGTTCACCACTTCTTAGGCGGGCGGTCACGTCCTCTGTACCCGAGGTAGGACTCAACCCTTCTAGGGGACCTTCTCCTTTACCACTGGCCGAGGTCATAAGAACGGACCTCGTAGGGTACCTGTCCCCTCGGACCGTCCGGCGTCAGGTGTCCCAGCGTTTTCTCAGTCTGTACTGACTCACTGCCGTGTGTGTTTTATTTTTGATCCGCACTAGTCCGGACGAGTGACAAGAGAGGTAGTAGAAAAGAGAGTCCTTTCTTTTGTGTACATGTATTAACCGGTGTAGGACACCATAAATAGAGTAATAAGAAACAAAATCTGGTGGAGTGGGAAGAAATGTTTTGGACGAAAAGACCTAAAAACCCCACTAAGAGGAAATTTTTCCTACGAAGGCTTTCATCTGATTAATACGTCAATGTGAAAATTTCTGAAAGGGATTTAAAGGACAGAGGAGAACCCTTGACTAAAGGGCTGTGTGAAAGTCTTTACTTGAAACAAGTGGGGGGCCTCGAGTGAAAACTTATTGATAAGAAAAAGAGTAGGAACTTGCCTAAATCACCCTAGGAACCCTAGGAGAAAGAAAACAATAATCACACCAAAAGACATTATGTTTAAACCTTGTTTAAAAGACTTATACTCCGGGGTTCTTGGTCGTAAATTTAAAGAGGGTGGAAAAGGGGGAGAATTAATATCATAGGTAAAGTCTCTAAGAAGTAAGAGCAGTAGACTTACCTTCGGGGCACACCTTGTGTTCCTTTGGTCGTACCTTGGTCGCGTGTCGTCCATGAGCCATTTGCATCACAGAAAAGAAAGGGGTCATAGGTGAGACGACGAACCGGGGTCGGACAGACGTCGCCCCAAGAGAAAAGGACTCTGGCCACGTAAGTCCGGTGCACCCTCCGACCAGGGCCCATCCGTCTTAGACTTCGAGTGCCAGAGTGTAAACCCTCTCTATGGGACGGAATGACGTGACCGAGGTCGAAGTCAGACCGGGAAAGGCTCCAGAGAGGAAGTCATACTCCGAGGCAAAGGGAGTCACGACCCTAACCACCGACCGCTACTGAGAGTCGACTCAGGGAGGGAGTCGTAACGTGAGCCGACTTCCCCAAGGGAAGGAGGTTCCGATCCCGGACAGGGGTCCCAGTCACGTGTAGGTCGCTGACCAGTCGTAACGTGAGCCGACTTCCCCAAGGGAAGGAGGTTCCGATCCCGGACAGGGGTCCCAGTCACGTGTAGGTCGCTGGCCCGTTACGTCGCCCTTGCTTCCCGACCGGGGACGCTTCCCGACAGACTCGGGTCTCGAGAAACACCCGGTCCGGTTTCCACAGCCACGAAAAAGTACTGCAGGACTACGGGGAGACGGGTGTGTCGAGGGGAGTGAGAACGACACAAAGACAGGGTTCTCGGGAGAAGGTTTTAGATCGACGTGGGTAAAGAGGGAGAGTCAGACAAAAGATCCTTTACATTTTGCGTTTTCTGCGACTCAGCAAGATTTGTTGACACGAAAATACAATGACTACCACGTCACTTGTAGTGACCAAAAATAGTCGTGTCGTAGGAAGGGAGGAAGAAGTACGCAGGCGGAGGTCTAACACGGGACCCGCACCCCTCTCGGGATGTAGTCGGGAGCGACGGAGGGGTCGGAACCCACACCCACGCCGACTCCGGACCGGACACAACGGAACCGGCGCCACTAACCGACTCTCAACTGGTTCCTGAACTCGACCCGGTCATTGTAGGGAGGGGTCCTAGGTGTGACATTGGTGACTGCATCTCTTCGAGAGAAACGGGACCTCGTGACTTGAGCACCCACCCTGTCATAAAGTCTCTTTTCACCCTACTTTTCTCTCTCTTAAACTTCTGTAGGAAACTGGTGGACTTACGTCGACCGAGACTTCGGTCCAGTTGATACTTCAAAGTGAACCCCTCAATTACATAAGAGAATAAATGAATTAACCTACCCAAAAAGAATAAACTCCGGTTGTCACAGGGTGGACTATGTCTTCAAACGGGAAATCGAGGGGAGTTAATTATTGTCGGGATTACTTGTAAAAATTAATCTTAAAAAAGATTCTACATAGGAAAGGACGAAGAATTTGTCTCGAGGTCTTGCACTGAAAAGGGTAACCGACCGTAAACTGGGACTCCGGGCTCTAGACGGGACCCGAGAACGGAGCACAATCGACCTGAGACTGATTCTGTGCACCTCGAGAGGACATTGATTTTTAGAAAGGGTAACAACGGTCCGACAATGATAGACGATAGCGTCGTCAACGAAGCCGCTGTGGGTAGGAAGAGAAGTCAACGACGAAACTAAATCTTTAGACCAGAGACTTAAGTAAATTTAAAACACATTCCATTCATTTGTATGTACAAACACACACACGTACGATTCAGAGAAGTCAGTACAGGATGAGAAACGTGGGTGGAATACCCGATCGGGTGGTCCGAAGAGAGAGGTACCCTAAGAGGTCCGTTCTTATGACCCCACCCAAAGGCACGGGAGGAGGTCCCCTAGAAGGACTGGGTCCCTAGGTTGGACGCAGAGGACACCGAGGACGTAGTGTCCATCTAAGAACGGTGATTCAGCGGTCCCTTCGGGATTCACTTGTATCCAAAACTCGTTTATGAACTGTGAGAGGGGAGACGGGATTTATGTATACAAAAACTATGCACCTGTAACCCATAATTTATATTGGTTAACGTAAAATACTAAAATATGAATAGTACTCTGTCCAAGAGTCAGTCCTTTGTAAACCCGATCATCTGGAGGTACAGCCGTCCTACACTTTATCAGTCGGTACGTTGGTCTTTTGAACCAAAATGTGTTATCAAAGTAGACCGTATAACAAGACAAAATTTTTTTTACAAGAGCTCACTTAAGTAAGGTGCACTCAGTTACTGAAAAAACTCAGTTCTTTTAATCTAACTTTGGACATCATTTACCTAGGGATTTTAATGAGTAATCAGAGATGTTTGCGTGTGACCGGAGATACGGTTCGCGAAGGAGTGAAGACAACCACATAGAACATGACAGGAGCGATGGCTAGAAGGACCCATTACATATACACTGACACAGGTCTCGGGTCTCACCTTAAGGGTAGTAAACTAAGATTAACCCAAAAAAAAAAAAAAAGGTACTTGAACTAAATTCCGTCGGTCTTATACTAAGGACCGAAGACGATCGTGGTTCCTGTCTCAGACCCTGGACATTCATCTTTCTCCGTATATCTGTCCTTTCCTCTACAAACGAAGACACAAGGGGAAACAGACATTTCGTTTCTCTTCCATATCTTCCCTCCTTTTGCAAGGGTTCTTCCTCCTCTGGACTGTCAGGGTCTCTCAGGTTGTAGTAGTCAATCACACTTGCGTCATACGCAGTAAAAGCTCGTTTCTTTTGACGAAAGCGGTTAGTAAAGGCGAGGAGAAATAGTGAAGGTTCCCACAAACAAAACTGTCAAAAAATAAATGAGAGAGAAAAAAAAAGGTCACCATATAGTCTTTATACCGGGGTAGACCTCTGTCACGTATTGAACTACAAAAGGTACCGGGAAGGTTAGTCCTCATTGATGTCGATAGTCCCCTCGTGACTTTTTTACAGTTAATCGATATTTTCAAAGTGTTTGTTCGTAATACAGAAGGAGAATGCTCAGAGACCTATGTCGAGTTTTACCTCGTTATTACAGGTATCAATTCTTACCGAAAACCCCCGGGATCGTAGAGAAAAAGGTAATTGTTAACGAGCTGTGACCGCGACCTCAGGGACGGACCCATACCACCTCGGGTCCATCTCTTCCACAAAATTTTTATTGATGTCGAGGATAGTGTAGAAACCGTACCCGTGTGCTGTGAGAGACACGTTTGGTGTACCGGTTCACGTAGGGGGGCCCCTCGGTCCTACCCCGGTAGGGTGGGACGAGAGGTTCGTGGTCGCCGCACAAAGGAGGAGTACAGACTTTTAGCGTAGTACCAGTGAGACCGAGGTTCCTCCTTAGTTTCTCGTCAGACTGAGGACCACAGTGAGAGACACGAATAGGTCCTAGGGTGGGTGCACGGGACATAAACGTCTGTGTACGAGACAGGAGGTCCGACTTTTCCGTGTCTTTCAGAGGAAAGGTCTTCACTTTGGTCCGTACACACGGGTCACCTACACTGGACAGAACCGTACGTCTTCATTACTTTAGAACAAATGTTTTCGTCCGTCGACCGGGTACTCAAACAGTTAATATAAAAAATTTTTATAACGTAACTTTATCATAAGTAGAACTAATAACTTCAAAAACCACGGGGAAATTAGAACGTGGACCCCGGTCGTGGAGGGAGAGGAGAAAGATGAGGGTCGTACCGGAGGTCGGTCTCTCCTCCATCCACCCCATGAACAGGTTCCCGAGACGACACACAACGTCCCCTTACTGAATAGCGTAAATCGTCTCAATCCCGTCTTCCTAAGTCGGTACGCACCGTACCTCCACTATAGACCTTTCTCGTGCGTAGGTCTCGAACCAAGGTCGAAAACAAGACATCGGTACACTGGGGGTCGTTCAGTAGGTCGTAGAGACTCGGAGTCTGAGGTCCAGATGTTTCGACTTGTTTATTATAACTGGAGGTTCATACCGACTTTTCTAATTTACTCTAATTCAAACGGTTCACCGACCGGAGTCATTCACCGTGAAATTGTCTACAAACGTCTCACTGATCTTTCGCGTCTGAGAACCTCCTAAAATATCCTGGTCTAACGGAAGATTAGTCGACCTGGAAAAAATATCAAACCCGAAGATGTAGTCAAAACACACTAAAGACCCGAGCACTTAAGACCCTTCTAGGACGACCGTCGAACCCTCGGTCGGGACACATTTCCGGGGTAGTCGCGACTGGACTCCGGAGGATGACTGTCGTGTACTCACGTACTCGAGTCCCGGACTAAGGGGGATCCAGTCGGGAACTCTATTGTGTTGGTGTTGACTATGGGTCTGACGTCCGAACACTCTCTGGGGTTTCATCCTGGTGTGTCAACTCTATGAGGACCTAAGGACTAGGCGTCCTTGACCCGCTAACATGTACACTCACCAAAAGTCGAGGGTACAAAACCCCGTTAAACAATGTGTCGTTATAGATTGATAGTGTGTCAATGTAGGGGCGAAACCCGGCATCGGAGATATTTCACAAGTCTTGGGTTTCCTCGGGTGGTCACTCAACTATATTCTGATCGTCTCCGGGGTCACCCCTGTACCCCTTAGATCTCCGAGAGAAACTGGGGTAACCCGGTAGTCGGGGATGAAAAGACTTGACCCGTAACACTAGAAAGTCTTTTTAGTCGGTTCGTCTCTTGTCAGGACAAGTCCAATTCCACTATCGTTGTTCATTAAATTATGAAAGAACTAACCTAATCGTTATTTCCGTAACTGATCGGAGAGAGACTCTCCTCCTTGCAAATCGGGTAGACATAAGTTAGAGAAACCGTAGTGACCAAGGTCGTCGGAAGAATTCGACGACGTCTACGAGACATGTAAAGACAAGAACAAGTCCCGACCTCCTCTTCGTCTTTACTTAAGAAAAAAGAACCGATCCTCCCGGCTGGCGGAGGTGGAGGGGTCGCACTAATAGCTCCGCACATACCGACTCTCGGTGACTTTTTTCCGTACCTAGACGGACTTAATCGTGGGCTGAACCCACTCGTGACCTCGTCTTTGACCGGGAGGAAAATTGTGACCGAGTCGGTCCGTCCGGTTCGGGACATTAGTAGTAGCTAATAGAGTAAGCCGGACTGAGGACCCCCTTTAGAACCCATTTTCGTTTAACTTAACCTATAAACGACGGTGAGAACATTTTCTCCGCGGTGAATCTAATTAAAGTCAGTACTACCACCGGACCTTTTACTCCGGACCTGGTCGCACCAGCTCCACCGACAGACCGGGGCACTCTTCTACGCACTCTTCTATGTCGAGAGTATTCGACCACTTACTTTCCCCACCGAAACCTCGGTTCGCCCCAGAAAATTGGGTCTCCTAATCAGTGTCTCCCCTCCGATGATACGTATACTCGAGCGGACCGACCGTGTACCTTTTCCGTCTAACAATTCCTTCTAATTAATTTATTTCGGGGTCGACGTAACAAGGACCCACAGGATCGGGGGATCCCTCTCCCCGACTTGATCCCGAGAACCCCCATCCTAGGATCTTTCTTTACCTCTTCTTCGGAAAACACCTGGGACCCAGTAAGATTCTTTAGGGATTGGGAATCGGCCTCTCCTACTTATCCGTTTTGAACTTTTCCGGTTCCCAAATAAATTATAGTCTCCTCCTAACCCCCGGCCGTCTAGGACGACCTCCACGCTCCCGTGCCGACTCCTTGTCTCGGGAGATTGAGTTCGCGAACCGGCCGCAGAGGGAACGTGTGCCGGGTGGGCCGTCCTTCACCTCGGAAAGGTGGGGCTCCTCTCCCTTGGGACTTTCTGTCCCGCGGTTTGTCTCTTCGGCTACTACACTTTCGTCTCGACTCACCAGCGGGACCGACAGTCTGCTCCCGGAGCGGTCCCCTCGTGCGTCCTGGAGTCCAACGATTGGACCACTCCGGGAAAGCCCCTTCTACAATACCCTTTTTATTATTATTATCGTTGTTGTCGTTGTAATTTGTAATAGTTCATAGAAGACACAAACTCCAGTCCTCTATATATACATATATATATTTTACCTTCTTTTTAAGAACAAACATCACATTTTACTACAAGGTGGGTCTAGTGAAACCTAGGGAAAAGTGGGTTAAAAATTTGTACTTTATATCAACTAAATGTTATAACAAATTCACAGACCACATATCATGTTGTTAAATCTACATATAAGTTAAATCTACATATACACACAGAAAAAGTCTAACAAAGGAGACTATCTTACAATGCACTACAACTCATATCAGGGGACTCGATATCGCATCCGGGTACAACCAAAAGACAAAAAATGCATGATCACACATAGATTTATGGTCGGACAAGTAAATGGGAACAAGGGAAGGGAGAAACCATTGGTACAAACAAAATACTGAGAGTGAGTAAATGTTTCAATGAATAAATGAAACCGACTTGACCCGGAAGGACGCCGGGAACCCGAAGGAGATCACCGTGAGCTCCCGACGAGAGGTCAGCACGGGTCCGCAGAGGGACGCCTCCGAAGAGAACAACGCCTCGTGTCCGAGACCCCAAACCCCAAAGTCGTCGACACCATGTGTCCGACTTGCCGTGCACCCTCGAAGGACCTGGTCCCTACCTTGGACACAGGGGAGGTAACCTTCCACTTACGAATTGGTAACCTTGTGGTCCCTTCAGGTGAAAAGTAGGTAAAATACAAAACACGGAGAGTCCGACCCCACACCAGGACGAAGATCGGAACTCGTGGGCACCGACAAAAAAAAAGATTCTCAAGGAGAACCAGACTACCTCAAACGAAACGTCTCTACTTGCACGGGGTCTTAAATACAAGTCTTCCATGGAAGGAACGGTGCCGGGACTTAGTCTCCGGCCACCCACGTCTCTATTCTTTCGTGGAGACCCACCTCGGTTGTGGTTCTGTAGTAAAGTAAGTTATCAGGTCCCACGGGGAGGTCCCAGTCCGGTGGCGCACGTCCTGAATCTAGGCCTCAAGGAGAGGACGATCCGAAGGAGACGAGAAAAGAGGACGAAGGGAGGGATTGAAGGTCAAACAGGACCCTCCCGAAGGAATTAGGATGTGTAGGAGTGGAACCCTATACGAGAACCCTTTGGATTGACTTCTGTAACAGGGGTCAAACATCCGACCTTTTGACTTCGAATATCACGCTACTTCAGTAAACGCACGGGTCCCAGTGAGGTCCCTTACCGACTCGACTCTAAATTGTGGTCAAGATAGACTGAGGTCTCACACACAATAAATGTAGGGAACAACCTTGTGTAAAGGTTTCCCCTTCGGAGACACACACCTTTTGACCCTCCCTTTCAAGAACAGCAGTAAGAAACCAAGGGAAGAACCACGCGAAGAGGGGGCACCCTAGTTCTCAACCCGTTTAAGTTCTGCGGATGTCGTTGTTGAGAACCCTTACTGGACACCCCTAAAGAGTGATACCACATAAAGTAAATCAAAGCGATTTTAAACTGGGGTTCTCAGTTATCTAAATGGGGTCATCTCAACGGGCGTCTCTGTGGTAGAAACATCCGTCTAGACCAAAGAAGATGAGAGTCTAATAAAGGACACGACTGAACCATAACCGGACACCTGATGTAGTGATACTCCGTACTAACCGAACACAAATAAAGGAAACTCTCGATCTTCAGCCCGGTGGTGACAGTACTAGAACAGTAACAATAGATGGACGTTTCCTTGACCAACCCGGGTCCCCATCTGTGTGAACCCGCGGACTATCTCGAGTTCGAGACCGGAGTCCACGGAATGGACTGTAACCTCCGTCCCTGTTCACTACGGGTTTTCTAGCCGTCTACAACCCCAATCCCTACCGAAACCTGAATCTTTGTGGGCTTAATGTTAATCTACACATTAAAGTCTGTTCAATGAATTGACTAGATTTGGATACAGGAGTAGACGTTTCACTCTTAAGATTAGTGGGGGCCAAACATCTTAACGACACTTCAAAAATATATACCGAAAATACGTAAATCCATAAAATTGTTTATAAAGACACTGACACAGCTCAGAATCGACGTCGCACGTCCGAAGAGGGATCAACACCGTGCGTCCGAGAGACCAACATCGCACGTCCGATATCTCACACACCTGAGTCAGTAACTTCACGTACTTGGATCAACGGGTCACCGAATCAAAGGACTGGTCTCTAGTCTGGACGCAGGCGACGTAACCTTCGGTCTAAGAATTGGTGACCTGGTAGTTCCTTTAGGGTCTTAAAGATACTGAAGACTTACTTTGTCACGAACGTTTCCAAACCGTTTATCAAGAACCGGTGGACTACGCTTCTCGGCTGAGTAATCTTTTCTGGGACTACGACTTTTTCTAACTTCCGTCCTCCTCTTCCCCTTTTTGTCTCCTGCTCTACCAACCTACCGAAGTGGTTGAGTTACCTGTAATCAAACTCGTTCGAGGCCCTCTCCCATTTCCTGTCCATAGGACCGTACGACGTCCGCTACCCCAGCGTTTCTTAGTCTGTACTGACTCGTTGACTTGTTACTTGCTGTTGTTTCATAAACTATTACCAGGGAAACAAAATTATCGAATTAATGTTCATCAAAAACGAATACAATTCGTTCTCCCTTTTCCGCCCTCTAACCTTTTTTATATCGACCACACAGTTACACCCAGTCGTATGTGAACTTGAGATCGTTCGAAGGACGAGTGGTTTATCGAGAACATAACATGGACATTAGTCCTCCTTTAGTTCCCTTCTGGACACAATAGTTTTGTGACGAAAGAGAGTCCTGGGTACGAGAGACTTTGGACGGATTACTACTGTCGTGGTTTATGCTTCGGGCACAGATACTTAAAAACATAAGACTGTCCCGAGACAGGGGAAGGCTGAGTGTCTGTTTATGAATTACAAATCCGTCTTCGACGAACCGAGAACTAGATTCCCGGTGAGTTTAAGTAAAAGACGTACACAGGGCAACCGGAACAGAAGATCCATTGTCACCGAAAACCAACAGTAGAACTTGTCTCGGGAGTGTCACAAGTCTAAACTCCATACAGAGGACCTCTACACGTACTTAGAGACCCTGACGTCCCTACGACGGGGGGTGGGGGGAGTTTTGTAGGTTTGAGGTTAGTCAATATCGTCGTCCCCAAACAAAAGAACGAATACACTGAAGACCAGTCTACCTATCCAGACAAAGATCGGTACCCAACGTACACACGGAAGTAAGACCCCGGGTCCGAACAGTCTCCGTCGTCGAGACACCCGTCGGAGACAAGTGCCACCAGGGTCCGGGTCGACCCGTCGTGTGCGCTTCGGAGACGAGACCACTGCAACCGGTTGCACTGGTGACCCGGTTTGGGTCGTGGTTCGTGCACCTCCTTACTCTCGTCACCCTCCGAAAGACTTCAGTGTACTGTTTCGTGCACCTACATCTTCAATCAACACCCTCGCCCTTACTTCCTCACAGCGTTATTAGTTTATATATACTTTTATTATTCTGAAGTGTGACCTGGGTTTTGATCCTGTTTTCTGGTGGTTTCTTTCTAGTCTTATGTATGAGTGTGATAATATATTTTTTATATAGTTGTTGGTCCTGGAGAACATATTGTGTCCCTTGATATGAGTTATAAAACATTATTGGATGTCACCCTTTCTTAGAATGTTTCTTATATACATACATATATATTATCTATATATTGACTTAGTGAAACGGGGTGTGATCTCTGATTGTGTAGTAACATTGAATTGATATGAAATCAGTTAGTTAGTTAGTTGTTGTAATTTTTTTGTGTTCAGAATAAATTTATTTTTACCTCTGGTCTCACAATCCTGACCACGAGACTCGTAGTCACTACGTGCCCTGTGCCTTTTATGGGACTCCCTGTGGGTGTCCAGAGAGCAAAGATGACTCCTAATATTCACGTGGCTATTTTTATTTATGAGTGCACATACATGATCCTTAATTATGGTGTCTTTACTACGAACACCCCGTGGTGGATCCAAGAACACACTGATCTTAAAGACTCAGTTCAGTGTCAAAGCACTCAAGACAGCCTAGAGAATCCGTTCGAAAACAAACAAAGAAAACAGTCAACTTAGTAGTCTTTCACCGAGAACCGATTCGTCTCGGAAGGACATTCATTTACAACGATACGACGTACGTCAAACCTTTTTAATGTGGTCGTCCCCGTGCACGGCCCGAGACTACGAGAACCGATTGCTCTCGACCCCCAACCGACCTCACACAGACCAGTTCCAGACCAGTAGGTAGGACAGGGGCGAGGGAAGGATCATCGACCCTCTCCGTCAGTAGTACAATTCACCACTAGAAGTCCCTCCTGGTGAGGAACGGAGATTCCTAACTCGATTTACCCAGCCCCCTCTTAGTGATTTTCCGATACCTAAAGAATAGGGTGCACGACCTGGGTCATGAATTTCCGGGAGTCTTGTTAGGAGCACGACTGCAGCGGGGCAGGGAAAGACTCGCAGACCCGTGCAGGTACTACCTGATGAACGTCCTACCTTTGCGACTGAGACGGCCCGTCGGTCCTTGTCCTGTCTTCCTTTCAGCCGGAACTGTCTTAACTAGGACCGGGGACGATTACTCTTCACGTCGGACTTCACCGGTCTCGCGAGTGACCTCACGTCAGGGACCCCAGGGTCAGAAGAGGACGGTCTCCGATTAGCGGCCGGCAGGTACCGACTGAGGTCGGCCGTCTGTGTCGTCCAAATCGACGACGCTCGGACTTGACAGAAGAAGAGACCAGGGGGTGTAAGAGGACAGGAACCAGTTGCGGGGGAGAGGGTGAACTGACTACCGACGAGAAGCTGACCGGGACCTCACTACATTTGGACGTCGGAGGATCTCGGCGGAAGAGGTAGTGACAGACTTACTCCGACCAAGTGTCCCAATCTCACTTTAAAGTTCGGTTGTTATTATTGTGCGGGTCTCACCCACTCGTGGAGAACTTGAACTTAGCAAAGAGAAAGAAAAGGACGAAGAAAAAAAGACCGAAAGGGAAAAACGAACGGGGTAAGGAGGAAGGAGAGGGAGAAAAACGAAAGAAGAAGACACTACGAAACTATGACAAAATAGAGAAGTCATTTGAAATTTGTCCACAGTAATCAGTCACCCTCGAGACTCAACGAGACCGGATGGGACTTCCCTTTCCGCACAATTTATACAGAAGGTCACTGGGGTGGAGGGCAAAGGTCCCACTTCCTCTGTATGGATTTTTCGGTGTTCTCATTGAGTCACAGCTTCAGTAGTGTGAGACTCAATTCTGCTCCAAGTCATGAGAGGAGACCCACTTAGGTCGTTCATCCACTACTACTACCGGTTCGTAGAGTGGACCCCCGCAGAATCTCCCTCACTTTAATACGACAGAGTGAGGTTCTTATCTTTTATTTTCTTTTACATTAAGGTCAAAAGAATTCTGGGTGGATTTAACCATGTATTACGTCCTTAATTTATCGGTTTGCTCTCAACAATCGTTAAATATCTTGAGTCTAACTTGTCTCACTGTTTAGGAAGGTTGATAAAAGAAAATATCAATTTGTCTTCGACCAATCCTGATTCCCTGAACAACCTCCGTGTACCCATAGACTACGACTCCTGGAAACGTGGTTCACGGGTCAAAGGAGAGGAATGGGATGTTGGGGTAACTGATGTTCCCAGGTCTATCAAAAGACACAGACGTAAAACTTATTGTTCTTAGCTTGGCCGTTAGTAATCCCCGTTTACAATGTATTTGTCACTTCACTAATAACTCATGGTCACGACTGGAACCAAACTTTTCTGTGTTCTTCCGTAAGGGTATCTTAGGGGTTTTCGACCCCCTCCCCTTTTGGAAGAAACTGAAGTGACTCTAGACCCCTAGCCGGGACTAGACCTATGAATGATCGACATTTGAACTTGTACGGTAAATTAAAGGAATTCAAAATAAAAGGAATAAACGTTTCATTTCTATTAATAAATACTTGACGGACAAAACTTTTGTATAACACTCAGAGGTTTATATCTGCTAAAACAGGTTGTTTTTGTAGACATGTGGATGATACACATCCCAGGTAAACCGGTCTGTGACCTTTCAGTTTCTACTTATATGGTTCTTGTACGACCAATACGATTCACTGCCTTGTAAGGTACACGTATTGTCTCGTTTAGTAATAGTGACGGAGTCCCGACGAGGGAAAGGGACCTTCGTCCCCGATCTGAAGGTAGTCACGGGGGTGTTGGGTGTGTCGAGTCTCGAGAGCCTAAAGTCATCGATGGCGTTGTGCATACACGCACGTGCGTGCGAGTCAGTACAGACTGAGAAACACTGGGACACCTGACATCGTGTGGTCGGAGGAGACAGGTACCCTAAAAGGGTCCGTTCTTATGACCTTATCCAACGGTAAAGGAGGAGGTCCCCTAGAAGGCCTGGGTCCCTAGCTTGGACACAGAGGACGTAACCGTCCGTCTCAGAAATGGTGACTTGTGGACCCTTCGGGGTGACGTTGTGTCTCATGTAATAGATTACCAGTACCAAATTTTGTCTTTTAAAAAAGACAGAAAGATGTTGACGTTCAAAGTCCCTACTGAGTACATAACAAGAACTGTTTCTTAGACCTAGGTTCTCCCTTAACACTTCCTATCCGACAAATTCCTCGTTCCCGACTTAAAGAGTTCAACGAAGTAAGGGTTAAACGTAATGCCCAGATCTACTGAGTGAACAAATAAGGTTCAAACTTAAAGGGAGTGAGAAAAGTCCCTTCTTCTTAGAATAGGACGGATGAGGTCTCCAAAGAACCCCTCAGTTCTATCATTACGAATACCTTCGTAAAAATTTTTGCATACTCGCGATTCTTCCTTTTGGCCGACGGATGTACCCCGTGGACCTTTTCCTTCTTACTCGGTCTATTTATTAAGAAACTTTTGAGTGTTTATTGGTCTAAAGGACCTTTCGTATGTGCACACAAGTGGTCGTCTTTCCAATCCCTCTTAGTGCCAGATACTCAATAAAAATCGTCCTATTTGGGTTAGACACGATCAACGGATAACATTTATTCGGGTTTTACACACCTAAATACCCTGTGTCACCCTTTACAGGGTATTGGATACAGCAAACAAACACTTAAAGACACAAGACGAGACCGAACATTTGACTTAATGTCCACTCAAACCGCGAGTCAGACTAGTTACCGGGTACGACTGAGAGGGAACGTACCAGAGACACAATGTAGTCCACGGTAGGATCCACTCCTTATTCTTCCGTAGTCGCAGTTTTCCTCCGGTAGACATTGACTTTACCGAGAAGAAGTTCGTAGTATGTTCTGGGCCCCGCCTTTCGGGGGTACCAGGACTCGTCCTCGTCGGTTACGTCGTCTCTAGACAACTGTCAGAACCTAGAAACTCTCCCTTTCCCTGCCCCCTCGGACCACCCGACGACAGACACCCCAGTGTGTCTCAGCCTGTACTGACTTCGCTGAATCGTTGTCGTCGTCGTCGACAAACCGGCCCAGACCGTTAAAGGCCATTTGAAACTTAACCTTTATTCAGACCAGGCTCGTCAGTAGTCACTCGGGTCGTCTCAGAATAGACATCACAGAAACCCGAAAGAGGGTCTGTTCCGTAGCAGTGACGTGGTAAGGACTCCCAGTGACTCCTCTGTGGACATTTTGGGTTGGGTCAGAGATCCCGTCTCTAGAACACGTACACACTCTAGTTTCGTCCCCCTTTCTATTTGAGACTATTTACCATAGAAATGTTTGACCGAACACCTCGACCCACTCTTTCCCTTAGGGGACCCCGAAACGACTGAGTCGATGTTAGTCTCCCCGTTCAATCTCTACCTAGAACCCTCCCAAACAACAGGCAACCAGGTATGTCACCCACACCAGTGGTCCTGGGTGTCAGTAATAAATAAATAAATAAAATCAAAAATAAAGTACAACCCCAAATCAACTAGGTGTTACAACACAATCAAAGTCCGCACGGCGTTTCACTAAGTCAATGAGGATCTGTATATAGATAAGAAAAAGTTTAAGAAAAGGGTAGAGTCAATACTATCTTATAAATCGTCTCGAGAGACACGATACGTCATCCAGAAACGACAAATAGATAAAATAAAATAAAAATATTACTTTTGAAAATATGAACCTTAATCGGTCGGCCTGAGTCAAATCTACTCAAGTTAAAACAACCGTTGTAGACTTCACAGAATCAGACCTCGGTCGACCTGCATACGTACGGAAGAGAGACAGTCCGGACTAGTCCCACGACTGGAATCGGAGTAGTCACAGGATCTTGGAAAAGTGCCGGACAAATTAAACGACGAACAACCGGAACTGCAGGTGCGACTTGTGGTCACACCACCACAGGAGACAAAAGAAGTACCGACTGACCCACCTCTCCCGCTTTAACTACTACTGTCACCAGTTCAAACAAAAGGGACCCCCGTAAGAAGGCTCCTATGAACTTAACGGACGACTCGACGTCGTAAAACCCGACGACCCTACACCTACCGCAGACCTAGATGAGAAAACAATCACCGACACCTACGGAAAGTTGTGACGAAAAACCGGAAGTTCCGGAAACGAAACCGAAGTCGAAACCCTCCCCGTCCCCGGAGGAAGAAACGGAAACAGAGGTAGAAGTACTTTCCAATAGATAAAACTTATATCGTCACACATATCCAGTCAAGGTCTGGGGGTGGAATAGGGAGGGGACGGCAGAAGGAGGGACTATAGGTGTTCAAACATAAGATTCAGACACTCAGACAAAGACAAAACATTTAGTCAAGTAAACATAAGTAAAAAACCTAAGGTATACATTCACTATAGTATACTATAAACAGAAAGAGACAGACTGAGTCATACTGCTAGAAATCCAAGTAGGATAAAGTAAGAAAAAACACAGACTCATTATAAGGTAACACATATTCATGGTGTAGAACAAATAGGTAAGAAGACAGTTGCCTGTAAATCCAATTAAGGTCCAAAACCGATAATACTTATCACGACACCACTTGTGACTCCACGTATAATTAGTCTTAATACCAAAAGGGACCTATATACGAGTTCTCACCCTAACGATCTGGTATACCATCGAAATGAAAATCATAAAATTCCTTGACGGTACGACAAGAGGTATCACCGACACGGTTAAATGTAAGGGAGGTTGTATGTCAGTGAGAAATACCAACCTAAAAGGAGAGGGTGGTCGGGGTGGTCGGGGATCTGGTGAAGACCAGAGAAGTCCACGGGGAATCCTACCATCTAGGACGTAAGACCGGAAGGAGAAGGTGACAGTAATAGAACTGCACACACATGTCGTTTCCCGTCGTCCTCACTCCACTCGACCTGAGGGAGGGGTGACGAAACGGAGAGACGAGGGAAAGAAGTGTGTAACAGGTAGTGGTAGGACTTTCGGTTCCCTATTTTCAGTTCAGTCTCCGTTCTCGACCTATAAAAGAAATTAGATTATTTTTATAAGAAAACCCCTAATTATGTTTTTCCGTTTTTTTTTTTCTTTCTAAAATAGAACCTTCGGTGTCTCCGAGTGAAAACGTTCGGGGTCTGTCTCTCTCTTAACCTCTGTTGTCAAGAGGTGGAACTGACGTCTTAATGAATTCCACGAAACTTTTTTATGACACGGACCCGGGATGAGGTCTTACCAATTTAATCTCAAAGACTCTCACTCTGGGTCCGTACGTTAAAAATTTTACAAAAGGTTCCACTAAGATTACCTATGGGTAGTAACGTTTCGTGACCCCATCCTTAGAACAACAGTAAACGATATCAGGAATCCTTTTTTTTTTAGTTCGCCAATTCACTTAAAAAACCTGTATTTTGTCGAGTTTCTACTTTGTAAACGATAACACTCTATTCCATGTACTTTTCCGTTGGGTCGACGCATGACCTTGTAACAGTCGGGTAGATACTTTAGAAAGAAAACTACAAATGTCGTGATTGTCCAGGACTCTACTCCGACAGACTACTCTGGTACAAATTACTGGGTCTAGACGGATACTCGGTCTCTCTGTAGGACTAAACTGAAGAGAGAAATGGTCAAATAATTGAAGTCCCGCAATTATAAAAAATGGTGAATTGTTTTACTGAACGTTCACCCTGGAATAATCTTTCGTACTTTAGGTGTAGTGTAGTCCCCGTACTGGGAGGGGTGCAGGAAGGGTCAGTGTGTTCTCGACTGTGAAGACACGAGTCCTCTTTTTTTGTGACTTAAACATATAATATGCTCTTTAAGACTTGAGACCCCGATTGACCTAGTGAAGTTCCTAGGATCATTCTCCGCATGAATAACAGCTGCAGACGGGAACTTTCTCAAAGAGAGACGAAGCAAAACCAAGAATTCCTACTACCTTACTTCAGGTGAAATTAATTTACATATCCTTTGTGATTAGATGAAACTTTCCGTGGTGAATTAGGTGAATAACCCTCAGTTCCATACATCAATTATTACTCTGAAAGTCCTCTTGTCCGTGTTTCCTTTGAAAGGTCCTTTACGGGTGAGACTCCTACCCGTGACAGAACCCTAAAGGGACCTTCGGGTCACCAATTCTGAAACGGCAGGTCACATCTCCCACACCCAAAGTAGAGACCAGTCCCTCGACTCTAGGGTTTACGGACCGTCGGTTCCTTGGTTTTGTATTTTGTCTTCGTTACTACACAGTCTGAGTTATTTCTGAAATTTTTACCATGTATTTTTTAAAATTTTCTTTCCTTATTTTTTCTTGGTTGTGACAGAATATACGTATTGAGTATCGGTTACCGGTGGTTCGTCAGAGTTTTAATTAGGGAATATGGGACGGATTTATGAATGACACAGAAGTGAGCCCTGAATCCCTGTACTATGTTTGTCAAAACCCGTTTCGTTTACTTTATTACTTTAATACGTACGTAAATATTGGACCCAGAACACGGGTTAATATATAATCAAACCAGAGGACTATGATTTCAAAACAGATAGGTGAGGTCTGAAGTCCAATAAAAAGATATATAATAATACCTAAACGTAAAGTTAGGACACCCTTTGAAGTTCTTTATTCAATATACGATGACGTAAATAACACAATAACACTTATCAAAATAAAATGATAAAAATAAAAGGAAGGAATTTATCTGTGACCTTGAAGAGATCGTTTAATGAGTGGATATCTTGACTACAAGTTCTTCACAAACTTACAAAAGTCGTATCCTTTTCTCGTCTACAGTAGTAGTCAAACTAACCGTTTTATCGAATCGATAGATTCTTTATAAGACCCAAAATGGGACTCCGAAATGACTTCCTATTCGTGAACCTCTTTCTTTGTGTTGACGATTACACAGATTTAACAGGTCCAAATAACGTCTCGTGTTCCCCAGAGACTCACCACTAAACTGAAATAGACGTAGCATTATCCACCGTTGTTCAATCAATAGTTATCTTACTTTTTCATTGTTATTAAAAAATCGTAATTTCTTAAGTGAACGTTCGACACAGAAGTCATAACAACACCATAAAGACATACATAAATAAACCGACACAACCAAGAAGGTTCCATCGCGATCACCATTTCTTGGACGGGCGGTTACGTCCTTTGTATTCGCTGAGTCCAAACCAGGGTCCAGTCCTTCTAGGGGACCTCTCCCCGAACCGTCGGGTGAGGTCATAGGAACGGACGTCTTAGGGTACCTGTCTCCTCGGACCACCCATGTCAGGTACCCAACGTCTCTCAGTCTGGGCTGACTTCGTCGACTCGTGCGTACCCAACTCAGAACTAACGCCGTATACCCTAGAAGTGACGCAATAGAAGTGACGCACCCTAGAGAGTGACACCACGTGTCTGAGAGTTCGACACCGGGTCCCCGAGTCGTCACCGTCACACACCCGAATCAACGAGACGTCGTATACCCTAGAATCAAGACACTGGTCCCTAGTTTGGAACATGGGGATGTAACACTCCCCCTAAGTATTGGTGACCCGGTAGTCCCTTCAGGGACAACACCAAAAATTTGAGATAGAAACGTCTTGAGGACGGAGTTTCTAATAATCTGATCTTTACTCTACAGGGGACGTTTGACTAATCAACATACTAGAACCGATTCAGTGAAATTCATGAACTTAGAATAACCGGTCTATACTATGCTCAATATACTAGAAAAGGGACTTTCATAAAACAGCGATTGTAACATATTGAGTTTAAAAACTGTACATAAGACCCTAGTAATATATAATGATGAAAGATACGAAAACAGAAGTGCGTCTTATAGAATTACTCGTACCTCAAATTTTTACTACAGAAATAAGGAGAAGACTACTCGAAATGTCAATAAGTGTTTATGAATAAGATAAAAGTTAAGGGGTAACTTAAATCTAGTTGAGTATACCGAACACCTAGTTCTGTTACACTCGTTTCACTGTGCAGTGAAGATCCTAATTGTCATTTACTAAGATAAACATAAGAGCGAGAACGATACCACTGGTCGGACCCAGACTCACTTCTACACCTTATTTGGGGATCTAAAGTCCATTACTCAAACGTAGTATTTCTTTAGTAAAGACAAATTTGGTCATTCTAGACTCCTAACAAACGGTGACGTCGTATTGGATTGGATAGGAGTGATCATGCGGAAGTAAATAGGTAAAGTTCATCAACTGTTCGTCGGAGACCCCCTTGAATGACTCCCGGTGACTCCAATCTTAGTTGTCCACTTGGTAACGGGGACATTATGGTGAGTCCTTCTTTGAACCGACGGTACCTGGAAGTCGAATGGGTAGTGACTCGTTTTAGAACGTTTACTAGGTTTGATTTGTTTATCGGGGTCGATTATAACAAAGAGTAGAATGACATTTTATAAATCCTTTACAGGTTACTATTAGCCATCACTGAATATTCTCTTACGGATATAAAAATCCTATACTCTAATAAACGAATGAGAAAAGAAAAGGTAATACCAGATAATGTCTCACAACTTATATCAAGGAATACGATATGACGACGACGACGATTCAGTGAAGTCAACACAGGTTGAGACACGCTGGGGTATCTACCGTCGGGTGGTCCGAGGCGGTAGGGACCCTAAGAGGTCCGTTCTTGTGACCTCACCCAACGGTAAAGGAAGAGGTTACGTACTTTCACTTTTCACTTTCACTTCAGTGACTCAACACAGGTTGAGAGTCGCTGGGGTACCTGACGTCGGATGGTCCGAGGAGGTAGGTACCCTAAAAGGTCCGTTCTCATGACCTCACCCCACGGTAACGGAAGAGACGATACGATATGTCATCCTGGAATAATAAATAGGTAAGATAGTTATATACATTATCAAATATAGACGATTAGGGTTTCAAGGTTAGGTAGGAAGGGGGTGGGAAAGGGGGACCGTTCGTATTGAAATAAAAAGAAATCATCTATTCGAGTAAACACAGTATAATATATAAAGTGTATATTCACTATAGTATGCCATAAACAGAAAGAGACTGAAATGAATCAGACTATTAGAGATTTAGGTAGGTACAACGATGTCTAATAAGAAAAATACCGACTCGTTATGTCACCGATCCCCCGAAGGGGTCACCGAGTCACCATTTCTTAGACGGACGGTTGCGTCCTCGACGTCCTCGACATGTAAGCTAGGGATCCGGTCCTTCTCGGGGACCTCCTCCTCAACCGTTGGATGCGGTCCTAAGAACGGGTCTTTTAGGGTGCCTGGCTCCTCGGACCGCACGATGTCAGGTACCCCAGTGTTTCTCAGTCTGTCCTGACCCACTGATTTCTTGTCGTTATAGGGTAACGTATACACGTGGTGTAGAAATAGGTAGTAGAGAGCCCCCTACAAGTCCAACAAAGGTACAGAACCGACAACACTGATCACAACAATACTCGGATCCCCACGTACATAGAAAAACTTAATATCAAAAGAGGTCTATACAGGTCCTCGACCTAACGATTCACTATACCGTTGAGACAAAAAGCAAAAGACTTCTTGGAGGTATGACAAAAGGTAGTACCGACGTGACTGAGTGTAAGGGTGGTCGTCAGATCCTCTCAAGAAAAAGAGGTGTGGGAGAAGTCGTAAATAGTAAACATCTCAAATTACTACTGGTAAGACTGACCCCACTCATCCATGAGCTAACATCATAGCTAAACGTAAGAGCTTCTCTCTAGTAAACATATTTGTCAACAATGTTTACTTCGGTGCCACATCTGACGTCTATGAAAATAACAACAAAGATAACAATATATACTAAAAACTCACCTTATTGTAAACGATGTTAGTTAACTTAGTGACACTCCCACTCTCCAAACCGACATTAGGTCTATATGGGTTCACTGCGTTCAAGAGGTTTAGTCGGTAAAGTTTATTAAGGGAACTTTTGGGTGTGGTATCACCCCCCGTTTTTCTCAAAAGGTTCAAACGACTACCGACGAAATAACAAGAGTAAGAGGACCCTGAGTAAAGAGAAGAACGAAATGGACAAGAAGGAAACACTGGAGTGGGGAGGACATCGAGGATTTTTACCCTGAGTCGTTTCGTTCGTATGTTCTAAAGGACCTGACCAGACCCTCACACGTCTTTCCCTCCCACACACGACTCGACTCGCCGTCCTGATCGGTACCCCATAACCGCAACCTACGCGTTTCGCAAGACTCACCTAAGCTCTCCTGTCTCGACCCTTCTCCCTACTACCCCTCGTCTTTCCCTCTCGGTCCGAAACCCCTAACGTGTTCGTCTAGACTTCTGATTCCCCCTTTAGGTCGGTCTCTGGTCTTCACGTCAGTCCTTTCCCTCAGCCGTTATTTTTAGTCACTGTCCCTGAGACCTCTCAGAAGGTCTCGTCTAACGACGAAAAGACGGTCGAACAAGGTCGACGATCGAGACGGGACGAGTGAAGTCTTTGCCGAAGTCCTCGTATCACGACGGGGACCCCCTAAGTCGGTGGTAGAACACTGGAAGACCAGTTAGAGACATAAAAGCAAAGTCATCACAGAAAGAGACACTCTAGGAGACCTGACAATGAGTGGTCTGAGGAGACAGGTACCCTAAGAGGTCTTCCTTATGACCTCACCAACGGTACGGGAGGAGGTCCCGTAGAAGGGCTGGGTCCCTAACTTGGATACAAAGAAAACAAAGGACGTAACCGTCCACCCAAGAAATGGTGACCACGGTGGACCCTTAAGGAAAACCGGTTGGAAATCGGACTCGAATAAATAAACAAAATTTCAGAAATGACTTAAACGAAGACAAAATATAAAAACCCAAAAACCGGTGTCCCGTACACCTTAGAATCGAGGGATTGGTCCCTAACTTGGGTACGTGGGACGTCTCTTTCCGTTTCAGAATCAGGGACCTATAATCCCTTCAGGGAACGGGGTCGAAATCACGTCTTAAGATCGATGAGAGGTAGGGAAGGTTAGGTCGAGAAACGGATAGTGAGACAGAGTCCCTTACCGGAGACGAGGTAGTCCTAGGTTCGGTCTCAGGAACCTCAATAGGAGTCGACGAGGGAGGGAGTGGGGGGGTGTAGGTCCGTCAGGACTATAAAACTAGGATTTTATAGAAAAGTTAGGTCTGAAAGAGAGACAGGGGTGACAGGAACCTCCCCAAAGGACGGTGGTTTCAAAGACCGAGATAAAGTAGTCTATGTCTTACAGCCTCAGGTAGAGAAGATCTTCTTTACCCAGTCGGTCCTAGAGGTTGTACCGTCCTGCCCCTTTACACCCCAAAATTAAAAAGACTTCTTTGGTTACTCGGGGACTCTTCAATTATGTTTCCTAAATCCCCGATTGTCATATTATGGACGGTTACACCCTCAGGAAAGACGGTCAGCGGAGTAGAGAGGTCGATGGTCCCAGGTAGAAAGGAGACAAGGTCTTCCATGGTGGTCGGGTGGAGGTGAACTCGGCCCTCACTCTGGGTCTCTCTGATGTCTCCCTAGAAGAGGTTCGAGACCCACGACAAAACCTCGGAAGGAAGTCACAACTGATGAGTAAAAATTTTTAACACATGAATAAATCCGACACAACCCAGCGGCAACGACGCACGCCCGAAAGAGACTGACGTCACGTACCCGCAGAGGAACGCCGCCGAGGAGACAACGTCTCGTACTCGAGATCCCTCGCGACGGGGCAACGACACTGGACGTCCATGACTCGATGACTTCGCCGTCGAGTGTCCGAGATCTCGTACCCGAATCCTCAATGTCGTGCACCCGTATCATCAGGACGCCGTACACCCTGGGAGGACCTAGTCCCTATCTTAACCACAGGGGACGTAACCGTCCGTCTGAGAGTTGGTGACCTAGTGGTCCCTTCGGACTTGTAGGTGAAGTTCTTTCTGGGAAGGACGTCACGTGTCTCCACACCAGAATACTACAGATCGTCTATGTAGACAATTTCATGTCACTTGGAGTATAGACATCTGTACTATATGTGTCTCTTCGGTAACTAACCCCCAACTTCCTTTAACCTAGGACCCTTACCGGACCCTCTCACAGTCCCGGACCGTAATTCCTCTTCCCCGTTACCCACAAAGGTTTATCCGTACTTTGAATAAGGGTATTTCCCGTCTCAACTCACGAAACTCGTGTGACCTTGCTACGGACGGAACTCTCCTTCTCCTCTAAGACCACACACCGGGGGTCACAGTACATGAAGTAGATTAAATGTCGTCGAACCCCTATGTCACCTTCGACTTCACACTTCTCTAAGTCAAGTCAAGTCAGCGAGTCAGTACAGGTTGAGAAACGCTGGGGTACTTAGTGTCGTGTGGCCCGGAGGGACAGGTAGTGGTTGAGGGACTCAAGTGGGTCTGAGTACAGGTAACTCAACCACTACGGTAGGTCGGTAGAGTAGGAGACAGTAGGGGAAGAGGAGGACGGGAGTTAGGGAGGGTCGTAGTCTCAGAAAAGGTTACTCAGTTAAGAAGCGTACTCCAATCCAAATCCAGTCGCCAAGAGTTTGTGAGAATTTTTTGATAACTCTTAGAGTTTTTCGAAAACGAACACACACTATAAAGATAGTGATGAATAATTTTGTCTTGTAATTTTTTCTAATAACCGTATATCGACTACATGTTACAACTCAATCAAAGTCCACATGTCGTTTCACTTAGTCAATATGTATATGTCCATAGGTGAGAAAAAAGACTCTAAAAAAAAAGGGGGGTCTATCCGGTAATCTCTCATAACTCAGCTCAAGGGACACGATATGTACTCTAAGAATCGATGGAGAACATAAATAGTATCACATATATACAATCAAGGTCAAAGGGTTAAATAGGGATGGGGGGAATGGGGGACCATTGGTATTCAAACAAAAGATGTAGACACTGAGTTGAAGATTTTGTCTTTTTTTTTTTAATTTATGTTCTTGTGTGTTCGGGTGTAAGGTAATTGGTACCCACACTATTACAGTGTACAGAATATTAGAGACCTTTCGAGGAGACGGATGAGAATTCTCTTTCTCTCACTTCTTCTGTTTATTGTAACATAATACTTTTAGTGAAGCTGAACTACATCGAGACTTTCCCCAAGGAGTCCCCTAGGACCTGAGATGAAACTCTTGGTGACTTTGACTATTGAAAAGACTCCGCTACACTGACGATTCATACCCCGACCATAAAGTTAGGTCCAGACTGTGATCTAGGTTACAAGAAAAGTGGGGATAACCCTTGGACTATGAAGTATCCTTTTTTAGGTTGTAGAACACTTTTCATGTTCATAATCGACGAGTTAGTACAGGTTGAGAAATGTTGGGTACCTGACATCGGGTGGTCAGGGACCTTAAGAGGTCCGTTCTTATGACCTCACCCATCGGTAAGGGAAGAGGTCCCCTAGAAGGGCTGGGTCCCTAGTTTGGGTCCAGAGGGTGTAACGTCCGTCTAAGAAAGGACCGACTCGGTGGGTCCTTCGGACAGGTCGTAGAATGAAAGTGGAACTACGAAACCCTTTCCCGGTCGTTATCTTTGCACGTGTCGTCTACCCAGTAAGAGATGACTTTATACCTAAAGAAACCTAATTAAACAGTATACACAAATCAATTTTAACGAAACCCGAATGTTACACCAGAGAAGGTATCTTATTTTCACAGGGAACAGGAGTATGTGTCGGATCAGGTTTTGAGAGTCGTTCCCGAATAACACCCCGGACCACCACCCTTTCCATGACCCCGTCGTACTCGGTCTGAGTGACGACTACAATACTGTAGTGTCCCAAGGACCCTTCACTACGTGGACGGAAAGATTGTGGTCTGAGTCGACACTCGGGAGTCGTGACTGTCTCGGTATCTTTTCTTACTTCATTACGGTAAACGTCGTTGTACCTACCCGGGTCTCTGGTAGTATGATTCACTTAGTTCAGTCTTTTTATTTATGGTTGTACTATAGTGAATATATACCTTAGATCTTTTTTATTATGTCTACTTAAATGAATGTTTTGTCTTTATCTGAGTGTCTGCATCTTTCGTTTGAATGTCAATGGTTTCCCCTTTTCTCCTCTCCGTATCTAATCTTCAAACCCTAGTTGTATATGTGTGATTATATATTTATATTATCTATTGATTATTCCTGGATAACACATCGTGGCCCTTGATATGAGTTATAGAACATTATCGGATATTACCTTTTATTAGAGTTTCACACATATAAATAATTATATTCACATATTTATATACTGAAGGTCCACCGAGTTACCACTTTCTTAGACGGACGTCACGTCCTCTACGTCCAAGGTAGGGACCCAGTCGTTCTAGGGGACCTCTTCCCGTACCGTTGGGGTGAGGTCATAAGGACGGATCTCTTAAGGTACCTGTCTCCTCGGACCACCTGATATCAGGTACCACAACGTTTCTCCATCTGTGGTGAGTCGTTGACTCGACGACGACGACGATTCAACGAAGTCAGCACAGGCTGTGTCACACTGGGGTGTCTGCCGTCGGGTGGTCCGAGGGGGCAGGGACCCTAAGAGATCCGTTCTTGTGACCTCACCCAACGGTAAAGGAAGAGGTTACGTACTTTCACTTTTCACTTTCACTTCAGCGAGTCAGCACTGGCTGACAATCGCTGGGGTACCTGACGTCGGGTGGTCCGAAGAGGTAGGTACCCTAAAAGGTCCGTTCTCATGACCTCACCCCACGGTACGTGTACATATACATATTGACTTAGTCGAACGACATGTGGACTTTGCTCGGTGTAACATTTAGTTGATACTACGAAGTTCGTTTGTTAAAAAATTTTTCTACTCCTCTCGTCTTTGTACTTTCTTCTTGGTTTAAAATGATTTTTAATACTTTAGACTGACGGGAAGGATTCTCGAAAGTCTTAAGTGTCACTTTACGTGGTAGACACCTGGGACACAGAGTGGACTCGGGGCGACTGAGATTCGGACCAATCCCCGACCCAAAGAGAACCCCTTGTGCTCAGTGACCCACGCACCTCCTTCGTCGACACCTGTCCTCGAGAACACTCGAGAGCTCGTAGTACCGTAGCGTAGTCGATTCGTGGTCGGGGATTCGACGTCGGGTCCACCCGACCCGACCTTCCTCGATCGTAAAGTCCTTCCGCACTGAGGTGCACTGCAGGCAGACGACCTCGGAGGTGCAACTAGAGAATATTACTGAGACGAGTCTCCTGTATGAACGGTGAACGTATAGCGACCGAACCGAGGAATTAGGTACTTTCCGGGGTCGTCCTCAACAGAACATGTAGACACTTGCGGGCCTTTAGTTACGGTAAGTCGGTCGGTATCACTGGAAAGTCTATGTTTCTACTAAAGTTTTACCGAGTACCTTCTATTGTAAGTCTTCAATACTATCATACGTGTCTTAAAGGTAATCGTGGCATTACTAGTAGAGAACGTGTTTTCCTCTTTTTCATGATCAAGCAATCCGAAACCACCGTCGAGAATCTCGACTTCTCTCGTCCCTCCTGTCGGACCGAGTGTTCCTCCTACGGTGGACGGATAGGGGGAACAGTTCCCAGTGTAGGGCACTGAGGTCGGTGGGTCCTTCCCTCTCCCTTTCTCGGGGTCCCGACTGTCTGATTTCGAGTTCCAAACACGGAGTTGAGACACAATACTCAGACGTACTGTTGTCAGAGAAACTCGGAGTTGAAGACGTAGACACCTTACCCTAGTATCATGATGAACGACCTATATAACGTTTCTAAGTCCTCCTCCACCAAAAACAACCGAACAATAAAAAATATAATGTAGAGGTCCAGAACTGAATAGAAAATTGATCTTCAAACATGGAAAACCGGTGGAAGTGGGTAAAGTGGGTGAGTGGTGGGAGGCGGAGACCGTTGGTCGTCGGACAAGACTCAAACTAAAAAATAAAAATCTAAGGTGTATGGACTCTAGTATGTCGTAAACAGAAAGAGACTGAATAAAGTGAATCGTATTATGACAACTCTAGGTCGAGACAGTAACGTTTACCGTCTCAAGGGGAAAAATAATAATGTATCACCTTGTTATGTGGTGATACATTATATGTACAACAGAACAAGGTAGTTACCTGTTTTCAACAAAGGTACAGAACCGATAACACTTATTCCGACGTCACTTGTCCTCCCACATCTATCCTCCTCCAAAACTTGGACTTTTAACGATCAAAAAAAAAAAGTTAGTAAGAAAGTTTTCGTTATATGTAGATAATTTCTTTTTGTGACTAGTGTCTCTAATCGACTTTATTCTTTAATTTTTATTGAATTAGGGTGTGGACAAAAAAATACGTATGTCCAAATAAATAAGGAAGGAAAGACTTTACTCTAATATAACACGTATGACAAACGATTAGTAAAAAATTTTTGACTTCTGATATACTCGTGTCGGAAGGTTCAGTAATTGGTAAAAAGGATATTGACATTTACTAACATGTTATAGGGCAACGTACAAACATCGTACTAGATAGGTTGGGCGAGGGATCACAAACTGTGGGTACACCAAGAGAGAGACAAAAGGAGAGACATAGAAAGGAGGAAGGAAGAGGAGGGAGGGATAGGAAGAACGGGGAGGGGTGGGGGAGGAAGAAGGAAGAAGAAGGAGGGAGGAAGAACCTTCAATGTTGACTACGACGACACGTCGAGGTCCTCGTCGGTGTGCGGCCGAACCGAGTGGCGTAGGAAACGACCCTAAGACCTTTGTCTGGCTTTCCCGCGTCTCTTCCTACCGTCCCGGCCTCACGGAAGTAAGATCTGCACCACGGCGGTCGGCAGACACGATGATTCCGACGAACGTAGAAGGAGGTGTCGGCAGACACGATGATTCCGACGAACGTAGAAGGAGGTGTCGGCAGACACGATGATTCCGACGAACGTAGAAGGAGGTGAAGTCGGGAGAAAGGAGACGTGAGAGAGGGGAAGCAGGACGTTAGGACGTCCTCGAACGCTTCGAGAGACTACTTAAACGAAGAACGGATCCCATGAGTGACCGGTAAAGACGACAAACAATAGTTTTCTGGAGGACGTTTACGTTGGATGACACATCTAGAGTGTCATGACTGGACTGAAGACTTACGAAATTCAATTAGTTTCCTTACCGGATGTCTGTAACTTTTGATTTCAGTTCAGATATTAGAACAAATATGGACCTAACTCGAAATAGAAGAGGAAACACTGACGTATAAACGGAGACCTTAATCATTTGAACTCATCAAAAAAAAAAAAAAAAAAATCGGACGGTTCATTTAACTATGAACAAATTAAACGGTTGTTTAGATAATCACAGAACCGACCTTTGACAACCCTTCTTCACAGTCGGGTCTGGGTGAAAAATAACCGAGAAAGACTTGGAGTCTTTTGTTTCTAAATGATAGTCAAAATACCTTCGCGACCGTGTTGGTATTGATGCTATTGCGTCTACCGTGCCAACATTTTATATATACACACACTCGAATGATTCGTGGTGTCAAACCATTTATCTACAAGTATAACGGATCCCCTCTCTCCTTGAAGTCACACCGTACCAAAGACAAATAGGTGTACCGGATTGTCTCGTTCACTGTCCTACTGCAAGGGAAGGTGAGAGAACAGACCAAAAGAACTTCTTAGGTGTCGGGAAGAAGGAGTCCTGAGGAGAATGAAACGAGGGTCCGGTCCTCAAATACCCTCCCCTTGAGAGAACTTACCACCGGAAGTCCTTAGGTGGTTCCTGGTCGGGTACCGAAGGTTGAGTCTTGGTTCACTACGGTTACTGTCACTTCCTACGAAAAGAAGTGAGGGACAGAACGAGACTAACCACCCTTCCTACCATGGATAATGTCGTCCTTTCTCAGATCAGTGATGCTTTGTCACAGTCTCTTAGTCTGACCAAACCACCATCTGGATCAAAATTTGAGTCGAGTCGGTAAAGTTGAAACTTATTAACTAGATGGGATCATAACTTGTACAAGAGGTTTGTCAAAGGAGTGGAAATTTAAGAAAGTTTAATTACACTCTTAAATACTCGAAACTATCGAACCATACATCATTCATGAGAAATTACCACTGGTATTATAAAAAATTATTAATATAGTTATAAACGGTATTCTATAAACCCCTAAATTTCTTGAGGTATTCAAAGTTCATTACTTAGATAACTTTCTGATGTATACCCTTAATCTTTCTGTTCTTAAGACCGACATAATCATGACTCCTTTCACACTTCATGAATTGTTCGCCCCAGTCCCCTACAGACTCACAGACTCGGCGCGTCTCGTACTTTTGCCTAGTAGGAATTTTAGGGTGAGACAGGTGAAACCGGTCCTTTCTCCACTACGCCACGGTCGAAGTCTTAATCGAAAGAACTGTCGAAAGAGAAAGGTGGGGAACTTTACGAGTGAGGACCCTCTAAAGGAGAATCTCGGTCGACGGTGTGACACTTACGGCTTCGGGGTACCTCCATAAAGTCAAGTGTCGGAGTGGATTCGTCGTGACAGGTACCGACCGGTGCACTTACGTAGTTGAACTTATAAGGTTTGGTCGTCTTAGAAGTGTGATACGTCGGAGTCGACTGTAGCCTACTAAACGTACTCTGCACGGTGTACTTCGATCTACCGACTCACGCCGGTGCGGGCCCTCGGGACTCTCCATTAGCACCGGCCAAAGTTCGACGACTCAAAACCCCACCAAACAACACGGTCTCATCTCCTTGACCTTGTTGTGGTCGGAACCTATGTGGTGCTTCACTTACAGAGGTAGTTTACCTCACTCACAGTTGAGAGTGCGAGAGTCCTACCGCCCCTTGGGGAGGACGAACGACGGACGAAATGCCGGATCATCCATCAGACGGACACCAATTACAGAAGTGTCTGGGTACTCCAGTACCCAAACTCAATGGTGAAAGAAAAGAGAGAAGGGTGCAGGGTCCTGAAGAGTCTTTATCAGACCGAGGACGAAGAGTCTGGCTTCGACCTGAAGAAGGAAGGAGATTTTGGACCGAGAAGAGTCATAGTACAGGAAGGTAGGTACGAAAAAAGGACAAATAAGTAGAGAAGGACAAAGGACCAGAACGGGTCCAAAGGTCGACCAGGAGAGAAGTGAGACTCAGGTGACAGGAGGGAACCAAAGGGACGGTCACTACTGTAGAGTCCGACGAAGGACTGTAGAGAGGTTAGAGACAAAGTCATGACACTACCTCTGAGGGGTGGGAGTAAGAGACACTAGACTCTGACAGTTAGTTCCCGGGAGAGGGTTTGGGGGCTGGTTCCCATTCGGTACCCTAGTTTATATCCGTTCTGAGAAAGAAAGGACCCTGAGGCTCAGAGGGTCAGAAGTAATGACTATCTTTTACCACTCATGACTCACGTCTGTGACCTGACGTCACAGGTAAAGAACGACGGATGTAGTCCCCTCGACGAAGAGGGTTCCCGACGAACGAATTAAGAAAGGAAAGTGAAATCCTTGACAAGAAGATTCTCCACTAAAATGCACACTTAGTTGGTCTCGACAAAAGACAACAGACCGTACTTAATGAAGGAAGGAGGAGGGAGAAAAAAAAAAAGGAGAACAAGTGAGGGGGAGGGGGGCGGGGGGCATCAAGAGACAGAAAGATAAATAAAGGCCCGATAAGAGAGTAACAGAGAAATGTATTTGTACGTATATGTTCTTAAAAGAGAGAGAGGTGGTAAAGAAGGGAGAAGTCCCAGACGACGAAAAGAAAAATATTAATTCAACCAAAATTTAACGTCAGAAGACCCGTAACGAGTACGGGTTAGTTAAGGCGTACCCGGGACGAAAGGGGGCGCCCACCCGTCACCCCAAGGTTACTTCGACACTCAGAGGCGGTACGGACACTCAAACGGTTCGGTCTCAAAGTAGGGAAGGTCGAGGGAGGGTCCTACCAAAGTCCGAGAACTCCTTTCATTACCGGTAAAGAACGACGCAAAGAGCCGAGAGGTTCAAGGTTTAGAGAGGACGACCCAAACGTCACCACAAACATGTTCAGATCGTAATTCTCCTGTGTATAAACCACGACGAAACCCCTCCCCCACAAAATCTTTAGACCGTCTACCCCGAACACAACTTTATTGAAACCTCACCTTTATCCTCCAGACCTACGGTCAGGGTCCGACATACCGTCCGTCGGAGGCGCGAGAAGTGGTGAGGTATACGACGGAGAGGACCCGCGGGCGGACGCGGACGAGGACAGAACAAACGGTCGTAACCAGGACCAGTGTTGACGTGTGTTTTCGTCCAGTGTCAGTCCTAGGAGACCTCTCTCGCGGGGCCCAGGTAAAGACTTCCTAAAGAATCCTCCCTTTTCTGTTTACCATTTTTCCGGTGAACCCTCTCAGACCTAACCCCTCTAAATATGTATCGAAGGAACCACCGAGTCTACCATTTCTCGTACGGGCGGTCACGTCCTCTGGGTCGAAACTAGGGACCTAGTCCTTCTAGGGGACCTCTTCCTTTACCGTTGGGTGTGGTAATAAAAACGGACCTCTTAAGTTACCTGTCTCCTCGGACTACCCGATGTCAGGTCCCCTAGCGTTTCTCAACCTGTGTCGTCTGAGTTATTGTTATTGTATGCATATCGTACTTCGTTTGTAACAGTGACGGGACGGACGTGAATGAACGGTAGTGGAGAGGTCACACGGTACGACCATCGAAGGGGGACGACCGTGGACTCTTACGGGGCCCCGAAAACGACCGACGCCCCACACGAACCAGACACTCCTGACACTCCCGTCTGTCCTCACGTCTCTCCAAATAGACCTCGTCGGAACTTGGTCACTGTGTACCTACAACCACCTATTTATGGCGTCGAGAGGACGGGGACCCTAAGACACTCTCCACAAGGTATGTGGAGGTATACATCTCCACAGGGTCTGGGGTCTCCGGTCGGCACCGTACCTCGGGGGCAACAGGCGTCACTCCTGGACGAGTAGTTTCGGGGGAGATCGTCCACGGAGGTAGACAGAGTGAGGGGTAAGGAAAGGTCACCGGAGACTCCAGTAGGAAAGGGACCATTTTGTGACAGACCCTCTTAGGTTGGGACTTTCTCCCAAAAGTTTGACGTCGCGGTTATCAACCGTTCGGTCTCGCTACAAGGATCCTATCTTTTCTCTGTCACTTTTTGCCTTTTGAGTTCAACCGGGGACCTCACGGAGAAGTAGTCAATCACACATATACACCCCCCTTCTCTCTACCACCGAACGTCTACCTTTATGACACTTTTACTGACCTACTCCTATGTGCGACCTTTGATCTGAAGTCATGGAAACTCAAGTTGTTTAGTGAGTTGAAAGAGACAACTCAAAGAAAGACTTTTATTTACCGGGTCGACTGGAGTGGTCCACGGTACTATACTTTCGTCCTTGACTTTCGGCACTGGGAAGAATCGGATAACTTTCTACCACAGTCCCGTAACTCCAAAAAAGGAATATTTCCAGAGTAAACAAAAATATCACTTTACCAAAACTACTGTCAAAGATTTTGTGGTCGTAATACGTGATTCACAAACGGTACTTATAGCGACTAAAAGTTGTCGATGCAAGCAATATTTAAGTGTCTGTATTTTTCACGGTATTACTACTTGTGCGCACAGGATTCGAGACTTTAGTACTTTCAAATTACCGACGTGAAAGCAACGGGACCCAGAACAAAGGTAACAACGACAAGTCAAGGATAAATTGTACGAGTTTCGTAGGTGTCAACTTGTTCGAGTAGGAATGTTCTGTCGAACAAAAAGTGACACGAGTCCCGACCCTGAAACCCGAAACTAGAAAGAACGACGACGTGACACCTGGTCCAATACTCAAAATAAGGTTACGGTCGTCCGACAACACCCTGTCACTATAAAATACGACCCAGAGTTCGTACACTATCCAAACAAACGTCTAGTTCTAAATCCTCATGTCTGAGTCTTTAAGTCATAAAAACCAAAGAAGGTCCTACTAAGACCCCTTACCCAGACTTCTCATCTCTCCCTTCTTTACCAACCGAAATTCTGGACGTTCCTTTCCTATCTTTTCACTACTATGATACCCAAAGAGGTACTAACGACATAAGTCAAAGTGTCGTTAGGAGAGACACATAAGTGATACAGGTAAAGATGCCTACTCCTGGGAGTCCAAGTCTCCTCACTTCACTGAGAGGACTCCAGTGTGGTGAGTCCTCACGTCTCGACCCTACGGTCGAGTCCGTAAACAGTGAGACAGGATACCGTCACAAATCTATAAACTTCTGTTCATCGTACATCCTGCCTCTTCCGCTACCGTGGGGTGAGGTCATGAGAACGGACCTTTTAGGGTACCTACCTCCTCGGACCATCCGACGTCGGGTACCCCAACGATTCTCAGTCTGTACTGACTCGCTGAAGTGAGAATGAAAAGTGAAAGTACGTAACCTCTTCCTTTACTGTTGGGTGAGGTCACAAGAACGGACCTCTTAGGGTCCCTGCCCCCTCGGACCACCCGACGGCAGATACCCCAGCGTGTCTCAGTCTGTGCTGACTTCACTGAATCGTCGTCGTGCATCCTTGAACGTCTTGGGTTGATCACACCCAAGAAGGTCTCAGTGTAAGACATATTCTCCTACCTCTACCTGCGAGTACTTTCATGGAGGGTTGAAAATCCAGGATCCTACCTGTTACTCTACTACTGGGAACCGGTTTTACAAGACTCATAAAATAAGTCCAAGAATACTATCTTGATCAAATGGAGGGTTCAGTCTATGAAGATTTCAGTACTTACCAGAAGTACCACTAAGGTAAACTCTGGAAGTAACCTCTAGGTGACCCTGGAAGTGGTACAACTAAAGTCGTGTCGGTCGGAACTGGACCCATCGAAGAACCCCCTTCAAAGAATGTACGTTGACTAGAACGCCGTATACCTAAGAAAAACCAAGGGAAGGGTTGTATGTCTAAGGTTCCATCTAGGTACGTTCGAAAAACCCCCGATTACTTGGAACCCGCAGGGGTCGACCATAACCACGAGGCACCTCCCGGTGTCATTAGTACTTAGAGGAGTAGACGTGGAACGTCCATTGGACGTATCGGGTGTGGTAAGTGGACGTCTGGAGTCAGAGTGATATCGTATCCAATAGAGGACTCTCGTATTCGAATAACTCATTTCGTATTGTTACCAGTTAAAACCAGTCCTACAGGGACAAGGTCTCACCTACCGTTATCAACAGAGACACTTGAACTCCCTTTCCGAATAAGAGTCCACATTCATAACGTCAGACCAGTTACTTTGATGAATAATAGAATGTACATCAGAATGTACGGAATATACATCAGATGTTTCTGGATAAATCTTATTTGTTATTGTTATTTATTATTTCTCAAAAACTTATCGAACCCTCTTTTCACGTAACAGACAAAATAGTGCACATATACACATGTACTCACACACACACACAACCACATAGACAGAGAGTATGTGTAGGTCCATACAACACAAGTCAGCGAGTCAGTACCGACTGAGAAGAGCTTGGATACCTGACATCAGGTGATCCGAGAAGACAGGCACCTTAAAAGGTCCGTTCTTATGACCTCGGCCAACGATAAAGGATGAGGGGTCTTAGAAAGACTGGGTCCCTAACGTGGATGGAGAGAACACAGAGGACTTAAATGTCCTCCTAAGGACGTGGTGGACCCTTCGGGTGCACACATACGTGTGTGTATTTATGTAAATGTGTGTATATACAAATCCTTATATACATGTATTCTCTTAGTCTAGACCCTGAAGTGATCACCGGGTAACGTTCTGAGACGTGAACGTTACGTCCCCGGACTCAAGTTGGGGACCAGTCCCCTTGTCCAGTGTGTACGGCGTCGACTTCCCAGGTCGTACGACGCCACTTCTGACTTCTGAGGCAGACGGTTTTCATTCTGGGCCGCGTCGGTTTGTTTTAGAATTATTAAAAGAAATTCTTTTCTCTCTTAGTCTAGGGAGACACACATAGAATGCTCGACACCAGAAGGTCCCCAGTCAAAAGGACTTACCAAAGGGGTGGTCTCCTCTCTCCTCTTCTGTATCTCCCTAGAAATAGGTCGAGGAGGGTTCTGAGTTTTTTTCGTCCTCTTCGATAAAAGTGTTCTCTAGATCCCTCTGGACCGACACCTTCGTCCCGACCCCAGGGGTCCACTACTCCCCACGGTACCTAACTGTCTTCCCGGTACAGAGGATCAAAGAGAACGTCGGTCTGCACCGAGACCGGTGTCCTTTTCAGTCTTACCACAGGTCACGGACCGTCAGTCCCCTCTCCTGGAGTTCTTTTTCTAGCTCAGAGGTCTACCGTGGATAAACCTAGTTCCCGAAGGAGTTTATTCGAAATTCCTTCCAGTCTCTAAAACAAAATTTGAGTCCCTAACCCTGAAGGGATCACCAGGTCACCGATTCGTAGGTGGACGGTTACGTCCCCTGTGTCCACACTAGAGACCCTCGTTTCTAAGGTGTATGACTCCTCGTCAATTCGGGGACTCGGTGTTGGTCGACTCGGACACGAGGTCTCAGCTACTCGACGTTACTGTCTTCTTCCGACACGTGACGTTATTTCTGGGTCGTGTCGGTAGTCACCTATTTATATTTAGTTATTTACTATTCGAATCTTCAATTCCTTTTTCGGACTTTTTATACCCCATACAGTAAGAAACCCCGAAGCCACTGATAAGGTCGTCCGACTAACACCATCCGTCTCGGCAGGAAGAGGGGACGGGGATGAGCCTGGTACTCCTAGGAGAGTAGGGATCTTGGACACCTACACAATGCGGTGAACCGGCGTCACTCAAGTCCAACGTCGGCGTCACTCAAGTCCAACGTCGGCGTCACTCAAGTCCAACGTCGGCGTCACTCAAGTCCAACGTCGATGTTAATTCCGACGGTCAGTCGGCTGAAATGTTATCTCTCTTCTCGGATCTAATGGATCTACCCGAGTTCGAGTAGTGGACCTCTATGTTCCTCCTGGCACCGGCGGAACTCCTCGGTCCTTGTCGGGAGTCCATGTCGGTCGCTCTTTTGTCCCCGGAGCCATGTTGAAGTTCCTCGATGTAAGACAATCGTTGGGTTTACCCGTCTTTTGTCTAAGAGGGGATTTTGATCTCCGAAGTCTCTCCTTGCGTCACCGGCTGGAGACCTAAAGTCGGTACGGACAGTCTGAAGACTGGACGTCTCGATACTCCGCTAAACACGTCGACGTTTACCACTCAAACACCACGAAACAATACTTTTGTTTGTATATATATTTTTTTGACAGAGGAGTAGAAATTTTTGAAGGAAAGACTTAACGGAGGGTCAGATTCTGGTAGAAGAGGCAAAGGTCAGAAAATAAGTCTATTGTGAAACTTCAATATAAAGAGACTACAGAAAATAGAAAATAAGTCATAATCGACCTTTAAACTAAGAACGAAGAAGTAAATAGTTAACTTTAAAAAGATGGTTGTGTATAAAACCGTCAAAAATTAGAATACCGAAAAAACAAAAATGAAATTTTCTGGAGATTGAGGGATATAATCCAAACAACTTCCCCGGCATTTGGACTTTTCAACATGTTAGAGTTCACTGGCATCTTTATATTCATGTCTATTACTCAACAAAACTAGACAGAAAGCCCCTTTTAATTCTCTACACATAATACTTCACAACTACTCACACTTTTCTTCACACGGGAAAATATGTGTCTCCCTTATATTGGGACGTCTGACAGAATACCTTTCCGTCGTACTGTCATAAAAGTATTTACCTTTACGTTTAAGGAAAACTGGCTCTCGATGTGTATTTCTATTTCTACAGATAAGACCACAAACTCCAACATATTTTAGCCTTTGACACTGTTTACCCGTATTTTCGTCTAGTCTCTTCCTGGCACCCCTCCTAGACTCACCCTTGCACGTCGGGAACACAGACTTTTGTACTCTTAACAAAATAGAAAATGTCTCTCTTAGACTGGAACTAGGGATTTCATTGCAATCTTCCTTTCTTAAGGGTCCAAGAAAAGGGTCTCTTTAGGTCCAGGTGAAGACGAAATATTTCAGTTTTGGTTGGGTCGTCCGACAGTTTGGGGTTTTCAAGTCCGTCGTCCACCTACTAAATCAGTACCTCGACCGACCAATCAATAAACCTATTAACTTAAAGTCGGTAGTGCCTATTACATTAGGTCAAATTAAACGTTTTTACAGTACAGACCTCTGTTTAGTCTTCTTTTTGTAAACCATTACCGCCCTTGCAGTAACCTCTCTGAATGAAACACAATACTCGACAGACATCCTTGGTTGGGAAAGCGTCATATTCACGGATCTAACTTTTTCTACACTAATTCTTGGAGTCGTTAGACCACACACAGTAATTACAATCGCAATATATTACACAAAACGATTATATAAATACTTTACAAACTAAATCCTCAGGTAAACGGGGAACAGTTTTCGTAGACCCTTACGGAAGTAAAAGTTAAACAAATGACCTTATTATTAAACTAAACCCAAAAGGGTAAACCGTTCAAAAAGACTAGGGTTATTGTAGAGATTGATGTGGTGTACCATCTAAGGATATGACCTTTAAAACTCGAAGAAAAGTTTATAACCTATGCCGTGTACCGGGTGGTAAACAGTCGAATTTGTATAACCGAAACTTTTCCCCGACGTTGATTTTTAACATAAATAGAGGAACCTAGATACTGGTTTGTGGAAAGACGAACATATTAGAAAAGAATCAGAGTCGACACCGGTGACGAACAAATCTTCTAAACCCGTACGGAACACCTGATGTCCCTCTCGGGTCGACTACAAATAATCGAACCACAGAAGACCTTCCTTTGAATTGTAGTTTTTTCCCGATACGACGACGACGATTCAGTGAAGTCAGCACAGGCTGAGACACACTGGGGTATCTGTCGTCGGGTGGTCCGAGGGGACAGGGCCCTAAGAGGTCCGTTCTTGTGACCTCACCCAACGGTAAAGGAAGAGGTTACGTACTTTCACTTTTCACTTTCACTTCAACGAGTCAGCACAGGCTGACAAGCTCTGGGGTACCTGACGTCGGATGGTCCGAGGGGGCAGGTACCCTAAAAGGTCCGTTCTCATGACCTCACCCCACGGTAACGGAAGAGGTTTTTCCCGATATACTTCTGAGTTTACTACACCCTCCCCTCATCTGTAACATAGTTTTTCATGTGTACCACCGACCTTGAGTTTATACCAAACAAAGTCTCTCTGGATGTCTACGAACCCAAGATCTATGTCTCTGACCTTAGGACCTTGTGTGACCCCGTACTCCTAGAGACAAACCGCTGGGGTGATTCCATGTTAATTGAACTACGGGAAACCCGTTCTAACGTCTGGTTATCATGAAACACCGAGTCGCAGTCTCCCCACAGCCTGGTCCGTCCTGGTGTCTCTACGGAGAACCCTAAAAACTTGTGAATGACCTTCACATTCTCTGAACCCTCAGAGGTTTTATTTACCATAACTGAACGACTTCAGACTTACGTTCGACTACCAGTGGGGCCGTGATACTGTGTGTAGACGTGAGTGCACGATCACTACTAACTAATGATGTGAACCGGAAGTGTCACTCGGAACCTACACCTGAGAGGTGACTTTGTTAGGAAAGTGTCACCAAACAACTTAGAGGGGTTGGGTCCCTAGCTTGGGTCCAGAGAGTGTAACATCTGTCCGTGAAATGGTAGACTCGGTGGTCCCTTCAGGAATGGTTGTTAATTTAGGACGGTAATAGTTATACTGCCTTATTTCTATACACATGTCACCTTTGGAGCAACACTTACATTGGTGACCCAGGAAAGACTGGGTCGTCTTAGACCGGCGACCTCAGGAGTAGACTACAGGAGTTCTAGTAGAGTAATAAGTTACCACAAACACTTAATAAGGGATCTCCAGTATCCCACCTCTATTTTCATTTACCTCTTTTACTACTGGAAAGTAAATCTTCAAGTTGATATAATCTTTTTTAAAAGTCTTGGGTTCCAGGTCAACAGTTATCCATCATTTCACTACTCAATATTAACATCTGAACTCTATCCAAAGGTCTTTATTGAGTCACTTTAATATAGTAACAGTGGTTAAAGTTCACGGATCTTTGAAAAATTTTTTAAACGGGTCCTTTACGAGACTTAGAACGTAGGGAAGAGGTGGACTCAGGAGTCGGTTTAGACGAAAAGTGTATCCAACTGAAAGAAAGTTGGATACAGCCTTGGAACTATTACTGTCTTAAAGACAGAAGTGTGCACTCCAGAGACATTCATACTCCCATCGGACCCCCCAGTAACTCGGTCCGCCCCCGTAGTGGTACGACGGGTAGAATAGTCTCACAGACATCCGACCCGAGAAACTCTTAATGTCCAACTGAGAATTCAGGAGTCCTTGGAGTCAAAACATGGAATCCAGAAACGGTTTCGTAAAACACACGAATCCAACAAGATGTCTATCTCAATCTTATAATGAAGAAGGACCCTTTGTGTAGGAGTCTGCTCGTGGGTCAATAGGTTTATTAAAGGGAACCGGAACCAGAAGGATAGACCTCTTACGTGCTTTGACTGAACAGGAGGGTTTCCAAAAACATACACTGAGAAAGTACTCTAACTTCTGGATCCTGAGATTCTAGAGAGTACAACCTGACGAGACTAACATAGGTACCCTTGGTAGTTGGGTTGGTGGCTGGGTTCAACACAGGTACTCTCAGTGACTAGGTTTGCACGACCAAGAGTTACATTCACCCTTTCTCTCGAACTTTTTGAGTGGGGCACCCTCAGTCCAAATTAACATTCGTGTACCTATCATAACCTTCGTTCGACATGAAGGTATTACTGGATCTCTATTTCAAAGGTACCTCCTTCTCTACAGTCTCGGTGTCTGAGACGGGAGGGTCCTTCATACTCCCTACGGACAGTCGACCTAGACCGGACCACGACACGAGTCAACGAGTCAGTACAGGTTGAGAAAAGTCGAGGTACCTGACGTCGGGAAGTCCAAGGAGACGGGTACCCTAAGAGGTCCGTTCTTATGACCTCACCCAACGGTACGGGAGGAGGTCCCCTAGAAGGGTTGGGTCCCTTGCTTGGGTCCAGAGGGAGTAACGTCCACCTAAGAAATGGTTGACTCGGTGGTCCCTTTGGGTCTAGACCGGAATCTGGGGTCCATTGGTGACTCGACGTGTCACCGTAGGTAGTGGGTCGAAGAAAGTGAGTCAAGACTCTCGTCCGGTGGGAGGTCCGGTTACGGTAACCATAGACACCCCACCCTGAGCCCGTTGAGACGAGAATCTCGAAGAGTCCCCTAAACGTGCACCTTGGTTCCACTCTTGGTGACGAGTCCGGGGACACGAAGAGGGTGACACCAGGAACCTCGTCGTCGTCGTCGGTGAGGACCCTCGACGAATCTTTCCGTCTTGAAACCGGGATGGGTCTGGATGGCTTAGTCTTTGATGTAGAATTGTTCTAGGGGTACTTCAAGAATGACAGGAAAACTCGTTAGATCATTGTTCCAAAGAGTCTTCTTCCTTTTTTGTCTTTTTTTCCGGTACAAATAAAAAATAGAATTACATTATTTCACTTTTACTGAGGTCACAATAATGTGTGATTATACAAATTTTTGATGAATTTATGAATTTTATTTTAAAACTCAAACCTTCCGACGGCAAAAGTCCGTCTTACACTAAGACATCAGTTCTATTAACAACTTCTATTTATCGTTCCTAACCCGAAAAGTCGAATTCCTACGAGAACTTTCGTAGAGTATATATCCTGTGTTCCATCTTTTCTTAACAACACTTAAAAAAAAAAAGACATTTCTGGACGTAGGTCACCCCCTCCGTAATGAAAAAATTCTTCCTGAAATTTTACTCTCTCCAACTTATATTTTTTTCCACCGACTTTTGTTATTTACTTCCGAAACGGTAAACATCCTTGTGTTTATATCTGTCTCCACTTGACATAAAAGTTTCGTTTCTTTTTATTATAAGTGAGACCACTCACCTTAAATGTATCTAGAACTAGTTTATACGTAGGAGTAGGATTCAAATTCTGAATCCGTGTCGTGTGTCGGAGCAATGGGTCTCTCGACCGAGAAACTTTCTCGTCTTTTCTCTTCGGTCCTCGTTAACTCTCACTCGTGTGTCTTTCTATTTGTGGGTCTAATCCCTTCCCGATCCGACCACTCTCCTTTCCTCGAGAGTAACAACCCGTCGTTCGGTCCACGGGGTATTCGTCTCCCGACGTCCGACTACCTCGGGAACCCCATTCGAGGAACGGACGCTAAACCAGTACCGACACTTGGGTCTGGAGAAACGAAAGAGACACTAGGTCCAGTAGACCTTCAAGAACTCCTAGAACCACTTATCGTAGTGAAAAAGTGAACTCGGGGTCTTGGGTGGAACGGTGAAAAATCACTAAAAGTTTTGTCGTCTTACTATACAATAGGTAAGCGCAGGAGAAGAAGGAAGAATGGAACGAACAGTGAAGCAACAAAAGACCGAAGAATTTGGTATCGGAAGTAAATCTTTAGTCGTCGTCTTTTCGACAAAGGAATAGTGTCGCAAGGTCCTAAGGATAGTTAGGACGTCACTTTTAAATTCGTAGTAAAAACCCGTCATTTGAACAGTTGAACGGACTGTCGTTCTCTCTACTACAAAGGTTCTAAGAAGGACTGATAACACTATAATATTGACACTATTCTGAGTCGTAGGGTCACGAAATGAATGAATCACCCAAATGGTAGGGTCCCGGCATTGCACTTCCAAGTGAAACCAAAATATCTTTGAAGGACTGAACTTACAGGAACCGATTGCCAGTTCCCGTCAAACGAGTCTCTGTATAGTCCCAGAAGTCAATTTGAGGAGTTCGACCAGAGGTATATGATTCGGATTGGGTCTGCACGGACACTCACAGGTTCTCAGAGACCACGTCCGTACCCAGTCGTTGCCGGACGACGTCCCAACCCCGTGACTCATGTCGAAAGAATGGAGAGGAATGATAAGAAACCTTGTGACGTAAGTCTACGAATATGGAAAGGAAAAGAGGAAGCGCAAAGTGAAAAGAAGAAAAGTGTCGATAAACATTCCGGAGGAGTCTGTCGGCAAAACGAAAAAACGTAAAGAAAAAGAACCCCTACCAGAACTAAGGACAGAGGACATGTTACAGTATTTGGAGACAGGTATCAAGTAGTCCGTGAGATAGGTAGTCTAGATCAGGGAATTTACATAAAGAGTGAAGGTGACATATCAATATTTCCTAAACCAAATCCAGTATGGACTTACCAGATCACCAAAAGAGATGAAAGAAGTTAAAGTCAGACTTAAACCGTTATTCCTCAAGTACTAGACTCGATGTCAGTCGAGGGTCAGAACAAAAACGACTGACATATCTCACAGAGGTAGGAACCGACGTTTCTTATATTAGTCAGACTAAAACCACAGCTGGTAGACCACTACAGGTACACATCTCAGAAGAGAACACAACAACCTTCTCCCACAAACGATACTGGTCACGTAAGAGAACTGTTTGGAGATAATCGGAAACGGGACGAAGTAAGACATGAGGTTCCAGTTAAAACGGACAATGAGGTCCACAAAGAACTGAAGGATGAAAACGTAAGGTCAGGGGATATCACTTTTCCTGTAGAAAAAACCCACAATCAAGATCTTCCAGTACATCGAGAAGTAACTTGACAAGTTGACGTCGAAGAAGTCGTAATGACCAGTCCCGGATCTGAACCTAATGGCACTATAACTTACCAAACGGAACCTTTACTTGTCTCTAGTAAGACAGTAAAAAATCTAACGTAGGTTCATGACGTAAAACCTGAGAAAACAACTGATGCGTTTAAACCTTTTGAGTCGTCACCGGTGTCCTGACCTTTTCCAGTCAAAAGTAAGGTTAGGGTTTCTTTCTGTTACGGTTTCTTACGAGTTTGATGGTGTGTTAACGTGAGTAGAGTGTGCGATCATTTCATTACGAGTTTTAAGAGGTTCGGTCCGAAGTCGTTATGCACTTGGCACTTGAAGGTCTACAAGTTCGACCAAAACCTTTTCCGTCCCCTTGGTCTCTAGTTTAACGGTTGTAGACGACCTAGTACCTTTTTCGTTCTCTCAAGGTCTTTTCGTAGACGGAAGAACTGATGTGGTTTCGGAAACTGACACACCTAGTGTTGTTTGAGACCTTGTAAAACTTTCTCTACCCTTATGGTCTGGTGGACTGGACGGAGGACTCTTTAGACATACCTCTAGTTCTTCGTTGTCAATCTTGACCTGTATCTTGTTCTCTGACCAAGGTTTATCCCTTTCCTCATGCAGTTCCGACGTATAACAGTGGGACGAATAAATTGAATATACGTCTCATGTAGTAATCCTTACAGTCCGACCTACTTCGTTTCCGACCTTAGTTCTAACGACTCTCTTTATAGTTATTGGAGTCTATACGTCTACTGTGGTGGGAATACCGTCTTTCACTTCATGATTTCTCGGAGAACTACTTTCACTTTCTCCTCTCACTCTTCCAACCCAATTTAGAGGTGTAAGTCTTTTGATTCTAGTACCGTAGACCAGGGTAGTAAATTACCGTTTTTCTACCCCTTTGTTATCTTTGTCACTGTCTGAAATAAAAACCCCCGAGGTTTTAGTGACGTCTACCGCTGACGTCGGTACTTTAATTTTCTCCTAACGAGGAACCTTCTTTTCGGAACTGGTTGGATCCCTCGTATAAATGTTCGTCTCCGTAATGAAAAAGTTGTTTCAAGGTAGATTAGTTCAGATACCAAAAAGGTCATCAGTACATACCTACACTCTAAACCTGATATTCCTTCCGACTCGTGACTTCTTAACTACGAAAACTTGACACCACAAGGTCTTCTGAGAAACTCGCAGGGAACCTGACGTTCCTCTAGGTTGGTCAGTTACGATTTCCTTTAGTCAGAACTTATAAGTAACCTTCTTGACTACGATTTCGACTTTGAGGTCATGAAACCGGTGGACTACACTTCTCGACTGAGTAACCTTTTCTGGGACTACGACCCTTTCTAACTTCCGTTCTCTTCCCCTACTGTTTTCTACTCTACCAACCTACCGTAGTGACTAAGACGCCTCAAGATGTACCTCAAACTCATTGGAGACCATCAACCACTACTTATCTCTTCGGACCGCACGACGTCAGGTAACCCAGTGTTCCTCAGTCTGTACTGACTCGCTCACTCGACTTGGATTGGGTGTAGAGAAGTACGAGTGTACCGAACAGACACTTGACGGGTGAAAGGGACTTTGATATAGACACTCAAGAAACTCCGGGACTAATTTCGACTCGAAGAGGTGTCTACCAAATACCCAGGAATGGACAAAGGGACCCCGTGACAGAGAAATTCAGTTTACTAAAGCCCCCCAAAGAACCCGGTGTCCGTAAGGACTGTGACTCCGTAGGGTCGACGTACACCACATATCACACCCTAAGGGAGGTGACCGGACATGGTTTTGTACGGGTAGAGGACTCGATGACTGGGAACCGGTTCCGAAACCGTAGACAAGTAATTACTCTTTGTCACTAGACCTTAGCATCTCGGGACTCATCAAAGACTCGTCTTCCATCGTCGAACAGTCACAACTAATCATTGTTATGTACCTAAGTACTACACAAGGACCAAAACCGCCTCCGTCCCCTCACTCTAACTCCAAGTCACCTATTTAGACCAGTACATCGATCTTACACAGGTATTCTCTACGGGTGGTGCTCGTCCAAATGATCATGGTTCCACGAAGTGGGTGGAGAGGAGGTGGGGGACGGTGCCCGTGCGTGTATGTGTGTGGGGTCACGAACAATCTCTACTCCGAAAAGATACTCTGAGTCGACATCCTCCTGTATCTGGGACAGGGAGACAAAGACCCAGGAAGACTCCTAAAGAATAAGGGGTAAGTCAAGTCTCTACTTAATAAAATAGTCTTAACGAAAGAGTTATCCCGTTAATAAGTCATATAGGTTCGAAGATTGTCTACCACTCACGTCGGTACTTTACTTCTACGAATGAGGAACCCTCCGTTCAATATTGGTTGGATCTATCGTATAATTTTTCGTCTCTGTAATGAAACGGTTGTTTGCAGGCAGATCAGTTCCGACACCAAAAAGGTCACCAGTACATACCTACACGCTCAACCTGACACTTCTTTCGACTCGTGATTTCTTAACTACAAAACTTGACACCACAACTTCTTCTGAGAACTCTCAGGGAACCTGATGTTCCTTTAGGTTGGTCAGGTTAGACTTCCTCTAGTCAGGACCCATAAGTTACCTTCCTGAATACAACTTCGACTTTGAGGTTATGAAACCGGTGCACTACGCTTCTCGACTGAGTAACCTTTTCTGGGACTACGACCCTTTCTAACTTCCGTCCTCCTCTTCCTCTGCTGTCTCCTACTCTACCAACCTACCGTAGTGGTTGAGTTACCTGTACTCAAACCCACCTGAGACCCTCAACCACTACCTGCCCCCCGGNGCTCAACCTGACACTTCTTTCGACTCGTGATTTCTTAACTACGAAAACTTGACACCACAACTTCTTCTGAGAACTCTCAGGGAACCTGATGTTCCTCTAGGTTGGTCAGGTAAGACTTCCTCTAGTCAGGACCCATAAGTTACCTTCCTGAATACAACTTCGACTTTGAGGTTATGAAACCGGTGCACTACGCTTCTCGACTGAGTAACCTTTTCTGGGACTACGACCCTTTCTAACTTCCGTCCTCCTCTTCCTCTGCTGTCTCCTACTCTACCAACCTACCGTAGTGGTTGAGTTACCTGTACTCAAACCCACCTGAGGCCCTCAACCACTACCTGCCCCCCGGACCGCACGACAACAGGTACCCAAACGTCTTTCAACCTGTACTGACTCACTGACTTGATTTGACTTAGAAGATTTGACGTTCTCTGATCTTAAAAGTCATGTGTGTGTGTGTGTGCTTCTCTATACAAACACATATATGTATGTGTAGGGATATATACATGTGTTATATGTCCACAAAATATGTATAGATATAGGTATACACGTGTATATACATTGGTACTGAAATAAAATTTCTAAAGAAACACCTTGTAAAAATTTTTAGTAAAAACCGAAAAGTAGTGACACACACCCGAAAAGCAATCAAAACCGCGCACCCCAGATGAGACCAACACCGCATACCCGAAAAGACCAATGTCGCTGGGGAGAATGACGTCTCGTACCCGAGATCCGTACGGTCGAAATCTTCGACCCCGTGTACCCGGATCAACGAGGTTCCGTACACCTTAGAAGGACCTGGTCCCTAGGTCGGTAACAGAGGTCGTAACTTTCTTCCTAGGAAGTGGGGACCTGGTAGTCCCTTCGGGCTACACTTGGCAAAAATTTCACAAAGTAACTTATAACGAAGACAAAATACAAAACCCCAAAAAACCGGGGTTCCGTACACCCTAGAACCGAGGGACTGGTCCCCCGTTTGGGTGTCGGGGAAGAACCCTTCCACTTCCGACTCAGGGACACTGGCACGGGGGAGTGAGTGGGAGTAGACCGAGAGTACGACGGGCAGGAAGGTCGACGGGAAAAGACACCGAGGTAGGAGAGGAAGGAGGAGGAAGAAGAGACGTGGTGTAGTCCACTAACGAACCTGTCGACGGGGAACGGCCGGTGTACACCGGGTAGCGGACGAAGACAGTCACTTCCAAAAGTCCTTTATGTCGGAGTGGGTCCCCGAAAACGTACCAGTCTCCGGTAAAATTATCGCCTCAAGTTGTCTTTCCCAAGTTGTCTCCAGACCAGGTGTCTTCAGATCTTACAAATCCTCCTCAAACAACTGAGACGAGCGCAGGACTGTGGACACTACGACCGGTGGGGACTTACGTCCCCACGTCCCCGAGGACACACGGAACACAACCGGCACAGACAAAGTAGAAAACCACAGGCACTAATTACCTCTAGTGTGCCACAAAGATCTCCCTCGTCCAGGACCAATGTCCCGCAGAACTCCCCTTACTACGGAACCCGACTGAGTACAACTCACTACATCCACTTGCCTCGTGCCACTGTGGCGTGTCCAGGGACTATCCCTAGGAACTTCTTGTCCTCCAAATAACTAATACCCGCTATCTTAACGACTCGACGAACCCTAACAACGACGGGAAGATTGTAGTTCTTCGTTCCTTCGTTTTGGTGTCTCACAGTGCCTCAGTTCGGCGTCTCACCCACTCGCGCCGACGGAGAGGCTGTCCGAACCTCTGTGGTCCTCTCTGGCTGAGGACACCGTACTCGTCGACACTTCCGTCGTCACCGGTCCGACGGTCCCGGGTGACCTCTCCCCGAGTGAGATCTCGTCGACGAACGGAGACCCCTGGTGTCCCGTCCCTCGGGATCGGTCCTAAGTCTCGGGAAGTCCTACCTCCCAGTCGCGACCTCTTGAATGTAACGGGTTTGGTCCCCAGACGTGACTCTCGAACCCACAGTGCCCCTGAGGTAAGTCAGTGACCGTCCACCCAATCGGTCCTACACCTATTCGAAGGGATGAGTCCAGGTGAGGGGGAGGTTCGAGAGTCTCCTGGACCCAAACTTAGTTACCAGTCTGTAGGTCCCTTTGAGTCTCGGGTCTCATGACTCCGTGGGACCTCCCCTCCTCAAACCTCTGGTGAAAAGATTGCCCGGGACTTCTCATTACCCCGACTTGGGGGCCCTGACTCGACCGTAGTCGGTCCTACGTCCACTACTCGTTACCACGTGACTAAGGAGAAGTCAACTGACCTCTCTCCGAACACACCGAGGGAAGACTTCGACGTGGGAGGTAAATGGGTGGAGGAGCCAGGAGTGTCTGGAACTCGGAGGACTGGACCTCGGTGTGGGCCAGGTGTACCGAGAGGCTCACGCCTGAACACGACCCCGGTAGAGACAAGTCCGTGGGTTCACTACGACTCGAGTCGACTCGTGGACACAAGGACGGACGGAAGGAGGGGTACACCGAGTACCATGGTGGACTGAAGATCAGTGTTCCGAACCGGTGACGAAGTGTGTTTAGGGTAAGTTTATCGTTGACTTAGGATAGGAAAATCGGTGAGTGAGTCCCAGGGTACTAAAGAAAGGACACAGGGGGGATTTCACCGGAACAACCAGAGAACGGGATGACAAACAAGAGGTTCGTAGTCGGGTCTACGAGAGTACAGTATTCAAGTAGGGGGCTGGGAGGAGCGGTACTTATGAAAAGAGAGGTCCTGCGTCAGGTACACAAATTACACCGACACTCACAGAAGGACAGGACGAGACCAGTTTTGAGTCTTGGAGAAAAGGTCCGAGTGTGAATAAGGGACGGAGAATCGGCTAGGCTTACGAAAGAAGTGTGGGTCGAAGAGGACCTCTATTCGGGACAGGAGTAGTGAACGAACCGACATAGGTGACGTGGGGGTACCCTGACAGGGTGGGACCCGAGTCCACGGGTCATAGAGAGTAAGTGAGACTTGAGTGACCAAACCAGAGGGAATCTGGAGTACCTCGACCTTACGTTCGAGATGAACCCGTTTTAGAATCAAGAGAACCACTCATCTAAGGGAATCGACTCTCGGTACGTGTCTCACCCACGAGGCACTCAAACATCTTCCGTATGTAAACTCCCAAAGAAACATTAGGTGGCGTAAAGGATTGTTGGAAAGGATGGTCACTCAAAAGAGAGACAAGATTAATTTAGGTAAACGATCTTTCGTTCGTGCAAAGGAGTAGACTCAAAAACTACCTCAACCGTTTGGTCAATCTGAGAGAAACGATATTTTTTGTCGTTGGACCTAAGTTTCCTCAGACCTCAGGAACGACTGTTAAAAGAGTAGAATTAGAGTCAGTAAAACTAAAGAACTTGTGCAGAAGTCTTTGACAATAGATAAAAGTATCTAAGCGGACCTTTCTCGGGTGTAATCCATTCGTCGAAGACTACAAATGTTTTGTCATGGTCTAAGTCCGGAAACCAACAATTTTGGAAGTCACAAGAACTTTCTTCGAACCTTTGTTACGGAGTACGAGTTCACCCAAGTGTCACACAAAACGAACCTTTGTTACGGAGTACGAGTTCACCCAAGTGTCACACAAAACCAGACCCTTTCAGATACTTGGACTCACTAAAACCTAGCCTTGTTTTATTACGGTAAACGTCGTTGTGCCTACCTGGATCCCATACAAAGATTACCAGTAGTAGTCCTTCCTTTCCCTGCAACTCTACGTGTGTCAGGTCTCGGTCGAACACGACACAGGAACACCCTGTCACTCCCCCTAGTCCTCACGGTCTGAAGGTTCCACAGAGGAGAGATCGATATGAGGGCCTACCGTAGAGGTAGGACTTCGGACTTATTGCAAGATTCAGTCTTCAGGCCGGTTGTGGACAGAGACGAAGAATGGGGAGTCCGGAGGGGTCCTACCTGTCTGGGTTCGGACACGAGGCCGAGAGGTCCTGAACTGTCCACGGGGGAGGTCGAGACGGGAGTCGGAGGACGTCTGAACTACGAGGTCGAGGGTGCAGGTGTCGGAGGACACAGAAGGTAGGGACGGAGGAAGGACAACGAAACAAGCAACAACAAATAAAAATTTAATTAAAAATAACTTCATATCAACGAAATGTTACAACAAGTAAAGATGACTTGTCGCTTTACTTGGTCGGTATGTATGTGTACATAGGGGAGGCAGAACCTGAAGGAAGGGTAAGTCCCGGGGAGTCGCGGCGCTCGTCTCAAGAGACGCACATGTCACACAAGAGTGATCATAGATGAAATGTGTCTCATAGTTATCACATACGCAGTAGGGGTTCAGGAGAGTGGTGGGGGAAGGGCGAACCATAGGTATCTAAACAAGAGACGTAGGCACAGAGATAAAGACGAAACGTTCATACTAGTAGACAAGGTAAAGAGATCTAAGGTGTATATACATAATTGTATATTATGAAGAGAGAAAGACTGAGTAAAGTGAGACACACTGTGAGACAGCCAGGTAGACACAGAAGTGTTTACTGGGTTGAGACAGGGAAAGGTACCGACTCATTATAAGGTAACACACACATATATGTAGAACGAAGACAGAACCTACCGGCAGAAGACAAAAGGGAAACCTGATTTAAGGTAGGTAGGATATTCTGAGTCAAAAACCCAGAAACTACCGTCCTTCCGAAAATTAACGGAGTCTCAACCGACCTTTACAGAAAAGTAAACACTCGTAACTGACTCACGGATGATGCACGACCCATAGTCTCTGTCTCGTCTCTACTTCTGAGCCCGTAGTAGGGACTCCTCGTGTGTCCGACCTACGGGTTCACAGGAACGGGTACCTATCGTCTCTCTCTTAGTCTCCTGGTAGGGAGTAAACGTTATTTGAAAGTCAGTAATAGACTACTTAAAATAAATTTTCAATGTTTACTTGGAACTCGGAAGTTTCAGTGGTCTTATAAAGGTGGTGAACCTATCGGTTCCTACTATAAGGAAATACCACTTGTACCTACGACTACAATTGAGTATAATTAATCGTATTGTAACCGAAGGATCCTCTGAGTCAACATTTCTTAGGTGGACTGTTCATCCTCTGTGTCCAGGCTAGGGACCCAGTCCTTCTATGGGACCTCCTCCTTTACCGTTGGGTGAGGTCATAAGAACGGACCTTTTAGGGTACTTGTCTCCTCGGACTACCCCAATGTCAAGTACCCCAGGGTCTCAGTCTATGTTGAATCACTGATTTGTTGTTGTTGTATTACACGACAAAATGGTCGTAAAGTTCCAAATGACCCTTGTTTTTACCTTGAACTGAGGTCATCCTTACAAAGTGGTACGGGACGTGTTTCGAAGGGAAACACCCGAATCTTCTTTGTAGCCTTCATGTCTCTAATTACAACGAGCTTACCACACGGATATACGTCCATTCCTTCGTTGTCAATCTTGACCTGTGCCTTGTTGTCTGACCAAGGTTTATCCTTTTCCTCATGCAGTTCCGATATATAACAGTGGGACGAATAAATTGAATATACGTCTCATGTAGTACTCTTTGCGACCCGACCTTCTTTGTGTTCGACCTTAGTTCTAACGGTCCTCTTTATAGTTATTGGAGTCTATACGTCTACTGTGGTGGGAATACCGTCTTTCACTTCTCCTTGATTTTTCGGAGAACTACTTTCACTTTCTCTTCTCACTTTTTCAACCGAATTTCGAGTTGTAAGTCTTTTGATTCTAGTACCGTAGACCAGGGTAGTGAAGTACCCTTTATCTACCCCTTTGTCACAGTCTGAAATAAAAAAACCCGAGGTTTTGGTGACGTCTACCACTGACGTCGGTACTTTAATTTTCTGTGAGTGAGGAACCTTCCTTTCAAATACTGGTTGGATCTATCGTATAAGTTTCCGTCTCTGTAATGAAACGGTTGTTTCCAGGTAGATCAGTTCCGATACCAAAAAGGACACCAGTACATACCTACACTCTCAACCTGACACTTCTTTCGACTCGTGGTTTCTTAACTACGAAAACTTGACACCACAACCTCTTCTGAGAACTCTCAGGGAACCTGACGTTCCTCTAGGTTGGTCAGGTAAGACTTCCTCTAGTCGGGACCCTAAAGAAACCTTCCTTACTACGATTTGGACTTTGAGGTTATGAAACCGGTGGAGTACGTTTCTCAAATGAGTAACCTTTTCTGAGACTACGACCCTTCCTAACCCCCGTCCTCCTCTTCCCCTGTTGGCTCCTACTCTACCGACCTACCGTAGTGACTGAACTACCTGCACTCAGACTCACTTGAGACCCTCTACCACTACCTGTCCCTCCGGACCGCACGACGCTAAGTACCCCAACGTTTCTCAGTCTGTACTGACTCACTGACTAGAATTACCATACGGTACCAATGATACTTTTAATACTGTAACAAATAATGATTTACTTCTCACCGTTATTTAAGTCTTTTTCTTTGGATGTTGTAACTATGACTCGGCAGAACGTCACACCAATAAAACGAAAACAGAAGACGTAGTCAACTTTCGACTAACTTCGTTTCAGAAGAGGAGTCCCCTTCTCGTGTGACATAACCACGGTCGGTGGACTCCGTTAAGTAAAGACTATTATTTTTCCTCGTAATGGATTAAGTTTGCAAATAGTACGACCAGTTGACCCGTGGCCACTTTACGTGACTCCGTTTACTAAATAACTAGTGGACTAGTACTCCCCTGTACAGGGTCGACGACCCTCAAAGAGGAGTCAGGCACCTCTGATTACCCGTCTTCACTAGCGAAAGGTCCGTCTCTACAAATGGATCCTTTGTTAATCAGGGCGTCCGACTTCCGAGTGTGCAACTATAGGTTATCTTTAAAACAACGTCAATATGGGTCATTCTCTAATTGAGAGTATAAATTTAAACAAAAGACACCTGTCAGTAAACAGTTCGAGTCATTCTTCTGACTTTGTCCGACTACTCTAAGTCCCGACGACTTGACCGTGATTTTGAGAGGTTTTTGACTCCTAAGAGTGATTAGGGAGATCTTTTAAAAAATCTCGGTTTATTTTCCCAACTTAAACTTACCGTACCGAATCGAGACGTGTTTTCGTCGACTCATGGGAACTAAAATCAAGAAGCTCTCTTTACGACACAGGGGTGACCCTTATTGTCCTTCGCACAAGACTCCGTCTTCCTCCCCTACCGTAACATGGGGTACAGGAGAAAGGTTTCTTGTTCCCCGGGAGACTATAAACTCCGGGATTTTAACTTCTGAACTCGTGGTGGATTAAAGAAGTAGACACTTAAGGTCGATCGTGGAGCGGACGGACATTCACAAGTGGTCAGGAACGGTCTATGATCAGTCGAGAACGTCGATTCTACCGGTCGACAAAGGGGTCAGTTCTAAGGACCCCTGTCTTATGTTATCTTGTGTACACTTTGTCCCGAAACTCAATGACAAATAAAAGTACTGGTTTGCACGTAGGTATATATGTATATATACAAATCTATTTAAATGAGTCACCTATGTCGTCTAAGACTGGGGATCCGGTCCCTCATTCATACACCGGTGGGATGGGGAGTGGGACCGAGCCCTGTCTCGTAGTAGGGTGTCGTTCTCATTAAGGTTCCACTCCAGTGCACTGCGCTCGTCTCGGTTAGTCTTAGAAAGGGACCCTGACTATGTGACCGTGACCTTCTTTCTTCGAGACAGAAAGACACACCAATGACCTACCCAAAAATTTTTAGGTAGACAGAAAATCAAGTCAAGTCAAGTTAACGAGTCAGCACAGGATGATACACGTTGGAGTACCTGACGTCGTGTGGTCCGGAGGGACAGGTAGTGGTTGAGGGTCTCGGACGAGTTTGAGTACAGGTAGTATAGTCACTACAGTATGTTGACAGAGTAGAAGACAACAGGGGAAGAGGAGGGTGGAAGTTAAAAAAGGTCGTAGTCCCAGAAAAGGTCACTCAGTCAAGAAGTAAAATCCACCGGTTTCATAACCTCAAAGTCGAAGTCGTAGTCAGGAAGGTTACTTATAAGTCCTGACTAAAGGAAATCCCACCCGACCAACCTAGAGAAACGTCAGGTTCCCTGAGAGTTCTCAGAAGAGGTTGTGGTGTCAAGTTTTTGTAGTTAAGAAGTCACGGGTCGAGAGAAATATCAAGTTAAGAGTGTAGGTGTGAACAGATGACCTTTTTGGTATCGGAACAGATCCGTCTGGTAACAACTGTTTCATTACAGAGACGAAAACTTATACGATAGATCCAACCAGTATTGAAAGGAAGGTTCCTCATTCGCAGAAAATTAAAGTACCGACGTTAGTGGTAGACGTCACTAAAACCTCGGGTGGTTTTATTTCAGACAGTGACAAAGGTGACAAAGAGATAGATAAACGGTACTTCACTACCCTGGTCTTCGGTGCTAGAAACAAAAGACTTACAACTCGAACTTCTGTTGAAAAAGTGAGAGGAGAAAGTGAAAGTAGTTCTCCGAGAAATCAAGAAGAAATGAAAGACGGTATCCCCACCATAGTAGACGAATACACTCCAATAACTATAAAGAGGGTCGTTAGAACTAAGGTCCAACTAATAACCCTAATGGGAAAGATTATGACGGTAACTTTTTCTTTTCCTAACATATCCGATTCACCTATCAAATGAGTAGGTCCATTTCAATCTTATTTAATTTACTTTTGATTGTTACGTCTATAGAAAACCGAATATCGAGGACAATGACTACCGTAAAATCGGCACTGGTGTGGAGGGTAAAGTGCACAAGAAGACGGGACACTGGAACTGTGAGACAGGTAGTCCTGTACGTCAGATACGAGGGAGGGAAACGTGCACCCGTTCGAACACAGAGTCATTGCTTGTCTTTCATCGTCTGCCTTACGACACACAGAAGGTTCCGATCCAGCATTTGGTTACGTCAAAGGTGGAACAATCGACTCTGAGAAAAAACCTCGTGACTGGACGACGTCTCCTTCGAGTTATGGGACTTCAGTGTACGAGACTCCTACGAGTCCGGTAACCTCTCCGGTGAGTACCTACGAAGTCCACTAGTAGATTTTCTTCTGGGGTCCTCTTTCCGTCGTAGGTGACGATCTGCGTACCTACTTCTGTGAAAGACTACTAATGTCCGGGTTTGGCAGTTCAGTGGGGTCGTACGAAGATCGTCAAGGTACTTCCTGTAGAGTGTCCAGGGGTGCTTCGTCAGGCAGAGAACAGAGTCGACAACAGTGCTCCGGGTAGTAGTGATGCAAAGGAGAACACAAATACTACAACGGACCGGTATGGGGTAGGGAAACAGGTGAGACGTTGTATGTAGAGTTCCAAGTCCTTCTTCTTAAGGTTTTGAAGGGTGACGTAAGGTTTTGATCATTTCTGAGTCACAACCCTGTCCTTCTCTTGCCACAGAGGTTTAAAGTCGGTGTGAAACAATGAACCCGAGGTCTCGTCGAGCTCACAATGCCTCGGTGGGGAATCGTCGTAGTACGACCAGAACCATCGACCTGAAGAAGTCATTGTGAATACGTTACGACTGTTACCCGTCCGCGAGAAGATTCGTGAATTTCTTACCATTGAAGGAACGCCCCCCTTGCTAGTCCCCTTCTCTATCCATCCCTCAAACCCTACCTGTACATGTGTAAATTTACCTATAAATTTTACCTATTGGACGTTCCTGGATAACATACCGTGTACTTTAAGATGAGTCATAAACACCGTTGGACCTACCCTCCTCTCAAACCTATGTACAAATACATCCGTCTCAGGAAAACACCAAGTGGACTTTGCTACTGTCGTATCAACAAACAATTAGCCAACATGAATTTTTTTTTTTTTTTTTTTCTTACCATTCAAAAATTACAATAACTACATATCTACTAAATGTTACAACACAATCACTGTCCCCATATCGCATCACTAAATCAAATGTACGTGTATATAAGTAAATACCTGAGAGAAGAGTATATCCAAGAGTGTCTTATAATTCCTCTCAAGGGACACGATGCGTCATCCGGGAACAACCAATGTTTAGAATACTAAACAGGGAGGGGTGTCACAAAGGGGAAAGCCATTGGTGTTCGAACAAAAGTTATAGACATTGAATACAAAGTATTTATACAAGTAAACATAGAAAAATTTTTTTAATTCATAGTGTATACTCACCACTATACATTATAAACAGAAAGAGCCAGAAGTGAATCACACTAGCGGAGTTTCAGCCAAGTACAGTGACGTTTACGACAATAAAGGAGGAAAAAGACCGACTCATCACAAGGTAGTATACACCCATGGTGTAGAAAGAGACAAAGAGACGACTACCTGCAAATCCCACGAAGACACAGAATCGATAACACTGACCACGACGTCACTTGTGACCCCATGTACATAGGAAAACCTAATACCAAAAGAGACCTCTATACGGGTCCTCATCCTAACGACCTAGTATACTATCAAGACAAAAATCAAAAAATCCCTTCCCTATTATTGAAAAGTCGGTACTCCAAAAAAAAACAACAACAACAAAAAATCGTCTATTCCTGTACCTCCGTGTAGTTCTAATTCCTTGAGACGATCTTACACCCCTTCAGTCCTAAGTTTAGGTCCGTCAGACGAGTATTCAGGTACAAGAATTCGTGACGAAAACTACCGAGGAGACCCAAGTGTAGGTCAGTTACACCGGTCTCTCTCTTGTTTCCCGTATGATAGAAGGAATGGGGAGCATATGGAGTAGGATTACTAGGACGACCAATTAGACACACACGTAGACACACACACACATGTTTGATCACATACGAACACTTCGGTTCAGAAAGAGACGGCATGTGGGAACCTTCGACTGATACCGAACAGACACAGATACCTATATTTATTTTGGTCGGTCACAAACAATTTTCTCTACTTGTTCGGGATTGGGTCAGTTGGGATTTCAGTAGACCCAAAAACTCTCGAAAGGTCCAGGAAACTACCTTGAGTAGTCCGGTCTGATTACTCCGACGTCAAACGGTAAGTAAGAGTAGCCCGAATTACTTCTATTTCCCGAGAGAAATACACAGGTCAACCCGAATTGTTTAATTGGTCCGACGGGTTTCCCAGGTACACTTGTCTCATAAACAGGAGTATTACAAGTAATCCTCTCTCGTTCAATTGATTGGAAAAAAAAAAGGGGGACACAAAGAAAAGGGTCCCGGGTCACTTTAGATGTCTCGATTTTATATTAGAGATTAGAATAAAGGTTCCCCGGAAAGGGATTGAATAGGAAGATACTAGAAAAGTGTCGACAATACAACTTAGTCATAGTAATAACAAATTTTTTTATAATACAAGACACAGAGTCTCGATTGACAGGTCTTGATTTATAAGACCGAGGAAAAACCCCTCTACTGTCCGACACTCTCTAGAAAGGTCTCACCTTCCTAACAAACGAACAAAGAAGACGGAAGAACCGTCGTTGACCACCTACTTACTTTCGACACCAAGAGCCTTAAAAAAACGATACCCAAATGTACTCGTCGAGGAGTACCGGGTAACGTTTTTTTTTAGCGGAGGTTAAGGAGGAAAGGGACTTACCTGTGGAATTACACTAAAACGGAAATAAAAGTAGTCCTCACCTCAGATATAAGGTATACACGAAGACCTGAATCTTTTTACTAAACAAAATTAATTATCCCCGAAGGGACGACCGAGTCTAACATTTCTTAGACGGACGTTACGTCCTCTGGACTCAGGCTAGGGACCCAATCCTTCTGGGGCACCTCTTCCCTTACCGTCGTGTGATGTCATAAGAATGGACCTCTTAAGGTACTTGTCTCCTCGGACCACCCGATATCAGGTACCCCAGTGTTTCTCAGCCTATGTTGACTCGTTGATTGTGAAAGTGAAAGTCACTCTACAATCGGTTCGAACTTCCCATGTACATGAAACGAGAGAGAACGTAAACTTAGAACTCTGGGAATACTATGGACCGGATTCGATCGGAAAGTCTCCTACTCTCTGGTATTCCTCTTCTTGTGTTATAGGGGTCAACGGACTGTCGGACAATGGACGGTTCGTGCACTCACTTCGGTCATATCTAATAGGTCGGAGACCGGCTGAACGGTTCACTAGTATCAGTGTGTCCTCTCAGGTTTTGTCCATTTGACTCGATTGGACCCGGTCTTGTTCACGGGTTTTCTGAGTATCTTAGTAAGTATTTTATTTACCATGAAAATCGGTAATTTTCAACCCTACTAAACAATGTCTCGACTTGGATTAACTATGTGAAGAAATAAGAGTTTCGTACCGTCGAATGGAGTTACCTCATGTGAACTACGGTTCTTCAGAGACTTAGTACACTTTTAGGTAGAAGACTTCCTGAACCGAAGGCTCTTCAATCGAGGAGAGGTAGACTCTGGCTACAAAAATAATCACTACAGTAACTTTAGGCAAAGTTGTAACTTAGTAGTAAGTCATGTGTACAGTCGAGACGATAAAGTGGAACGGGTCGTCTCTAGTTCCGGTAAGTGCACGTAGATTGAGTTCATTTGGTTCAGGGATATCTCAATGGGAAAACATTCTGGTCTGATCGTTTCGACTCCTATTAAACAAACTTTTGGTTAATGTATCGGATAATGGTACGAACACCTATAGACTGTCCAACTTAATTTCAACAAAGGAGGGTCGGGTGGTTCTAGTATTCAACCGGACAACCCAAATGAACTAAATCGATATAATGCAAATATAGGGATTCCACCAGAACATTGCGTTCCGAAACTTTTATCAACTCTTCTTAATTTTAGTGTACCACCTACTTGGTCTACGTCCGAAAGTTTTTTCATGATGGGATTACTAGTGATTCTTTTATCATATAATTATGTCAGAGTAGATCAATGATAAGGAATGAGTTAAATCCTACCGGTATGAAAAATTCTGTACCCACCATAAGACCTATAGACAACGACAAATCAACGATTCAGTGTAGGCTGAGAAACACTGGGATTTCTGATATCGTATGCGCCTAGGAGACAGGAGGTGATAGAGGGGGTCAAACGAGTTTAAGTACAGGTAACTCAGCCACTACGATAGATTGGTAGAGTAGGAGACAACGAGAAAAGAGGAGGACGGAAGTTAGAAAGGGTCGTAGTCCTAGAAAAGGTTACTCAGTCGAGAAGAGTAGTCCACCGGTTTTATAAGCTCAAAGTCGAAGTCGTAGTCAGGAAGGTTATTTGTAAGTTCCAACTAAAGGAAATTCTAACTGACCAAACTAGAGGAACGTCAGGTTCCTTGAGAGTTCTCAGAAAAGGTTATGGTGTCAAACTTTCGTAGTTAAGAAGTCACGAGTCGGAAGAAGTACCAGGTTGAGAGTGTAGGTGTGTACTGACGACCTTTTTGATATCGAAACTAATATCCCTGGAAACAACCGTTTCACTCCAGAGACGAAAAATTGTATGAGAGATCCAAACAGTATCGAAAGGAAGGTTCCTCGTTCGTAGAACATCTAAGTACCGACGTCAGTGGTAGGTGTCACTAAGCCTCGACACTAAAACTCGTAACGAAATGATCGGACACTCTACTCACGTCAACACGTCATCAAACTCGTAAGAGTTCTTTTATTTTAGACAGTGATAAAAGTGAAAAGGGGACGATAAACAGTACGTCAATATAGATAACAACGACGATTCAGTGAAGTCAGCACAGACTGAGACACGCTGGGGTATCTGCCGTCGGGTGGTACGAGGGGGCAGGGACCCTAAGAGGTCCGTTCTTGTGACCTCACCCAACGGTAACGGAAGAGGTTACGTACTTTCACTTTTCACTTTCACTTCAGCGAGTCAGCACAGGCTGAGAAGCACTGGGGTACCTGACGTCGGGTGGTCCGAGGAGGCAGGTACCCTAAAAGGTCCGTTCTCATGACCTCAACCCACGGTAACGGAACGACCTATTGTTTAGTACGGTCTTAAATCACTGAACTTTGTCGTTAGTAAAATAATAGAAAGGATCAAAGACTCTCAGTACTTAAGTCCTTCCCGGACCGACCCACCAACTCACACCGAGTCCACACGTCTCCAACGTCCATCTTCGACAAGAGACGTATCCGATAAGGCCCGAAGGAGTGTCGTACAGACGGAGTCCTGTCAGTCCGACGAATGTCCTGTCGAATCCTGAGGTTCGGTCACTGGGTCCTCTTGTGACAGACCGGATAAAAATGGATAGGAGTCTTCAGTGTGTCGTAATGACGACGGTACCTGTGTTCGGAAACGAGTTCCCTCACCCTATCTGTCGAATAGAACTGCCCTCCTCCCAGTAGTTTTTTCGTCACTCACACTCTATTAGTAACGATGAGAGAATCTTCACAATCATGCAGACGACGACGACGACTCAGTGAACCGATTTCCGTGTTAGAGACTAAACTAGACTCTAGACAAAGGAACCGAACACGAAGGAACCGTCATCGTCCTAAGTGTGTCACAATGGTACACCCAGGGAAGATGACGAACGGAGGACAGATGGAGGTCCATTCTGTTTAGCCGATGTTTCATTTCATTTTGGGTTCTTTGGTTGTACTGGTGGTCCCGTTTCTACTTTTTTAACAGATTTTGGTTTCCCCAGATTCGACAAGTGGCTTATCGAGACTATATATCTTCTCTATTCCTCTAAATCTTCGAACCTTCTTGTCACCCCATTCTCTTTTGGTTGTTGGTTTTTTCTTTGTAACTTGTCTTTTTCAGAACGGAAGATTCGGGTCCTCCTCCTTTCTTCGACCCTCCCAGTACGTCAAGTTTGGTAGAACATGTGGAGTAATAACGTATATAAAAAGTCTAGAAAACACACCTTGACTAAATTACAGAGATCTTGAGAATCTTTGGGACCCGAATACCTACGATTCCTTTACAGTAAGTTGGCACGTTTTCACTTTCTGTTTTCGCTTTATTCTCTTTCCCCCACGACGAGTGTTAAATTTCCGAGAACACATACCAAAGGGTGTTTTACCCCGGACTCCTGTCTTTTAGTCTTCATCCGACAACCCGGTTCAGTGTACAAGTCTTGGTGAAGACAGGGTAGGGTTCCGGAAGGACGAGACCCCGGAAATGTTTATACGACGACCTATAACACGGACAGAGATGTCAGAGGGTCCAAATGGTCTGATAAAGGAAATTTTTTAAGAAAAGAAAAGAAAAGAAAAAAAAATACAAAACCGGTCCGGTGTGTCGTACGCGAAAGAATCAAGGAACTGGTTCCTAACTTGGACTCAGGAGACGTCACGTTCATGCCTCAGAATTGGTAATCCGACGGTTCCTTCAGGGACTGATTATGTCCAAAAAGAAAAAATTCTACGTCGAGTGAAACTTTTATAGTCTTCGAACTTTAATAGAAGTCTACTTCAAATTTCTTACACACGGGACGATCCAACGAACTCAGCCCAGGTTGAGACACGCTAGGGTACCTGACATCGGGAGGTCCGAGGAGACAGGTACCCTAAGAGGTCCGTTCTTATGACCTCACCCAACGACAAGAGAAGGGGTCCCCGAGAAGGGTTGGGTCCCTAGGTTGGTCGTATAGAATACAGATTGGACGTAATCGTCCGTCCAAGAAATGGTGATTACGGTGTACCATTCGGGTACCGCCGAGGTACGTTTTGGAATTTCTTAAATAGACTTAGTCATCAAATGACTTTTGGCTAAAATAACGACAAGTCAACGATTCAGTACAAGCTGAGGGGCACTGGGGTACCTGGTGTCACGTGTTTCGGAGGGACACTTCGGATTGAACGTCCTAATGGAACGATTGCACAATTTACTAACGTTAACATACCAACAAACTCGTAAGAAACCGTAACGGGAAGAATCCCAAACCTTACTTTTGACTGGAAAAGATCAGGAACCGGTGACGACTCAAAAGACTTAAACGACCGTATAACTCACGTCGTGAAAGTGTCGTAGTTGAAAATCCTAAACTTTATCGAGTCGACCTTAAGGTAGTGGAGGTGATCGAAGTAAGTATCATTACGAAGGATTCCGGGTGAACTGAAGTGTGAGGTCCTACAGACCGAGATCCACTCTGTGGTGTGGTAGTATTAATAGACCCAGTACTTCTTGATAAAAAAAATTTTAAAATACGAAGACACATAAGAACGGTGTAGAAGAATTAGAGAAAACGAGGACAATCCAAGAATGGTAAAGACAGGAAATAGTACGGGTAGGAATGTACTGTATCAGGGAACTATAGAGGTCAAAAGAACTTCTCTAGAGATCAGAAAGGGTAAGACAACAAAAGGAGATAAAGAAACGTAACAAGTGAATTCTTCGGAAAGAACAGAGACCTAGAGACGTAAGTCCACATATATATAAAGGGAAAGAGGGAATAGAAAGTGAAGAGAAGAAAAGAATCGATAAACATTTCGGAGGAGTTGGTTGGTGAAACGGAAGAACCTAAAGAAAAAGAAACCCTATTAAAATTAGCGGTGGAGGACATTCTTACAACGTTTAGAGGTAGGTATCAAGAAGTCCGTGAGATAGATGGTCTAAATTAGGGAACTTAGATAAACAGTGAAGGTGACATATTAGTATGCCCTAAACCAAATCCAGTATGGAATTTCCGGATCACCAAAAGGGACGAAAGAAGTTAAACTCGGACCTAAAACGTCATTCCTCGAATATTAGACTCGATCAGTCGAGGTCCAGAACAAAAATGATTGTCATATCTCGAAGAGGTAGAAGTCGACGTTTCTGGCATTAGTTAGAATAAAGTCATAACTGGTAGACCACTACAGGTACACATTCAGTAGAGAACACAATAATCTTCTCCCACAAACGATACTAGTCACACGAGAGAACTGTTTTGAGACAATCGGAAACGAGACGAGGTAAAACTTGTGGTGTCGGTTTGAGTGGTGAATGAGGTCCATAGAGAACTGAAGGATGAAAACGCAAGGTTAGGGGATACTACTTTTCTGTAGAAAAAACCACAATCAAGATCTTCCAGAACAACCAGAAGTATCTTGGTAAACTGAAATCGAAGAAGTCGTAATCACCAGCCCCGTATCTGAACCTAATGACACCGTGACTTACTAAACGGAACCTTTACTTGACTCTAGTAAGACAACAAAAACTCTAACGTGCGTTCATGACGTGAAACCTGAAAAAACAACTGATACCCCCGATGAGGTAAAGAAGATTCTTTAAGAACGGGTGTCACCATCTATATCACCAGTAAACTTAATTCGAGTGGGTAAGGACAGGTAAAATCAGGTGCCTAAGGATTCCACAGTTACAAGGAGAACAGTAGAGGACGAACTGGTGAAGGTTAGATGAGACTAAATACCTGGACTACAAGATCCAAGGTTACGTTCTAACAAGAAACATCGTAGTCTAAAATGAAAGTGGGGACCTGTATAGGTGATGACTCGTAGAAAAAGCGAAGAAGTAAGAAAGACCTTGAGAAAGAGACGAGAAGGGGTTGTCGTATAGTCTGTGGAAGACTGGACCCCCCGAGCAGAAGACCACAGTATAAAAAACAAAAAAAGTATGGCAAGTACTTCAAGAACTCCGCTCTTATGACCTCACCAAACGGTAAGGGAGGAGGTCACCTGGTCCAAAACAGTCTTGAGAACTGATACTCGACAGGCAGAACCCACCGGGACGTACCGTACCGAGTATCGAAGTGACTGAATGTGTTCGGGGAAACGATACAGTTCCACCACTTGGTACTTCCCCTTTTGGATAATATATGGGGGTGACCCTACATGTGACAACGTCTGATTATTTGTTATTATGAATAACAATACATCCCTACTACTCAGGGTAGTCAAGTCAAGTCAAGTCAGCGAGTCAGCACAGGCTGAGAAACGCTGGGGTACTTAGCGTGTTCTTTGATAATATTGGTAGTTACACGACTATAAGGAATATGACATTTAAAAAAAGGTCTAAGTATTAGTCAGTATTAAGAAAAGTTGTAACTCTGAATCAGAACCGAAACTTCCGAAATTCAAACATGTTATAGTACTTGGTTTTACGGTAATCACCTGAAACGAAAAAAGGTCCCTCACCAATACTTGCTCGTAGAGATTTATTGGAAAGGAGTGGTCTGGAGGTCCGAGAACTATGGAAGGACAGACCTCTAACACAAGTCTACCTGAAGCGAACCTTGATAAAAAAGGGGTACACCATGAAGTTTTGAAGATACGTTCGTCAGGGTTACGGGATACCCCAATTTTATGTAATTTTTAGGAGAAAGTAATAAAATGAATAATAGACTTTAATGTACCGTAACTTTGTCATCTTCTAAAGAAGAAACGACACTATTAGATGAAAACAACTAATTGACTCTTTGAATTTAAAACACAGGACGAAGTGACATAATACCTTATTCATAATTATCGGTACCCACCCCTCTTAAGATTACTCTACCTACTCTAATCCACCCTCATTCCGACCTTGCAAACGAAGGTTTCATCGACTCCGAATCTAGAAGATTTGTGGGTAGAATTTTAGACCGTAGATTTACTGAAAAGACCTCTAAAGTTTTACTTAGAACGGAAGAAAGGTCGAAATTAACTAGGACCTTGCCTTTGTCTTCTGTCTTTCGGTTGAACATGGTACGGACAAACAACTTTTACCATCACCAAACACAACATTCGACGTACTCTTCTTCCTGGTAGTCCGGTATAAGGAAGTCTCGTTTGACAAGTCTTCACGCCACACGTGTATGCGTTCCCCTGTACCTTGGAGACCTCGAGCCAACGAAAAGAATCGAGAAGAGGTCATCCAACGAAACACCCGTGAGTGACTCACCTGTCGGACTCCTTCCCAAATTCGTAGTCACGCACCGGTCCCTTCTCAAGAGTTCAACAAAGGATCACTCCAAAACTACTGAAAATGACACTCGACGGGACACCCCGACTCGGGGTCAACGGGGCTCACCTTTGGATAGGTCATGGACTGGGACATAGAAGGGGACGGGAAGAGACAGAGTGAGGGAACGAGACGACATCCACGAAGGACCCTCGTAGTCCGTGTACCGGAGGATGGAAGGAACACAGTCTCGGACGACGATCTCCTTAGGTTGACTTCTGTGTCGGAAATCTTTTGTCTACGAATTGAGACGCACGAGTAGAAAGTCAGTCGTACGTGAAAGAGACTTGGGTGGTGCACCTTCCGTGTTCCGTACCTCGGTCCCTTTCTTTCCGCTCTTTACTCTGGTGACAGGACAATGAATCTCCACTTTTTGTCCTCCCCTGAGAGACAACTTTGTTCCTGTAGTACTCTCTCCCTACACGCGAGGGTGTTCTAGAGGTAGGATTCCTAAGGAGGTCCTTGAAAGTCTTACTGGGGACCACAAGGGATTGTCTACCCCGGATCCTCTCCGATGCACTGAAGACAACCGAAAAAGGATGGGTGAGGAAGAGTAGAGTAAACACAGAGATAAATCAAACCCCAAGAACTACTACAAATAGAACAAAAATTTGTACCGATATTGAAGAAACTTGTAAAAATACATTCGTCCTGTGGGTATGTCTCTTCACGTGTAAAAGGGGTTCTTCGCAGGGAGTACGTGTCGAAGGAGAGGGGTGTTTTCACTAGTGACAGAAGTGAAGGGTGTCACCTCAAACGGAGAAAAAGAGAAATTTACAGGTACAAACACTCAAAGCACGTATCAAAACATGCATTAACACGTCCCAAGTATGAGTGATGGTACATCATAAGGTCGCGCACTTACTGGTACTAACTGGATAGGCGAGATTACGCCTACCTGTCCACTCACCAAAGATCAACCTCAAGTAAGACCTACGACGACGACACTCGAAAGATCACGTAGAAACCTACTTATGTGCCTACGTAAAGACAACCATCTACGAGACCTTGCTGTGACAGCCTAGTCTCTTAAGCGTACACACCAGTCAAAGTCACTTACTGATGGACCAAAGGAGTCACCCGTGTGACCTAATGTGAGGGTGGTTGTCTAATACTCTACAGGTAACAAAGACAGCGGGGTGCTTACGACCAAAATAAGTAGAGAAAAAGTAAAATCAATAAGACTACCTATACCCGATATACGAAAAAATTGAAAAGATGTCTCTTTCTAAATTCATAAAATAGAGACATCGTCTTTTGGTCTTCCGAGTATCCTCTCAAAACACTAATTATTTTTAAACATGGACGATATTTTAAAAGAGAAAACACGTGAAAAACAGGTATTAAGAAACTCTAATACTGAGTAGAACCCTCGACGGAAAACGATTCGGTGAAACTTATGACATTGATCGATTAGGAGGAAGGGTGGAGGACCTTCCACAGACGTAGTGGGGGAAAGTTACTTCACACCCAGGTGGGTGACCTCTTAGGAAAAGACAGTCAGAGAAGACGGAGTAATAGATGGACTACGAAAGTCAAAAGTCCGATAAAAGGCCGAAGTAGGGGTGGTAAGAAAACTTTGGTACAAAGGAGGGTTTTCGGTGTTTGGAAAGAAAGTAAAAGAAAAGTCATACACAAGAAAAAAAAAGTCTTTCAGGAACTCTCCTACGATTTCGATCATACGTAACAATGTACCAAAGGAAACGAAGATTTACAATAGAACAGGAGGCTCCACTATATTACCAATTCTCACTAACTGTCGCGAGACTCCAGTTCACGGTCGCGAAGGTAGAAACCGTTTAGTATATTGGTGACATTTGGAGTCGGAGGAGTAGGTGTTTTACCTCCCTAAATAAAATTGAGAGAGAATCCCAAAGACCTCTACTCCACTCGACAATTGGAATCGGAGGATCGACCGTGTATGATGACAGGTTACTTACAATGACAATTGGTCTAGTATGGAACTTAAGGAGATTACCTTAAAGGAAAAGGAAGGGAAGAAAGAGGGAAAGAGAAAAAGAAAGAGAAAAGAAGGAAGGAAGAGGGGAAAGAAGGAGTTTGTAAATACTTTCAGACGGTACACAGACTAGAACAAGGTCCTCGACCCTACATCACCAGGACCAATACCGGTTTCTCGGGTCTTAAACCAAACAGACTATCCTTTAGTCCACGAGTGCACTGATGTAGTAATGTTTGAGACGATACACAGATCCTTCTGTCCGTACCCGAGGACCCATCACGGATAGTCCTTTTATACTAGATCAGTCTAAGGGACTCTTTCTCCGAAGTCCAGAGTGTCCTCCTTAATTCATCTGGGGGGTGGTAGTAACTCTTCACATAGCAATTGAGAAAGTTATTAATAAGTAAAGAAAAAAGTTCGTCCGAGACAACATCTGACAAATGGGTCACGGGGGTGGGTCATTCGGGACATAGGGCCATAAGGACGGGAACACGTCAGGAAGGGGTGTGACTGAGACCCGAATCAGAACAAAACCAGTTACCCTACAATCGTTCGAACTGGGGTCGTCTTATAGGGAAAAAAATTTTTTTAAGAAAAATTCAAAACAAAATAACACCGTACTTATGAATTGTATTCTAGATTGTAGAATTGTTTTTAAATTCACACGTAGTGGCTGATATCTATGAGATAACCCATTGTCTGGAGATCTCGAATAAGTAGAACGAATTGATTTTGAAATATGGATGACTAATGCTGAGGGGTAGAAGGGGACGGTGATCGGGGACGGTTGGTGGTATAACGAGTAATATACTTAAATTGAAAACATCTATGGACTATATTCACTTTAGACGTCATGAACAAAAGGACACTGATCGTATTAAAGTATATCATTAATCCAGGAGTTTCAAGTAGGTACAACAATGTTTAACTTCTTGAAGAATCTTTGAGGGAGAACTTCGGAACCTGGGGGTACTTCTTCAATTTAATAGGACGACCTCCCGAGTGCACCTCTCTACAGGGGTTCCGCCACTCTGAGGTCCCTTTCACTTACTCTCTTCAGGTCAGTCGCAGTCACCAAGATCGGTTCTGGGGTGTCACACTTGTCTCGGTCGAACTGGAGAGGTAGGGGGTCAGTTCGACGGGGTCGGTCGTCACGAACCTCGTCTCGGTAGGGATGGTCCGGGACGGACTTAACATCTTAGGACTGGTTATGTGCCAGTGAGAAGAAAATTTGACGATTCGAACCCCTACCAAACGGTTTATCGTTATCTATGGACTCAGTACACCGAATAAGTAGGACAGACTGTACCCACGAAGGATATAAAGTCTACCTTGCCCTACACTAGTCACCGAAGAGAGTGTATCGGGTCAGTCTGAGTCCCCCAAATTGGAGTTTAGGTGCGTGAGGAACTGTGACATGAGAGAAGACCAGTATACAACATATAAAGGATCCCTCTCCTGAACACCGAAATTCATATGACAAAAGATTTCCTAGACACTAAGACGGTTTATTTATCGTTCACAAAGTCTTCCTTTATTTCTGTACATTACAATAGATGTTTTTTTCTTTAAAACTTATTTCACGAGACCCCCTTGTTTCTCTATCCTTACTAATTAATACGATTAATCTTAGGGACACGCAAGGTGTCTCCTTCCTCATATTGAAGTAGAGGAAGTCATTTTAACTCGGAACTTGGGTACACGGTTCGTTAAACAAAAAAGAGAACACAACGTCACTCAAATAACATGGGAGTAGAAAATTCTACGCGATTACAGGAGTGTCAAAAGGATTTCTGTTCATTCTTTAATATATTCATTTATTGTCTCTCATGTCATTTAGTATTTTTGAGTCGAAACTCAAACGAAGGTCGTAAACACCCCATTTCTTATTCTCATTTTTACCTTTTAATCTATGACACTGATTTATCATTTTCAATATTTAACTCGATTGTTCGAGAAAAAATCGTTACATCATAATTTTTAAAAAAAAAATAACAAATAAAAACCGAAATGACTCCGAGTAACGATGCGTGTCAGAAAGAGATCAACACTCGCCCACAACGAGACCTCGTCACCACACACCCGAGGAATAACACCACTAAAGAGACCAACGTCGAGAGTCCGAGTCATAATTACCGCACACCGGAATCAACGGGGTGTCGTACACCTTAGAAGGGCCTGGTCCCTAGTTTGGGTACAGGGGACGTAACCGTCCGTCTAAGTATTGGTGACCAGGTGGTCTCTTCAGGATGGTTTGAGAATCTATTGTTTTATACAAGATAAAAGGATGGAACAATTTAATCGAAGTTTGTATCCTAGGAATCCCTAGAGTCTCAAGAAGTGAACGTACGTCACCATATCTCTTCTTACCGGTCCGAGAACCCAGTTTGGCTGGAGAGGCAGAAGAGAAGGAACGGGGTCGAGACAGGACGTCTCTTTAGAGTTAGATGAATAGGTACTAGACAAAGATAGAGGGGGTGTTCGTGTGTAGAGAAACCTGGAGGAGGTCGTTCCCTCACATGTCTTGTAGTCGTCTCAAGTGGGAGTCGTACCATTGGGGAAGGGACACTACCTCGGTCTCTTTCCTAGGTAGGTTTGCAACCTTCCCCCGATACGTGGGAAACCCGTGCCTTAACTTTTAGAGTGCATAGACTACATATTAGATCTTCCTCCACACCTGCTAGATCCATCCAACCAGGGGAACCGGAGGGTCTAAGGGGTGGGGGTACTACTCCTCAGATCGGTCTTCTCCTGGTCCCACCGAGGGGGACTCCGACACAATAGGTCATACTATCGGTGATCGGTGCACAACAAAAAATCGTGAACGTCACACTGATCAGTTCTACCTCTACACGACTTACTCAACTAATTTTTCACGTATCATCTAAACCTTCTGTGTCATATTTCTTTTTTTCTTACATCGTATGGTGTAACTTACATAATGCAAACGAAGAAAATGGGAAACCTTCTACACCGATATCTTTTGAGAAGTATCGACCGTACCAAACGTAAACGCCCTGAGAACCAGGTACGTCGAGATTTCGTACCGCGGGTCCCGTCGTCGGGGACAACAGGACCACATCCCGTAGTACCACCACCACGAGGACCACCGAGAAGAGAAGGAGAGGACCAGAGTGGATGAGAGTGTGTCGAGTCTGAACAAAACTAACTAGAGTAGAGGATCTAGGATAGGGTCTAACACCTAAGTACCGGTTTGAAACCACACGTTAAGACCTGAGGATGAGACTCTAAATTGTTGGAAGGACGGAAAGGGGTACAACCGAGAGGTTGTGAACAAAGACTGACTGAAGAGGGGAAACGGGGTTGAGGGTAGGGTCAAGGGAAACAGAAGTTGTTCCCGGGAACCCCCATAATCGGTCGGGTAGTGACCCAAATGAATACCCATTCTTACCCACTCTAGGGTATACGAGGAACCGAGGGACCCCAAGGGAATCCTAGATCAGACAGAATATATAAACTATATTACTGAACCCAAACCACCAGAAATCGAAGTAGAGAATTAATAGAGTTTTTTGAAAATGTAAAAACGAAAGTTCATAAAGGAGTTCCTATCTTAGGTTACCGTCTAGGTACTCCTTCTGTTTAAGATCTAAAAGGAATTTCTAACATGTCTAGGAAGATAAACGTTTATGAACAACGGTAAGTCAGTGATTCAACGTAAACTGAGACACTAGGGTACTTGACGTCGTGTGGTCCGAAGGGACAGGAAGTGACAGAGGGTCTCAAACGGATTTCCGTATAGGCAATTCACCCTCTACGGTAGGTTCGTAGAGTACGAGACAGTGGGGTAAGAGGAGGACGGGAGTTAGAAAGGGTCGTAGACCCAGAAAAGGTTACTCAACCGAGAAGTGTAGTCCACCGGTCTCATAACCTCGAAGCCGTAGTTAGGAGAGTTACTCATAAGTCCTAACTAAAGGAAATCCCAACTGACCAAAATAAAGGAACGTCAGGGTACCTGAGAGTTCTCAGAAGAGGTTGTGGTGTTAAGTCTTCGTAGTTAAGAAGTCGTGACAGATCCAAACAGTATGGAAAAGAAGGTTCCTCGTTCCCGAAAAAGTAGAACACGAAGTTAGTGACCGATGTCACGACAACCTCGTGTTTTTTAATTTTAGACGGTTATAAAGGTGAAAAAGGGGTAGATAAATGTACATCGTTACCCTGATCTACGGTACTAAAGTCAAAAAATTTCCAACTTAAAGTTCGGTCGAAAAAGTGAGGAGTTCTTCGAGAAATCAAGGAGAAGTGAAAGACGGTAATCTCACAATAGTAGACGTATAGACTCCGACAACTATAAAGAGGACCGTCAGAACTAAGGTCGAAAACTTAGTAGGTCGGACGTAAAAAGTACCACACGAGACATGTCTTCAATTTATTAGACCCACTGTTATATGTCGGAACTACATGAGGAAAGGGTTAAAACTTGGTCAGACAACAAGGTACAGACCAAGATTATAACGAAGAACTGGACGTAGGTCCATATAGTCCACTGCCCATTCCACCAGACCATAAGGGTAGAGAACTTCTTAAAAGACGTCAAGTAACACTAGGTGTGTCAATTTCCGAATTGCCTCAGTTACTTCGTCTTCATCTAAAAAAGGGGGACCTTAAGAGAACCAAAAAGATACTAGGTCATTTACAACCGTTAAACTAGAGACCGAGGAGACGGAAAAGATTTGGACCGAACATGTAGACCTTCGAGAACCAAGTACATAACAACTTCGGACCGAACTTCCTAAAACACGTAATGGAACAATCATACACCTTACTCACGTTAACACACCATCAAACTTGTAAGAAACCGTCACACGGAAAAACCCTAACCTCACTTATAACTGAAAAAGATCAGGACACCGGTGACGACTCCAAAGGTTTGAACGACCGTGTAACGTCGCAAGGTTGTCCTAGTAGAAAATCCTAAAATTTGCCGAGTCGACCTTAAGGCAGTGGAGACGATCAAAACAACCATCATCACGAAGGAAGGGTTCCGGGTGAACTGAAGTGCCAGGTCCTACAGGCCGAGATCCACTGACTAGTGTGGTAGCGTCACCAGACCCAGTAATTCTGAAAAAGATATATCAAAAAGGTACATGAGAAAGGTGGAGACGAATTAGAGAAGACAAAGAAATCCAGGAACAGTAAAGACAGGAAATAACAACTCAAGGATGACCGGTGAACAAGATTTACACTCCTGAGATATCACTCACTTTACCTCGTCAAGGGAAACTATTTACTTAATCTTTAGTTCCTTAGTGTTATCGTGGGTGACAACGTCTCTTCGGAAACCACGACATCTACTCTCTCAATCCCTCCACTCTCTATTGGGGTCTCTTTAGTTATTTAATGACTTGTACATTTACCGAAGAAGTCTGGGAATCACTCCTAATTGCCAACATACTTCTCCTCCCTTAGTAGTACAGTGACCGCTGTGGAACCCCTGTACAACCTCCGGATCGGAACGGAAAGAGTACTTCCCTGTAAAGGGACGGATTGTGGGAGTGACATTCACTCGACGTTTGATAATCGACATTTGGTCAAGGTCTCGTGCATTCCGACCTGGGAACTGAGACACTTTCTGACACAACGATAGAACACACATAAACCCGGACAAGAAGCAATCTCCTCAGTATAAAACTTCATAACCGGATTCGTCAATAAGAAAAATCTTCAGTAAAAGGGATGTTCCGAACGTAAAGAATTTGATCTTTTCGACTCAAACTAGCAGAACTCTTTCTTTATATGTCTTGGAGACTCTCATTGTGTTTTCAACTTAAGAACCGAAAACCCTAAGATTTATCTACGAAGACTCAGATACCACTCTTTTCCCAGAGTTTTCAATTCACTTTTTTTATTCTGAACTTTTTCTTTTCCTTTATCCGACCGACAAGAGGAATCTTCCGGACTCTCAAACGGGAATTTATCATGAACCCATTTTCTCAGTGTCTCTACACTCTCGACCACTTAAGAATGAACACGAAGTTCTGAGGTGAGGTTCTGGGGAAAGACTCACCGGGTTGTGGTATTAAGGTACTATGGGGATCTTGCACCCGGACAGAAGACTTTTCCTGAAACCAAGAAATTAGTCCCTAGTACAAAATAAAACGATAAAGGTCGAGATACGAGTTGTCGTGACTACGAGTTATTCACACACACTTCACTTACTCACTACCTCATTTAAGAGGGAATAAGAGGTCTCATTTCTCTTGTGTCGGTCTCTGTTCCAACTGTACTCCTGTAACAAAGAGATGGTTATCAGTCCTAAATTTCTGTGAAAAATACCCTCATTACTCGTAACAGGACCCAAAAACCCACCGGTAGGACTCTTTAAAAGTACACAGTTTACTTTACATTATGAACTAGGGATGACACACAGTCTACTTTATCCGGTCACCCGGGTCTCACCCCAAGACTAGGAAAGAGACCGTGACTGCTCAATACACCGGAACTCATAATAGTAATAAAGTGGACCTCTATGGTGCGACGGGTAGGACAGATCGAAGGAGCAAAACGTCCACTCGTCTGACTCACCGAACGACTTCAACTAGGTGTTCCGAGACCGACTCCACTGTCCGAGAAATCAGTTTCCCTACACGAACCACGCGTAGGAATTGACGGGTGTTGACCCAATGTCGTACTAGCTTCGGTCCGTAGGACCCGTGTGCAATCGAGGTTCTGCTCCGTCCTTACTGTACCCCTCTGCATCCCTTTGCTCCCGGCAACTGGTCCACAGACCATTTTTGACTCGCTACGGTAGTGATGTGTGGACCTTACTTCGTTTTGGTACTTAGTCAGCTCTATCTACGCCCCCGAGGCCCTCCTCTTAGTCCATTGAACTCTACTACGACTCAGGTCTGAGTCACGAAGTAAGGTTGAGCGGGACGTCGTTGGAGAATTTTTACCGTCGGTGGTGGGTGGTCACGGATGCACTGTTGAGAACGTTTTACACTACTGTCCCGGACAGTCACCATAAATGCCAGATTGTGACCGAGTCGGACCGGTAGACAAGTCTTTGGGAAGGGAACCGTATATCGAGTTATTGCAACAGTCAAAGAATTTCCGTCTCTGACGGAATGCTAGGGTCAATACGAGTCATAGGTCGTACTGTGATCCGTTTCTTAATATTTCTAACTATAACCGGTCCATCCTCTCCGAGACGACCCATTGTTCGGACTTTAGAGTCTCCGGTGTGTGTCCTTCTTCATCAAACAGAGAACACGTTTTAGCCTACCTGGACGTCTCCGAGAAGAGGTTCGTCTGTGAGTCCACAGGTCCGAGGACAGGGATCTCCGAGGCAAAGTCGTGTACGAGTAGTGCCATCGAGAGGTCCTCCTTCTCTCGGTCCTCCCTCGTGCGACCGTGACCCGACGGAAGCGGACCTTCATGAGTACAACGGAATCGAGTCTTAGGATAGCGCACCGGGTTTGGCTGACGTCTCTTCCGAAGACTCGTGACTATCGGAACCGACCCCCGAACCACGAAAACAGACTCACGTCGTCTCGACACACCGCCCACCTACGGCACGGATGCGGTCGGGTCGGGTCCCCCTCCAGCTCCAGGACGAGGTAGTGACTGAGAAGGACGTTGGAACCCTTGAGCAGAGTCGGAGAGACAGAACCGGAAGAGTAGACATTTTACCTACATTATTAGTATAGATAAAAGTCTCAACAAACCTTCTGAGTAACTCTACTACTGACACTTTTCCCGAAACATTTTACAGACCCTGATAATCTTGAAAATGTCAAAAAAAGAAAGGAAAAAAGGGGGGTCTCGTGAAACATTAACATTAGAGTAGTGTCACGTACACTCGCTGTCTCGAACAGGGACTTATCCCTCCCAAATTTCTCCTGACCCAGGACAAATAATAGTAAAATTTGAAATAAAAGGTGGAGGAGAACGAAAAAGAAGTTAACAAAATATATACATAGATAGAGATTATATATAAAATTTCCTAGAACTTCTCTGTGAACAAGTAAATGAATGAAACCAACACGACCCAGAGGCGACGACACGTGCGAAGGCCGACCGACGCCGTTCGCGCCCCGACGCGAAATCATCGGCACACGCGAAGGGCGCCACGTCGCCGCAGAGAAGAGAGCCTCGCGTCTGCGACCCCGCGTCCTCGAAGCCCTCACCGTCGTTACCCGAGTCATCCCACCAAGGACCCGAGACCTCGTGTCCGAGTCAGCATCACCGTGTCCTCGAGTCGAAGAGGCTCTGTAGAAGGTCCTGGTCCCTGGCTTGGGGGCAGAGGACGTAACTTTCCACCCGACGAGTGGTGACCCGATGGTCCCTTCGAGGCAGGACAAACACTAATGAAAAGGACACAGGAGTGACGGGGGGTCCCTAGGGTCTGACATTCCTAGGAATTAGCCGTAGAAGATTGACCTGCTCACCAACTCGTACGCGTAAAATACGGAGCGATCGTGTCGTTTCTTTCCCTCATATGAGCTCCAGAGATCATGTAAATACTGGACTCACATTTGGAGAGTCCCGAGACGGGGTTCTAGGGTGTACGTACGTCGTCGTAGGAAGGGAAAAGGGTAGGTTGGTGGAGTGGTAGAGAAGGAGAGTCGAGATATTTGAGAGAAGGAATGACGTTACTGGTCTTAGTATTTTGCGTTATTATATCAGAAACAGAAACTTCTCTTGAAAGAAGTCGGCTTCGTCAGTGGAAAGGAGGAGACGATCCGACCGTGTTGAGATTGTCATTATCATCGTCACTGCCCTTGTACTCATTATTGTCACTGGCAACTGGTTCGTGTTGAGACGGTCCGTGAAACAGGTAATGTAGACAATTCGGGGTGTTGTTCGAACCCTCACTCCATCAGAAAGACAGAGTCTCTACTTTCTTAACCGTTCCACTATTGTCCCGACACAAAATTCGGGTCCTCTTAGACTAAGGTTTTGAAAACGAGACTTCTCAAAAAGTTATAACGGGACAAGTCTCATTCGGTACTAAGGGCGAAGGTTTGGTTCTACGACCTTAATAAAACATAGACTTGAGGAACATTAACAAAAGTAACATTCGAAGAGAAGGGATTCCTGAAACCAACATAAAAATCGTAAGTACTAACCGACAAAGTTTCTATTTCGTACTACGTCGACTGTTTAAATATGTCCTCAGGGTATCTTAACAGATTCTTAGTGTCAAAAATAAAAGGGACATCCAATTCTACTTAAGTAAATCTGTGTAGAGATAAGATTGCGACAGAAAATCATGTACGAAAAGTGGTACGAAGGATTAGTACAACTAAAATCAGACACCGTGAGACTCATGATAACGACCGAGTTTGGGGGGCTTGAACCACCACATTTAGTTATTGAGAGTAAACGAGTACTAAGACACCCGATCCTTAAACTTGTTCCGTTTCCTCTCTGAGAAAGGACAAGGTACTACTGACTCCTGAGTCGACCCCTCTGAACTGACCGACCCCCACTGAACTTGTAGACCCCCAACCTGTCGACCCCGACCCTCAACCGATCGAAGGTACAACTAAAGGAAGGAACGTACAGACTACGACTCCGACTTCCTGTCCGACAACTGGTCGTGTGGATGTGTACCGGAGAGGTAGACCGTCCCCGAAGGAGTGTCTTACCACCGACCCAAGGTTCTTTTACATATAACTCTTGTTTGTCAGGTTCTCGTTCAGAAGATTCTATCAGTCACCCTTGACTTGTTGGAGAAGACTAGGTCGGAATCATCAGTGTATCGTAGTAAAGACGGAACGACAAGAGAAACGAAGAAATTTCTTAAAAAACTACACCCGGAAAAAGTTTCAGAAACAACTTAAACGAAGTCGTGACGAAGACGAGACACAAAACCTAGCAACCGACACTCCGTACACCCTCGGATCGAAGGACTGGTCCTTAACTTGAACGTGGGGGACGCGACGTTCTACTTCAGGGTCGGTGACTGGTGGTCCCTTTAGGGACGGAACAAGAGAATCACCGGTTACACAGTATTTAGGTCAGGACTAATTTCTCCTAAGATATAAGATGAAGAGTTGCACTCCTCAAAATTTTTTACACGTTGGAAATTTTTTGACTCGTGAAGTATATATATAATTATAAGAAATCTCGTTGATCCGGATAAGTTTCTTCTCTTCTGTCCCTACCGTGTTTGTTTTCTTTTTTATGTATTCAACCGTTTGACTGCACACCGTGTTAGAATGTTCTGTCGTTGACACCGGCAATTTTAATACAAAAGTTTACTGTATTTTTCATTCCTCTTTACACAGTTACATTATAATTCATCTTTTTACGTTGTCTATCATACATCTTGGGTATGTACGGTAGTGTCTGACTTTCTTAGGCCGTAACACTCACTAAAGAGAAAAGAAAACGAGAGGCGCACGCACTTACAAAAATGTTATTCGTACACGAAGAAAACATTATTCCTTTTGTTAGTCTATCCTCCTTCCTCTTCAAACTTTTCAACTTTCGTAGGCGTGATTAAAGTTTTCTGGGTGTTTTACAAACCCCAGGTCGACAACAAAGACGTGCACACACTCCTCTCGACTGAGAGACCTCGGACCCCTCGACCCCACTAACCCACTGACTCCTCGGGACACTTCGACCTTTCCCGGTTCTTTAACAACAGGGGTTCGGGACCGAAACCCCTTCCCTGTCAGCCTATCCCTCACCGAATACGTTCCGGTTCGTCGACCAATCACCGTCCGGGCCGTACATCGAGTCCCGACGATCAGGACCGACCAGCCTAGAGGGGGTGGATGGCGACGCCGGTACCTGGCTTCCGTCACAACGGACACGGGATATCCCTCCTGCAAAGGTGCGGGCTGCCCGCTGCCCGCAGAACAGAGTCTGTGAGACAACCCTTGAGAACTTAAAGAGACCGAACTCTTTCATCTCACACTAAAATACCTTTAACCTGGCCTCCAACACTATTTGAATCGTCAGCACCCAATGCAGGTTACTGACTACCGTTGACATAAGACACTCTTCGACTTGAACTCTCACTTCTTACCCTTTTTGTGACTTACTGCCACTCGAAGGAACCAATTTCCCATTGACTCTGTCTAGGTCGAAATCTCCGTCGAACCTCCCACCCCTTTCCTCGGGGTACGAAACCCGTAAGGTAAAGATTTCGAAAAATCCCCCGGTCTACCGTGACCATGTGACTTTCCGTCGAGCCTTTCTTATATAGAAGAGGTAGGGACAGTATAAAAGGGAAACCTTGTCCTCTGTGTACAAGTCGTCTCGGGACTTTCCTCTCATGTGGTCAGTTTACAGAACGACAGTTATAACAGATAAAAAGTGAGAGTTCAAGGTAGGGTCGTCCCGTTTACCGAGTATGTCCACAAAGACCCGAAAAGTATGGAAGAAAATAGTAGACTATTAGAAAATTATTTCTCTCGAACGAAAAAGATGAGGACGTTTTTTACGGAAACCTTAAAACTATCCCTAACGTAACTTAGATATCTACTGAAAACCATCATAACTGTAAAATTGATATAAGGAAAGTAGATACTTTGTGTCCTATCGAAAGGTAAATAAACACAGAAGAAACTATATAAAATAGTTTGAAAAACTATAATTTATATTTCTTAACTATATGTTTTTATTTAAGTAATCTGTCAACTGATTTTATCGTAATTTTATAACTTAACGTATGTTTTATGGGGATTTCCCGTGTAAATGTCCTATCATGTTTAAATCATAAATTTTATGTTCTTATTAAGTCCTCACGGGTGTCCGTTCAAACAAAATTTTTACTAATTTTTTGGTTCATTTAAAGTCTTTTCCTATCTATGACCGTTCCTAAGTCTTTTCTTAATTTATAATCTATTGAACTAGTAATCTACTGATTAGTAATTCGTTCATTGAATCCCTCTTAACCGAGTTCGCGCATTCCTAAGGGACCCTCATCCTCGCTCGCACCGATTACGAGACCCCTAACCCTCACTACCAACGTCCCACTACCGTCTGCGAAGTCTCTAGTAAACGAACGCCTTATAGTCTTACAGGTTTACTACTCCTATTGAGAATGTAAGATCCACACGCCGAAAAGAACGGTGTTAAGGCCCAGTCCTCCCCACTAAGCAAACTCGTTTTTCGTTACATAAGAAGGGGTCTACCCTCTCAGTACACGACTCGTCGTTTTCACGAACCAGCACAGACGGTGTCCCAAACACTGGGACACCTACCATCGGGTGGCAAGAGGAGACAGGTACCTTAAAGGGCCCATTCTCAACGGTAAAGGAGAGATCCCTTAGAAGGACTGGGTCCCTAACTTGGACGCAGAGAACTCAGAGAACGTAACCGTCTACCTCAGAAATGGTGTCTCGATTGACCGTTCGTCGACTCGTCTCCTCATAATGTTACCCTTTTACTTACAAACCCCTAACATATCTATGTCGTTCTCTCTGTCCCTCTACGAACTGTCGACGACACGCCCGGAGACCCGTCCCTCTCTTTTTTGTTATTGATTTTTAATCGAAAGTCTCCTTAAGGTACTGGAACCATTACGGTGAGGAAATGCCTTTAGATTTTCTTTCCGATTACAATAAGAGATTCGAAGATTTCCGTCTATGACAACGAGAATCTACGCAACTGTTCGTTTCTCTTTGGAGTCAGAACGGACCAATATAAGTCTAATGTCAGACTACCTTCTGCATAACCCTCTACATCCAATTGTAAAACTCGAGAAAATTGACTAAAATGAAATAATAATAATAAAAAAATTCCGTTGTTAACAAATAAACCGACACGGTCCAGAATCGACACCGTGAACTCTAGCGGTTAGAAACAACGCTACCTGTCCTAGAAAAGAATCAACGTCGTACGTTTGAAGACCAACACCGTACACCCTAGATCAAGGGACTGGTCCCTAACTTGAGTCCGGGACACGTAACCCTCATACCTCAGAATAGGTGACCTGACGGTCCCTTCAAGGTTATTGGGTAATTGATTAAAAGGAGAACTACAGGTCCCGTAACACTCATTTTTCACGGTCCACTCGACTATGTTACACGATGGTTTGTGGACACTACTCTTCCACAAAGACTCCACGAAATGCGGTTCCCTGGATCTCTTACTTCCCGTATATGGTGTCCGGACGCCTACACGATAAAACAATGAAAAATAAATCTACTCGGTCTCCTGTTTTTAGATTTTTAAAGTGTCAGTTTAATCTAAAGGTTAAAGATCACCTTTGTGACTCGTCAGATTCCTATTGGAGGACGTACTAATAACCGACCTGGACTCGTCTCCGACAGAGGAGAGTCGTCCCATGTACCCGGAGGCCGAAAGGTGTTCGGGGCCGTGAGGGAGGACGTACCGGTCCGGACGTAGTGAGGACCACTGGGTGGGACTCTCCGGGGTGTGACTCTTTTGCCCGGAACGGAAACTCAGTAGTACTGGTCCGTTTCCTTTGTGGTCCGCACCCCGGGTAGAGGGTGTACGGAAGAAGACTCTTAGGATATCTCACTCCCTCTTCGCTCCTGGGGGCCCTTACTCTGAGTCAAACCGTCGAGATGTCCCACTGACACGAGCACCCACAACACCCTTCCGTCGCCTGAAACACTTCATATCTCGAGGTGCCTTCCCTATGTCTCAAGATTTCGTCGTTCACCCTGTCCCTCTCCTGTTATTCATTTCTATTTTTTCTATTTCGACAAGAACTTTCCCTACGTCTCGTTCGGTCGGTAGGAACCCTGGCAATCTCCCACTCTTACCCTTTATGCACTACGTCCTCCGCCCCTCGTGACACGCGCCTTAAATTTACAAAGGAGTCCATAAATCCTCTTTCGATTCTGTGGCAGAGACTTGTGTCCGACCTTCAAGGAGGTTCACATGGAGAACACGGAAAACACTCGGTGTCGCCTTTTGACCTCTTCCCTTCTACCCCCACCCTAGCCGTCTCGGCCTTTGGCAGCAACCGTAGCATAGGCCCACACGGTGCACGACGCCCTCTATTGGTCAAGGGAACTCCGGGACCAGGGGACCCCGTCGAATGAAGACGTCGACGATGTCGACTCACTAATTGGGTCCTCCTGGGACTTAGGACAAGGGGACACGACTTCTTTTACTTAGAGACTTCAGTCCTTTGTAAGGGTTCTCGGATCGGACCTACGTTCGTTCGGAGAGAACTCTCCCGTCGGGGGGTCCCTCTCTCTGCGAACCCGAGAGTCTCAAGTCTCATAGCGAGACCCCTTCCCACCTCACTCACGACAAGACACAAATTAGTGAATCCGACACCTCTTTAGTGAACCTCTTCTCGTACACGGTCAGTATTGGTGAATTAATTTCCTTCCCCCTTTTTTTTTGGTGGGTCCTTCTGATTTTTGTTAAACCCACTTCTGTCGAAGGTCGATAAATGTTCCCTTGTCTTTTTACGGACAGTTCAGAGACTTTTAGTGTGTATAAATTCTGATAGAATTGAGAACGATAGGACTTTGGGAGCTACTCTCTTAGGGGGACGTTACGTCTCTGGGGCCAAGTTAAGGACCCAGTCCTCTGGACCCAAGCTAGCGACCCAACCCTTCTAGGGGACCTCTTTCCTTTCCGATGGGTGAGGTCATAAGACCGGACCTCTTAAGGTACCTGATATACCAAGTACCCCAGTGTTTCTCAGCCTGTACTGACTCACTGAAAGTAAAAGTAAGTGAAACTACTCTCTTACTGTCCGTTAAGTAAGTAAGTAAATGAATAAGGGGAAAAACTTGAAACAGAGAGGACTTCTGTTCAGTGAAAGAGGGAAAGAATGGATTAAATTGTTTCAGAACGTCTAGAATGGAAGATTTGTAGACACCAATGAAAGAGAGGACGGGTTACATCAGTCGAGTAAAGAGACGGGCGATTAGGTAAGAAGCGTGGGGTGGATAACAGGAGAAAAGTCTTACTATTGGACAACGTACTTTAGGGAGTTCTTGGTTTGACTCGGTTTCCCCTGAAGGACCATCAGGCCACAAATTCTGAGGCATGAAAGTGACGTCCCCCCGTGTCCAAACTAGGGACCATCCCTTTGATTCTAGGGTGTACGACGTACCACGTCGGTTTTTGTTTTTCCGTTTTAATTGGTTTCTGACTGAGAACCTTTTTGTTTTTATTGTGGTGGGTTTTGTCTTGGGCTTCAATTTTATAATATGTTGGAACGATGAATTTCACACCAGGGATGAGAGTTATCTTTACGTCTTAGTGACGGAAACAAAAACGTTCTAGAGGTCCATTAAGTGTCCATGTCATTTCGAACTCTCGGTGACTGGACGTACCAAAAACAAGAAGCTGGTGCTGGATGGACGGATCATTTAGATGGATTGTAAACACCCAGAGATTCGTTCTCAGTTTTACCCCCGGGTATTCAGGTCACGGATTTATAATTTAAGATTTAGTTCATCAACAATTTCTTTTATAAGGGATGGGAAGATATGACTGTTTCTGTTGAAGTAGTACGAAAAGTCCTGATCTTTAGGGAAGGGTCATTGTACTAGATGGGAGTTTTCACACCTGAGCTCTTTCTCCAGTGAGTCCGGAACCCTCGTTCGATCCCCCAAGACACCTCTCCGTTAAGAGATGTGGGACATGGATTTCCCACGAGATCCTTCTCTTCTCTTACTTGTGAACCTCCTGTCGTAGAAAGGTCGGGGTCTTCGAGGAACGGAGTACCTCTTCTTCTCCCGACCTGACTAGGTTGGTAGATCTTGACCCAGGAAAATCTCAGACTCGGAGAGAACGGATACAACTTCCAGTCATGAGAAGAGACTCGAAGACAACACAACACTGGAGGAAGGGAGGGACTGTGTCCGTAGGACCAGAAAAAAGACAGGAAACAAGGATGAGTAAAGGAGAGAGGTCGACCCCCCCAAGACCAGCAAGACGGGTTTATGCACAAACGAGAAGTTTTACGCACGAATTACGGTCCGTAGGGACTCTATGGTTGAGTTCGTAAGAAAAGTTCCCTGCCAAAGACATGGGAGGGACGACTTTAGTTTACGGGATTACAACTTAACTGTGTCAATGGACACACCATATAGATAGATAAATAGTGGGTAAAGTAGAAGTTTTGGATTCGAGGTAATCCCATCCTTGGTACCGACTAAAACGAAATCGTAGTTCGTGACTAAAAAATGTATGTGATACATAACTATGTATATAAACACCTCACTAACATATTTACTACTACTTGAGGAACAAGAGGAACTGCTCTTGTTGATTTGGTTTATACGTTCCAAAGTTACTGATACGGTTTCCGAAACTGGCACACCTAGTGTTATTTGACACCTTTTAAGACTCTCTCTACCCTTATGGTCTGTTGGACTGGACGGAGAACTCTTTAGACATACGTGTAGTCCTTCGTTGTCAATCTTGACCTGTACCTTGTTGTCTGACCAACGTTTATCCTTTTCCTTGTGCAGTTCCGACATATAACAGTGGGACGAAGAAATTGAAGACACGTCTCATGTAGTACTCTTTACGACCCGACCTTCTTTGTGTTCGACCTTAGTCCTAACGACCCTCTTTATAGTTATTGGAGTCTATATGTCTACTGTGGTAGTAATACCGTCTTTCACTTCTCCTTGATTTTTCGGAGAACTACTTTCACTTTCTTCTCTCACTTTTTCAACCGAATTTCGAGTTGTAAGTCTTTTGCTTCTAGTGCCGTATACCAGGGTAGTGAAGGACCCTTTATCTACCCCTTTCTCACCTTTGTCACAGTCTGAAATAAAAACCTCCCGAGGTTTTAGTGACGTCTACCACTGACGTCGGTACTTTAATTTTCTGCGAGTGAGGAACCTTCCTTTCAATACTGGTTGGATCTATCGTATAACTTTTCGTCTCTGTAATGAAACGGTTGTTTCCAGCCAGATCAGTTCCGACACCAAAAAGGTCACCAGTACATACCTACACTCTCAACCTGACACTTCTTCCGACTCACGACTTCTTAACTACGGAAACTTGACACCACAACCTCTTCTGAAAACTCTCAGGGAACCTGACGTTCCTCTAGGTTGGTCAGGTAAGATTTCCCCTAGTCAGGACCCTAAAGAAACCTTCCTTACTACGATTTCGACTTTGAGGTCATGAAACCGGTGGAGTACACTTCTCAACTGAGTAACCTTATCTGAGACTACGACCCTCCCTAACCCTCGTCCTCCTTTTCCCCTGCTATCTCCTACTCTACCGACCTACCGTAGTGCCTGAGCTACCTACACTCAGACTCACTTGAGGTTCTCAACCACTACCTGTCCCTCCGGACCGTACGACACTAAGAACCCCAGCGTTTCTCAGTCTGTACTGACTCGCTGACTTGACTTGACTTGACTTACTAATTCTTCTTTTCCTAACAAGATATGAAGTATATCCGATCCAGGTTACCCAGTATAAAAGGAACATTACAACAGATCTTACAAAATCCACTGACAACTGTTAGACGTTCTACCTATATCCCGAAATAAGGTCTTCTCTGGTAAATAAGAAAATTTGTTTGGAGACAAAAGATTTTAAAGAATGGTAAAAAGAAACCTTTTACATAATAGACATGAAATCGAGGACCATATTTCTTTGTTTTAGGTGATGGAAGGTTAAAGAACGAACAGAAAATGTTACTACACTAAATTCGACGAATGAAAACAAAAAGTTTGATCGAAGGGTACCAAACGACACACATAGTCGAAAACGATACATCGTTGGTGGGGTTTTGAATGGTTGGATTTTATAGTTGGTAAAATGAATCAAACATCAAGACACCCAACCGATCCTCCAAGAAGACCTGTCCGATCGACCAGACCAGAGACGACCTACGGTAGTACGTAGACACCCAGAATGCTGTCGACCAACTAGATTCGACCGTAGTGAGTGTACAGATTGCCAAACCACCGATAACCGACCCACTGATCCAAAAGGAGATACACCAAGAAGTAAAAGTAGTCCGAACGGTCCCGAGTAAATGTAGTACCAGAATTCTAAAGTTGGTTTCCTTCTGTTCAGAGTTAGACATGAAAAATTAGAAGTAAAACCTAGTGGAAACGATTATAAGGTAAAAGATTTTGTACAGTGTGCCTGTTGGTTCTAATTCTCCCATTTCTTTACCTGAGGTAAAAGACTAACCTCCCTGACGTTTTCACACCGGGGAAAAAGTTAGACATCGAGACACGAATTTGGTACGAAAGAGTTCCACTAGGGGTTAAATAAGATGTCCTAACGGGACATCTTTCTATGGAAAAAAGGAGAACCGAAACAGTGGTCATATAAAGAGTTGGTTATTTTCCTGATTGTACCGAAGTTGACACTTCGAATTTTCACTGTTTCTTACTTATTACCCTCCCGGACACAAGGACCATTACAGATCCTGACTCAGACACTCACCCCGTGGGTCAGGCTCGGGTTCGACCTTTTCAAGTGTCCTGTTCTACCGTGGTTGACTCAAATAGGGCTCACCTGTCGTCCTTCTCTGACCCCGTAGGCACCAAAGATATGACAGGAGGTCCTTTGGACCATCTCTGACATAAAGACCTACTATCACACCAGACGAGACAGTATACCTTCGGTGACATTAAGTACAGAATCCCGATACTCTGACCTTTAGAGTGTAAAGTGGTACAACGGTCTTGTCCTACGTAGGACCCCTTTGCTACAGAGAACAAAGGGTTTGGAGTAGACACAACTGGGATTATGACGGATATTATACTACTCCTTCACAGTCACATCCTGTGGTGGGACCTGGGTTTGTCGGATTTGGATTTAAAGTGGACAAACGACGTACCAAACAATTGAATCGATTCGTCAGTCACGGGACGGAGTCAAAGGAGTATATGTTCCAAGTCTATTACTGTCGTGGGTAAGGAAATCAATAAAACTTCTATTTTACTCATGCATACAGATTTTATGAGTATTATCTCGACCAAATACAATCCGTGAGTCATTTATGATCCAGAAAATTAAACAGTCACTTTAACCTCTTTTATCCTTGAGATGCCACTTAGAGTAACCACTTTACCTAGTGAAGAGACAACCCGAACAAATAAAAGGACACGAGTTCCCTTTTCCGTTACCGTGGGGTGAGGTCATGAGAACGGACCTTTTAGGGTACCTGCCTCCTCGGACCATCCGACGTCAGGTACCCCAGCACTTCTCAGCCTGTACTGACTCGCTGAAGTGAAAGTGAAAAGTGAAAGTACGTAGCCTCTTCCTTTACCGTTGGGTGAGGTCACAAGAACGGACCTCTTAGGGTCCCTGTCCCCTAGGACCACCCGACGGCAGATACCCCAGCGTGTCTCAGCCTGTACTGACTTCACTGAATCGTCGTCGTCGTCGTCGTCGTCGTTCGATCTATGAGTCAACCACAAGAAAAGAGGAAATGTGTTCTCTTCGTTAATATTCTACCGAGTGAAAGAACGGTATCAATCTTCGTGATTATCAATTATTACAATAACATCCTATCTCCCCCTCTACTGTTGACTTAGGTGGAATACACACTGAAAAACGGGGGGAATTTATAAAAATTAAAATAGTGAGAGGTCCACTAGTAATTTAATACTACAACCGTTTTCCTAGTAACCTAACCCCGGGTTTCTGGAATAAAGATCTAACCTAGGACGGTGTTTAGTCGTCTCACCAGAACCCTTTACAAGAAACGTGGAGACTTGTGGAAAAGTTTTACCTCAGACAAAGGTATCTGATCCTTTTAGATATCTTTTGCTAACTACACATAACCCTCCTGGTTCTCGTTCGACCACTCACCTACAAAGTTCCACAACCGTACTTATAAGACGCTGTTTATTAACACATCATATCAGCACTTTCGTAGACTTACGTCTCAAAGTTTCTGATCGTTCTTCTCTATTCTTTCGGAAGAAGTCGTTAGTTACGTTTCTTTATCTCCTTTTGTTGTCTTACCCTTTCTGATCTCTAGAGAAGTTCTTTTAATCTCTATGGTTCCCTTGTAAAGTACGTTTTTACCCGAGCTATTTCCTGTCTTTAACATACCTGGATTGTCTTCGTCTTCTATAATTCTTCTCCACCGTTCTTATGTGTCTTCTTGATATGTCTAGAAGTGCTGGTCCTATTAGTGCTACCACACTAGTGAGTAGATCTCGGTCTGTAGGACCTTACACTTCAGTTCACCCGGAATCTTTCGTAGTGATACTTGTTTCGATCACCTCCACTACCTTAAGGTCAACTCGATAAAGTTTAGGACTTTCTACGACGCCACTTTAACGACGTGAGTTATACGGTCGTTTAAACCTTTTGAGTCGTCACCGGTGTCCTGACCTTTTCCAGTCAAAAGTAAGGTTAGTGTTTCTTTCCGTTACGGTTTCTTACAAGTTTGATGACTTGTTAACGTCAGTAGAGTGTGCGATCATTTCATTACAAGTTTTAAGAGGTTCGGTCCGAAGTCGTTATGCACTTGGCACTTGAAGGACTACAAGTTCGACCAAAATCTTTTCCGTCTCCTTGGTCTCTAGTTTAACGGTTGTAGGTGACCTAGTAGTTTTTTCGTTCGCTCAAGGTCTTTTTGTAGCTAAAGACGAAATAACTGATACGGTTTCGGAAACTGACACACCTAGTGTTCTTTGACACCTTTTAGGACTTTCTCTACCCTTATGGTCTGGTAGACTGGACGGAGAACTCTTCAGACATACGTCCGGTCCTTCGTCATCAATCTTGACCTGTACCTTGTTGTCTGACCAAGGTTATCCTTTTCCTCATGCAGTTCCGACATATAACAGTGGGACGAATAAATTGAAGATACGTCTCATGTAGTACTCTTTACGACCTGACCTTCTTTGTGTTCGACCTTAGTTCTAACGGTCCTCTTTATAGTTATTGGAGTCTATACGTCTACTGTGGTGGTAATACCGTCTTTCACTTCTCTTTGATTTTTCGGAGAACTACTTTCACTTTCTCCTCTCACTTTTTCAACCGAATTTCGAGTTGTAAGTCTTTTACTTCTAGTACCGTAGGCCAGGGTAGTGAAGTACCCTTTATCTGCCCCTTTGTCACCTTTGTCACCGACTGAAATAAAACCCCCCGAGGTTTTAGTGACGTCTACCACTAACGTCGGTACTTTAATTTTCTGCGAATGAGGAACCTTCCTTTCAATACTCGGTGGATCTATCGTATAAGTTTTCGTCTCTGTAATGAAACGGCTGATTCCAGGCAGATCAGTTCCGATACCAAAAAGGACACCAGTACATACCTACACTCTCAACCTGACACTTCTTCCGACTCACGGCTTCTTAACTACGAAAACTTGACACCACAACCTCTTCTGAGAACTCTCAGGGAACCTGACGTTCCTCTAAGTTGGTCAGGTAAGACTACCTCTAGTTGGGACCCTAAAGAAACCTTCCTTACTACGACTTCGACTTTGAGGTCATGAAACCGGTGGAGTACGCTTCTCAACTAAGTGACCTCTTCTGAGACTACGACCCTCTCTAACCCCCGTCCCCCTCTTCCCCTGCTGTCTCCTACTCTACCGACCTACCGTAGTCACTGAGTTACCTGCACTCAAACCCACTTGAGGTCCTCAACCACTACCTGTCCCTCCAGACCACACGACGCTAAGTACCCCAGTGTTTCTCAGCCTGTGCTGATTCGCTGACTTGGCTTGACTTGACTATCAGTACTTCGCTGTAAGATAACACACAAAATAACAGAACTAAAGAGATATTTCTCTTCCTCAACTCCAACCATAACCTGAAACTTTTTAATTTTAAAAAAACACTTTGACGTCATATTTATCCCTCGAATGTCGGACTTTACTAAAGTAGAACCTGAGAAACCTCCTGACTCAGACCAACTGGAGATCCACCTTCGTCGTCGAAGATGTTTCGTAGACCCCGACAACGTCACGGACACACGTCCCGGAAGGACTAACGTTCCACTAACACCGAACACTTCCGCGGTCACCACACCAGTAAACACTATAAATTAAGGCATCTATAGATACTTCACAGATGAGACGACACTCGTGACACACTATCCTACTACCTCTTTCATGTGGCCAAATACTAAAGTGTTCACCGACACGTTATGGTCCATGGTAGGTCTTAGAGTCCGAAACCTATATAATCATGAGGCCTGTCGCTCAGAACTTGTTCCCGTACTGACACCCCGCCCCCAGAACTGACTCTAATCGCAGGGAATTGATCTCGACTCCACAGGTCATACTACTTAGTTCTATACACCCTATATATACCTCCGGACGGGTCAATACGTAACCACGAACATGTTAATGTTCCGAAATAAAAAAACCGGACCCTCCACCGATTTTCGTCTTGTACACAAACCAGATCTCGTCGTCAGGGATTGGAAAAACCGTACTCCCTGGTCAAAGCTCCTTCTGGTATAAAGGTACTTGACCCCCGTCCCCCTACCAAAGTCCTACCAAGGTCACGTAATGTGAATGGTACGTGAAATGAAGATAATAATAATGTTAGTAGAGGTGGAGTCTAGTCGTCCGTAATGTTGGGGCTCCGACCCCGAGGGACGAGACCTCGTCTCACAAGAATCTCCAACTCCTAGGTACGGTCCTCTAGTTGAGTGTCGGTCTGTGACTGTCGTATAAAACTTGTATCAGACTTCTTACGGGTAGTCAAGAATCACTCTCAGTACTTAAGACCCAGGGAATTGTCTTATACCGGAAAGATCAAGAACTACATTGGTTCTTGTGCAATGTAGTGACGCCCGGGTTCACATCCTTCTACCTGGAAGACATCAGTGCACGTCGTGCGACGGACGATCTAGGTATCAATGAGGATTCCTTTACACGTAGAAAGGGACCTGTGTCGTACAGAATTTCCTTATCGGTACAAAAGGGGGAGTGGAGGTTCCTGTCTCGAATAATATAATTCGGATCCAAGAGATGTTACCCGTTGGTTCGGAATCGGACTGACACTGAGTCCTGTAATGGTCCTCACCTCGTGACTTATCTAAATAATCCTTAACAACTTTTTTACTCAGTACATTAAGATTACAAGTAAGTTCTAGGTCTTTGTGGGAAGACCTTCCACTCGGGGAGTTTAGAATTTCTTGTCTCTTTTAGTAGTGGATGAGTCTCAATAGGTCCTGTGTGTGACCCATCTAAACCCACAGCAGAACCTCTTACCTGGAGGACCCTCGAACGACTGAGAAAGCACTCTTGGAGAAAGAAGTGCAGAGTCGTCCCGTCTTCGTAATCTCCGTCTCGGGAATGGACGTTGTGCAGGATATCGCCTCAGACTACCACTGCAGAGATCCCAACCCGTAGATTGTCTTTCTATCTATATCTTCCTAATACGAACTCATACAGACATAAAAATAACAATCAGTGAAGTTTTTGAGTTAAGGCCTGGAATTCCAGTTTCGTAAATCCGGAATCCAGTTTTCTAGATAATTTCTCAGACTAACAAAAACAAAATGAATTCGGTCACTAGTCGACACTCTCGAACCCTTCATGTAACTTTCTCCATGTAGAAGCAAAGAATTAGACGTCTTACCTGTTTTGTCGTGGAGGTAGAATACCAGTCAATCCTGCCGATTAGTATGTATTTTGTAACTTCATCACGAACTATATTTCAGGAACTATTTACTCTGAAATATAATGAGGACTAGTCCGTTGACTCACTATACTCGAATTCAACCAATCCCAAAACTAATCAAGTGTATTTTTACCGTCACATGCAAAAGACACCACGATTCTCTATGAAACCATAAAAAAAAGAGGACATTTGAAGACGACAAAACATATTCAATACAGATATATCACGTTAATCTAACTAAAAAAAAGGGTAAGTTAAGACGTAAAACAAAAAGTCGACCCTATTACCCGTTAACGTCTCTATACCTACCTTCAATGACTCGAAGGAATTTTGTTCGTTCGTTTGTGTAGACACATAACGAGGTCACCTCCGTCGGGATGGCGTTGACGGTCTTTCGTAAACTCAGCCTTTCACGACAATCTTTTAAGACCGAAGAGGATAGTAGGAGATTGGGAATCGAGAGTTGATAAAGATTACTTAGACTTAGCACACCTCTGAGTGACCAAAACTCGTTCTTTACTCTTGTTACATAACCAATAGAGTCACGTCAAGTCATTGAGTGCACAGGCTGAGAAACACTGGGGTACCCGACGTCGTGTTGTCCGAAGGGACAGGTAGTAGTTGAGGACCTCGAACGAGTTTGAGTACAGGTAGCTCAGTCACTACGGTAGGTTGGTGGAGTAGGAGACGACAGAGGAAGAAGAGGGCGGAAGTTAGAAAAGGTCGTGGTCCCAGAAAACGTTACTCAGTCAAGAAACGTAGCCCACCGGTTTCATAACCTCAAAGTCGTAGTCAGGAAGGTTACTTATAAGTCCTAACTAAAGGTAATCCTAACTTACCAAAACTAGAGGAACGTCAGGTTCCCTGAGAGTTCTCAGAAGAGGTTGTGGTGTCAAGTTTTCGTAGGTAAGAAGCCGCGAGTGGTAAGAAATAACAGGTTGAGAGTGTAGGTATGTACTGATGACCTCTTTGGTATCGGAACTGATCTACTTGGAAACAACCGTTTCGTTACAGAGACTAAAATTATACGACAGATCCAACCAGTATCGAAAAGAAGGTTCCTCGTTCGCAGAATTAAAGTACTAACGTCAGTGGTAGACGTCACTAAAACCTCGGGTTCTTTTATTTCAGACAGTGTCAAAGGTAATAAAGGGGTAGATAAAGGGTACTTTGCTACCCTGGCCTACGGTACTAGAATCAAAAGACTTACACCTCAAAATTCATTTTTTAAAGTGACAGGAGAAAGTGAAAGTAGTTCCCCGAGAAATCAAGGAGAAGAGAAAGACGTTATTCCCACCACAGTAGACGCACAGACTCCAATAACTATAAAGATAACCGTCAGTACTAAGGTCGAACACGAAGTAGGTTGGACCGTAAAACGTATTACATGAGACGTATATTGAATTTCTTCGTCCCACTGTTATATGTCGGAACTACATGAGGAAAGGACTAAACCTTGGTCAAAGAACAAGGTACAGGTCAAGATTGACAACGAAGAACTGGACCCATGTCTGAAGAGTTCTCCGTCCAGTCCACCAGACCATAAGGGTAGAGAAATTCTTAGAAGGTCTCACACAACACTAGGTGTGTCAGTTTCTGAAACCGTATCAGTTATTTCGTTTTCATCTACAAAAAGACCTTGAGAACGAAAAGACTACTAGGTTTTGTCCAACCGTTCAACTATAGATCAAGGAGAAGGAAAAGATTGAGGTCGAACTTGTAGACCTTCAAGTGTCAAGCACATGACAACTTCGGACCGAACCTCTTAAAACTCGTAATGACACGATCACATACTCTACTCACGTTAACACACCATCAAACTTGTAAGAAACCGTAACGGAAAGAAACCTAACCTTACTTTTGACTGGAAAAGGTCAGGACACCGGTGACGACTCAAAAGGTCAAAACGACCGTTTAAAGGTTTTAACGAACGTATGACTCACGTCGTGAAAGTGTCGTAGTAGAAAGTCCTACACTCTATCGAGTTGACCTTAAGGTAGTGAAGGTGATCGAAACAAGGATCACAACGAAAGATTCTAGATGAACTGAAGAGTAAGGTCCTACAGATCGAGTCCACTCACTAGTTTGGTAACACTGAGAGGCCCAGTACTTTTAGAAAAAACATATCAAGAAGACGCATAAGAACGGTAGAGAAGAATTATAGAAGACGAAGACAATCCAGGTATGGTAAAGATTGGAAATGACACAGGTAGAAACGTACTTAATGAGGGAACCATAGAGACTAAAAGAACTTCTCTAGAGATCAGAAAGGGTAAGATAACAAAAGGAGATAAAGAAACGTGACTAGTGACTCCTTCCGAAAGAATAGAGAGGAACGATAAGAAACCTTAAGACGTAAGTTCACCCATATAGAAAGGAAAAGAGGAAACGGAAAGTCAAGAGAAGAAAGAGTCGATAAACATTCCGGAGGAGTCTGTTGGTAAAAAGGAAAAACGCAAAGAAAAAGAACCTCTACAAGAACTAATGACGGAGGACATGTTACAGTGCTTGAAGGAAGGTATCAAGAAGTCCGTGAGACAGATAGTCTAGATTAGGGAACTTATATAAAGAGTGAAGGGGACATATTAGCATTACCTAAACTAAATCCAGTATGGACCTACCAGATCACCAAAAGGGATGAAAGAAGTGAAAGTCAGACTTAAACCGTTATTCCTCAAGTACTAGACTCGGTGTCAGTCGAGGGCCTGAACAAAAACGACAGACATATCTCGAAGAGGTATAAACCGACGTTTCTTATATTAGTCAGACTAAAACAATAACTGGTAGACCACTACAGGTACACATCTCAGAAGAGAACACAACAACCTTCTCCCACAAAAGATACTGGTCACGTAAGAGAACCGTTTCGAGACAATCGGAAACTGGACGAAGTAACACATGAGGTTCCGGTTTAAACGGATAATAAGGTCCATAAAAAACTGTCTCCTACTCTACCAACCTACCGTAGTGGTTGAGTCATCAGTACTCAAACTCAATCGAGACCCTCAACCACTACCTGGTCCTCCGGACCACATTACTACAGGTATCCCAGAGTTTCTCAACCTGTGTTGACTCGCTCACTTGGCTTGAATTAAATGGAACTAAGTACCTGGATTGTAAGATCCAAGGGGACGTTATAACAAGAAATGGCGTAGTCTGAAATGAAGGTGGTGATCAGTGTAGGTGTTAACGCACAACAAAAACAAAACCGAGGTAGGGAAGTAAGAAAGACATCAATAAAGAGGTGACAAGAGGTCATTGTATAACCCGTCAACGGTTGGACCCCTCAATAGTCAATAGATACCGACGTATTTTTGGGTGGGGGTGTAAATCACCGACTTTTGATGTTTAAGACATATATAAGTACCCAGAGACCCAGTCGGTAGATCTGATCCGGGTAGGTCGACCAAGAGGACACCAGAACCAACTCCAGTGATACACCGACGTCAGTAGTCTGTCAGACTATGACCGAACACCGATCCAGTGTGTAGAAGTACTCGAGTCTTGTCGGAAGGAGTGGAGGTTGTCGTAGGTTTGTCCGTTCTTGTCTACCACATTTTGGTGAGTTTTCAATTTGAGCCTTCAACGTACTGTAGTCTCCTTCAGTTTCCCACCGGATCTCAAGTTCAGTATTCACTTACCCGATGTACTAAATTACCCTTCTCGACGTTTCTAAAACACCGGTAAAATTAGATGACGTCCCTCTCTCCCCTTCTCCCTTGTTTTCATCTCTTTGTAAATGACTTATGGTCAATACAAGGAGTAGTCTGCGGAAAGTCATTACTAACGGTCGGACTCAGCGCCCGATCCTCACACGACCGGTAACAGTTGTGAGTGTACGTATGGAGTAGACACAAGACTTGTTGGAATCTTCCATTTATTGTAATCATAGGGGTGAGGAGTCTACTCTCTAGTCTCTCCGATTCCTAGAAAAAGTTTTGTCGGAGTGGCCTCTCATTTGAGAACTAAGAATAACAAAGTGTTTAGTTTTTAATTGTCCTTTTGAGTAAAGGAGAAACAAAGAGAAAGGAACCCACTCTCCGACTAACTAACGACGACGACGATTCAACGAAGTCAACACAGACTGAGACACGCTGGGGTATCTGCCGTCGGGTGGTCCGAGGGAGCAGAGACCCTAAGAGGTCCGTTCTTGTGACCTCACCCAACGGTAAAGGAAGAGGTCACGTACTTTCACTTTTCACTTTCACTTCAGCGAGTCAGCACAGGTTGAGAGTCGCTGGGGTACCTGACGTCGGATGGTCCGAGAAGGTAGGTACCCTCAAAGGTCCGTTCTCATGACCTCACCCCACGGTAACGGAAGAGACCGACTAACTGACCGTCAGTCGTTTAACCGTCAACCGTCCCGGTGGCTCCCTTTGATTAAATAAACGAATACCCAATAGGGTCCACCGGGATCACCATTTCTTGGGAGGAAAAGTTACGTTCATCGGCATTCCTTACACCCAAGTCAGAGACTCAACCCTTCTAGGGGACCTCCTTCCGGACCGTTGGTCACGGTCACAAGAACGGACCTGTTAGGGTAACTGTCTCCTCGGGCCCCCCGACGGCAGGCATCGTAGTGTTTCTCAGCCGTGCTGACTCGACTGTCGTGTGCGTACCTAGGAGGTTTCTGGGTTCTATAAGGTACCAAAGACATCGGGCGGACAGCCATAGAAACCTATCGTGGGGTAATGTGACCCAATCACGGTAAAGAGAAAAATCTTAAAGAGGCGAACCCCCTGTCATGACTAGGTTCGGCGTTTCCCTAAGTCCCCTCCCGTGGACAGGATTCTCCAGGTCGACATGGTACGTACGAGAAAGAACCAAAATTTCGGACTCGAGTAGTCTAAATTTGTATTGCTTCTGGGATCCTTCGGTCCGCCTAACCAACAGCAGAGTAGTGTTGGACATCGGAGAACTGAAACGAAGAAGGGGGTGTCCAAGTGATTTGAGAGTAAAGTGGGAAAAGGATCTGGTGTCACGATGGGACCAAGATGACACAAGAATCCCTTTTCCTGTAAAAACACCAAGATGACACTAAAAGAGGACTTTTGATTCACTGAAAGACCAAGGCAACGGTGATTTTACATTTAAAAAATTTTTTTGGTTTGTTTAATTTATAAGTGCCTCCGTAGACGACGTTTTGTAACACTAAAAGTGAAAGGAAACCTTATCGAGGGAGAAATAAAATTATCGAGCAAAAATAATAAAAAATTTTAAATAAATGATGAAGGAAACCTTATCGAGAGAGAGAGAGAGAGAAAAATTTATCGAGGAATTTTTGTAAGAAAAATAAATAAATGATGAGAACCGACGTGACCCAGAAACAACGACCCCCGTCCGAAAGAGATCGACATCGTTCGTCCCCGATGAGAGATCGACTCCACGGACCCGGAGAGCGACGTCCCGGAAGACAACACGGCCACGCACCCGGGGTCCCGTAGGTCCGAAATCCTCAACACCGGACACCCGAATCAACGAGACACCGTACACCTAAGAAGGGTCTGGTCCTTCGTTTTGGTACAGGGGACGCAACCGTCCGCCTAAGAATTGGTGATCGGGTGGTCCCTTCAGGAAATAGAATAAAACTTAGTTCCAATAATGTCTCTTAGACTACTTTATTGGAATGACTTTTTTAACATGTACAGGTTTATGGGTTAAAACCTTTACAGACATCGGACCCACAGACGCTTGGGACCCAATCTTTCTGGACGACATTTTGTGAAACTCAGTTACTAAGTCTTTTCCCCCGTCTCGTCTCTGTCTTTGCCACTCCCGAGACCTGGACACCAAGAGTCGGGACCAAAAAGTAATCTTAGTGGACCTCTTTAAATTTTGTTACCACTACGGGTCCGACGGGGGACCTGGTCGATTTAGTCTTAAAGACCTTCACCAAGGACACGTAGTCTTAAAAAAGTTCGAAAGGTTTAATAAAGTTTAACGTCGGTTTAAACGATCTGGTTGTGGTGAGTTTTGGGTCGAGTCTGGGAAAGAACGACGAATGAATGAATTGCAACCCTTAGTGACTGAGGGTAACACCCAAAGTCAAAAGAGTTGATGTCTTATAACTACTATAATTATGACTTGAATCTCCCAACAAACCTCCTTTATTTACTAAAGAATATAAATTTCGAGAATCTTGGACTGTGTATTATACGGGAATTGTGTCAATAATTATAAAAATAATCCTTTATTGTTATTGAACCAGAGGTAGGAAGGTTTCAAATAAGTTCTTTTAGTAAGTCTTCAACAACGGTAGAACATCATGGTTCCTGACAAAAATAAAGCATTGTATCCCCTTTCGATTCTCACTCACGCGGACCAACTAAAAACCCCCCCAACCGTTCACTTTGCGGTACAAACGCAAAGTTCCCTGACAAGTTAGAAGAACGTTAACAAGACACAACGACCAGTTTCCACAGTGCAACCCGGGACCTCAACCAAAATTACAGAGAACCACGTCTCAGGGGCACGAGAGACCCTACACAAATAAATAAATAAAAATAAATAAATAAAATCAACCTCCGATTAACGAAATGTTATAACATTACCAAAAACGGTATGTAACTATACTTAGACGGTACCCATATGTATACAAGGGATAGGACTTGGGGTGAGGGTGGAGGGAGGGGTAGGGTAGGGAGACCCAGTAGGGTCACGTGGTCGGGACTCGTGGGACAGAGTACGTAACTTGGACCTGACCATTAGACAAAGTACATACTATTATATGTAATAAAATACATTGTATATAATACAATCGTAAATAATATAATAAAATACTTTGTATACAAAGTTACGATAAGAGAGTCTAGTAGGGTGGGAACGGAAGAGGGTGTCTCAGGTTTTCTGACAAGATATCTAGACATAGAGGAAAAGACAGAACGTATGTCCCAATAGCAATGGTAGAAAGATTTAAGGTGTATATACGTAATCATATGACATAACCACAAAAAGAAAGACCGAATGAAGTGAGACATATTATCCGAGGTCAAAGTAGATGGAGTAATCTTACCTAATTTTACATAAGAAAAATTACCGACTCATTATGAGGTAACACATATATATGGTGACGAAAGAATAGGTAAGCAGACGACTACCTGTAGATCCAACGAAGGTACAGGATCGATAATATTTGTCACGACACTACTTGTAACCCCATGTGCACAGAGAAAGTCAAGACCAAAGGAGCTACACATACGGGTCTTCACCCTAACGACCCAGTATTCCCTCAAGATAAGGGTCAAAAAATTCCTTAGAGGTGTGACAAGAGGTATCACCGACATGATCAAACGTAAGGGTGGTTGTCACATTCTCCCAAGGAAAAAGAGGTGTGGGAGAGGTCGTAAATAACGAACATCTGAAAACCTATCATCGGTAAGACTGACCACACTTCACCATGGAGTAACACCAAAACTAAAGGTAAAGAGACTATTACTCACTACAACTCGTAGAAAAGTACAAACAATCGGTAGGCATACAGAAGAAACCTCTTTATAGACAAATCTAGAAACCGGGTAAAAAACCAACCCAGTAAACAAAAAGACTATAACTCGACGTTCTCAACGAACATATAAAAACTCTAGTTAAGAAACAGTCAACGAAGCAAACGATAATAAAAGAGGGTAAGACTTCCGACAGAAAAGTGAAACGAATATCAAAGGAAACAACACGTTTTCGAAAATTCAAATCAATCCAGGGTAAGCAAATAAAAACGAAGATAAAGGTAATGAGTCCCTCCATTCAGTATCTCCTAGGACGACACTACATGCAACCTCTCACAAAACGGATACAAGAGGAGATCCTCAAAATATCAAAGACCAGAATGCAACTCTACAAATTAGGTAAAACTCAAATAAAAACACATACCACAATCTTTCACAAGATCAAAGTAAGAAAATGTTCACCAACTGGTCAAAAAGGTCAAAAGAGAACAATTTCTCTAACGGAAAAGAGGTAACATATAAGAACGGAGGAAACACTTTCCATTCCACAGGTATCTACACATCTAACCCTACACAAAATAAAGATCACGAATAAGTCAGAAAGGGGGTGAGGGTTCCCATTGAGACTTCCGACCCTTCCAACATACACTCGGAGACGACTGTTTCCGTAGAGAAAGTCCTGAAAGACGTTCATCCACCTTAAAAGACATATGTCATAGCGGTTGAAGAGGTATTTTATTTACCCTGACCACCGTCGAAATCGACTCTACGAAACTAGAGAAGACGGTTCGAACATTCGTATTTGGTATACAAGGTGAGATTGACATGGAGGCTTTCAGTTTTGTCTCTGACACTACCAGACGCAGACGTTCATAGTTAGTACAGAACTTTGATATAAGAGACAGACACGATCCATAAAATCTCTTTATCATATCCGTGTCTTAAATCGGTCCGAGACCGGACTCCTCTGTATACTAACTTTGCTTTCCGAATCTCCTTAACACCGAAACATTAATATTTTAATTAATTACATGTCGAATTAAGAAATTTCGTCCACTAGGAATACACTAGTTCGGACTAAGATATCGGAACTTTCCTGGTTTTTTACAACCACTTATCTTTAACGATATGTCCGATAATGACATTGAATTCCTTTCATACTCAAGAATCTACTTTAGTCACAAAGGATTTACAACGTGTAGTCTTATAGACTGTAATTCTTTTTAATAGTGACATCTATTGATGCATAGATGTCAAATAAATCAAAATACATGATATATATTAAGTACATTGTAAAAACTGTATATTTAATGTACATTATTTTACGTAATATAGTATTCACAAGTCAACTACTCAGACCTAATAAGATAGGTTAGTATAATGGAGGTCGGTTTCGTTCTATTTCTTCGAAAGACAGTGAGAGTCTTCAATGGAATACGAAGAAAAAAAAATAAAAAATAAAAAATAAATAAAAAAATAAAAATTTAAAATAAATAGAAAAATAAAAAATTTAAAATTTTAGAAATTAAGAATGTACGCAAGGGTTTGTACTTGGGGGGAGGGTGGAGGGAGGGGTATTGTAGAGAGACCCAGTAGGGGTACGTGGTCGAGGTTCGTACGACATAGGACGTAGTCTGTATCTGACCGCTAAGTTAAGAATGTACTATCATATGTACAATCTTACAGTAAGAGGGTTTAGTAGGGTGGGAGAGGGGGAGGGAGACTCAGGTTTTCAGGTAATATGTGTAGACACAGAGAAAGGGACAGAACGTATGTCCCAGCAGTAACGGTAGAAGGATTTAAGGTATATATACACAATCATATGACATAACCACAAAAAGAAAGACCGAATGAAGTGAGACATATTAGCCGAGGTCAAAGTAGGTAGAGTAGTCTTGACTAAGTTTACTTAAGAAAAATTACCGACTCATTATGGAATACGAAGAAATGTCAGTTAAGAGGGGACCTCTGGTCGTGAAAGACTAAAGATCGTGTCATTTAATTAAATCGAACAAGAGAATGTCACATAGGATAGAATCCAGACCGAAGAAAGTGACTTACATTACAACCACTTTAAGTTAAAATAACAATACTTTCTAAGGTAAAGTGAAAAGTAACGACTCACGGCCAGGTAACGGACTGATATATTGATACAGAAATACAACTACCTGAACATCTAATAAAGGTCCAACCTCAACGAAAAGATTCCGAAAATACTTGTAAGAATATGTTCAGAAAACACCTATGTAGGGAAGTAACGAGAAGTCAGTTGTAAATTCTTACTTTAACGACTTAGTATACCATTTACATATAACAAATTAAAATATTCTTCAACGGTGAATAAAGTCAACCATACTATTAGAGGTCCAGGTAGGTAACCTCTTCCTTTACCGTTGGGTGAGGTCATAAGAACGGACATCTTAGGGTACCTGTGTCCTAGGACCACCCGATATCAGGTACTCCACCGTTTCTCGACCTACACCGGTGTGCTGATTGTGAATAATGAATTCGTAAACACCAATCCCATAACATATGAATAAATATCAAATAGGTCCGTTTATAAATTAGTCGTTAGAGTCCTTTCAAGGATTCCAATTATCATTCGTGTACCTAAACATACTAACATAAAGAGTGTGAAGTTCAAAGAAATGGAAAATAATCAAATAGTCAGAATTTTTTTTAATTCTATATTAAATATATGGTATTTCAAGTCAGAAAATTTTCACGGGTTATGTCATCGAAAGTCGGGTTATGGTTTCAACATGTTCGAAATGGTGATGGATTAAGGTGTCATAAAGGTAGTAGGGCTTTCCTCTGGGACATGGGTAATCGTCAGTGAAAGGTAAAAGGAGGGTATCGTCGTTTAAGTAAGTAAAATACAGATACTTAAACGGATACAACCCACAAAATATATTACCTCACTACGTCATACATCGGAAAACCCAGACCGAAAAAAATAAATGGTCTTCCAAAAGTTTCAAGTGACTATAACAACGTACATAGTCATGAAGTAAGTGCTATAAGGTAACAAACTTCTAGGATGTAAAACAAATGTGTAAGAAATTAACTACCAGTAAACCTAACAAAGATGAAAAACCGATAATACTTACTATGAGGATGTCTGTAAACACATGTACAAAAACATACCTGTAAACAAAAGTAAAGAGAACCCATATATAGATTCTCACCTTAAAACCCCAATATACCATTGAGATAGAAATTGGTAAACTTCTTGACGGTCCGTCACAAGGTATCGTCATACACTCCCAAGGTTTAAAGAGGTTCAAGAAAGACTGAGAACAATAATAGACAAAAAAGTCTCGAGAGGATCCCCCATGTTTCACCATAGAGTAATACCAAAAACAACGTAAAGGGTTTACTAATCACTATAACTCGTAGTAAAGTACCGAACATATTTACGGGTAAGTTTAGGAAACGGACATTTTTTTTTTTTTACAAGAAACGAAAACACATTACTACAAGACTCAAGAAATATATAATACTTATGTTCAGGGAAGAGTCTGTATACTAAATGTTAATAAAAGAAGGTAAGACATCCAACAGGAAAATGAAAGAACTATCATAGGATCGTGTCCAAAAATTTTTAAAACTACGTCAAGTTAAATAGAGAAAAGAAAACAACAAACACGAAAAAGAAATTGTATAGATTCTTTGGTAACGGATTAGGTTCAGTGTTCTAGACACAAGTTCCAAAGAATTCTCTAAATCGAGAATGTGATCCCAGGAACTACGTAAGACGTAATTATGAAAGTATACAACATCTCTAGGTTGAAGTAAGAAAACGTACACCTATAAGTGAACAGAGTTAAACAACTTTTTGATCAGAAAGGGGTTACTTAGTAGAACCGTAGGGACAACTTTTAGTCAACTAGTACTTATATTCCCTAATAGTAACCTTAGAGTGAAGATAAGATAACTAGACATACAGACAGGAATCCGATCTTGGTGCGTCAGAACTTCGGACATCGAAGCGTCATTCAAAACTTTAACCCTTCATACTCAAGAAGTTGAAACAAGAAAAATTTTTAACGAAATCAATAAGGAAAAAAAAATTAAAATTTTAGAAATTAAGAATGTACGTAAGGGTATGTACTTGGGGGGAGGGTGGAGGGAGGGGTATTGTAGAGAGACCCAGTAGGGGTACGTGGTCGGGGTTCATAGGACGCAGTCTGTATCTGACCGCTAAGCTAAGAATGTACTATCATATGTACAATCTTACGGTAAGAGGGTTTAGTAGGGTGGGAAAGGGAAAGGGAGACTCAGGTTTTCAGGCAATATGTGTAGACACAGAAAAAACGACAGAACGTATGTCCCAGCAGTAACGGTAGAAAGATTTAAGGTATATATACACAATCATATGACATAACCACAAAAAGAAAGACCGAATGAAGTGAGACATATTAGCCGAGGTCAAAGTAGGTAGAGTAGTCTTGACTAAGTTTACTTAAGAAAAATTGCCGACTCATTATGAGGTAACACATATACATGGTGTCGAAAGAATAGGTAAGTAGACGACTACCTGTAGATCCAACAAAGGTACAGGACCGATAATATTTGTCACGACGCTACTTGTAACCCCATGTACACAGAGAAAGTTAAGACCAAAGGAGCCACACATACGGGTCGTCACCCTAACGACCCAGTATTCCGTCAAGATAAAGGTCAAAAAATTCCTTAGAGGTGTGACAAGAGGTATCACCGACATAATCAAACATAAGGGTGGTTGTCACATCCTCCCAAGGGAAAAGAGGTGTGGGAGAGGTCGTAAATAACGAACGTCTAAAAACCTAGCGTCGGTAAGACTGACCACACTTCACCATGGAGTAACACCAAAACTAAACGTAAAGAGATTATTACTCACTACAACTCGTAGAAAAGTACACAAACAATCGGTAGGCATACAGAAGAAACCTCTTTACAGATAAATCAAGAAACCGGGTAAAAAACTAACCCAGCAAATAAAAAGACCTTAACTCGACGTCTTCAACGAACATATAAAAACTCTAATCAACAAACAGTCAACGAAGTAAACGATAATAAAAGAGGGTAAGTCTTCCGACAGAAAAGTGGAACGAATATAAAAGGAAACAACACGTCTTCGAAAATTAAAATTAATCTAGGGTAAACAAATAAAAACGAAAATAAAGGTCTTAAGACCCTCCACCTAGTATCTCCTAGGACGACACTAAATACAGACTCTCACAAAACGGATACAAGAGGAGATCCTCAAAATATCAAAGACCAGAATGTAAATCTAGAAATTAGGTAAAACTCAAATAAAAACACACGCCACAATCTTTCACTAGATCAAAGTAAGAAAATGTTCACCAACTGGTCAAAAGGGTCGTGGTGAACAATTTCTCTAACAGAAATGAGGTAACATATAAGAACGGAGGAAACAGTTTCTATTCCACAGGTATACACACACCTAAATAGAGACCCGAAAGATAAAACAAGGTAACTAGATATACAGACAGAAACACGGTCATGGTATGACAGAACTACTGACACCGAAACATCATCTCGGACTTCAGTCCGTTCAACTAAGGAGGTCAAGGTAAGAAGAAAGAGTTCTAACGAAACCGATAAGCTCCAAAAAACATAAAGGTATGTTTAGAACTTTAATAAACAAGATCAAGACACTTTTTACAACGACCATCGAACTATCCCTAACGTAACTTAAACATTTAACGAAACCCATCATATGAGTAAAAGTGATATAACTAAGAAGGCTAGGTACTTGTACCATATAAAGAGGTAGATAATCACAGGAGAAACTAAAGAAAGTAGTCACAGAATATCAAAAGATATATATCCAGAAATCAAAGTAATCCATCTATATAAGGATTCATAAAATAAGAAAAACAACGTTACCACTTACCTTAACAAAGGAATTAAAGAAAAAGTTAAAAGAGTAATAATCACATATCCTTACGTTCCCTAAAGAGACACAACTAAAATATAGGACATTGAAATGATATAAGTAACTAATCGAGATCATTAAAAGACCACCTCAGACATCCCAAAAGATACATCTCTTAGTACAGTAGACGTTTGTCCCTTTCAAAATGAAGAAGAAAAGGTTAAACCTAAGGAAAATAAAGAAAAAGACGAGACTAACGACACCGGTTTTGAAGGTCTTGATACAACTTATCATCGCCACTTTCACCCGTGGGAACAGAACAAGGACTGAAATCCCCTTTACGAAAGTTAAAAAGTGGTAACTCCTATTACAAACGACACCCAAACAGTATATATCGAAAATAATACAACTCCATACAAGGAAGATAAGGACGAAAGACCTCTCAAAAATAGTATTTACCTACAACTTAAAACAGTTTCCGGAAGAGACGTAGATAACTCTATTAGTATACCAAAAATAAAAAAGTTAAACAATTACACCACATAATGTAACTAACTAAACGCCTATAACTTCTTAGGAACGTAGGGACCCTATTTCGGGTGAACAGTACCACATACTAGAAAAATTACACAACAACCTAAGACTAACGATCTTAAAACAACTCCTAAAAACGTAGATACAAGTAGTCACTATAACCGGACATCAAAAGAAAAAAAAACCGTAGAAACAGTCCAAAACCATAATCCCACTACCACCGGAGTATCTTACTCAAACCTTCAAATGGGAAGGAGACGCTAAAAGACCCTCTCAAACTCATCCTATCCACAATCGAGAAGAGCTTTAAAAACCATCTTAAGTCGACACTTCGGCAGACCTGGACCCGAAAACAAACGACCTTCTAAAGACTAATGTCAAAATTAAAGGTACGAACACTACCCAGACAATTCTAATAGATAAAGAAGGACCAAGTCAAAACCTTTTAACATGAAAAGATTCTTAAACAGGTTAAGAAGGTGCAACAGGTAAAATAACCGTATATTGACGACTATCATCAGAGAATACTAGGAAACATAAAGACACAACAGACAACACTAGAGAGGTAAAAGTAAAGATTAAAATAACTAAACTAAAAAGAGAGAAACGAAGAACTACTCAGACCGATTACCAAACAGTTAAAATAAATAGGAAAGTTTCTTGGTCGAAAACCGAAACAACTAAAAACGATACCAGAGAAAACAAAGAAAACGTAAATAAAGACGGGATTAAAAATTCTAAAGAAAGGAAGATGATTGAGACCCCAAGAGGTTGAGAAGGAAAAGATCAACGAAATCAACGTCTCAATCCAATAAATAAACTGAAAAAAGAACAAAGAACTCCATACGGACATAACGATACTTGAAAGGAGAATCGTGACGAAAATATCACAGGGTGTCCAAAACCCAACAACACAAACGAAATCAATAAGACTCCCAACGTAAAGGTATTCTTAAAATCCTAGTAAAAACATAAAAAAAAGGGTTTTTCCATGCAACTCTAAGACTGTCACTGGTGTATATAAAACAAGTAGTCGGACCCCTCACGACGGATCGTCACTGAAGATCCGACGACCGAAAGGAACTTCAAACACCGATACTCAAAAGTTCCGATGGTACCTCGACCCCTCTCCTCTACATATCGTTTGTTCAATTTTATGGTGTTTTGAGAGACAAGAATGGTTCTAAATCTGTAAAAAGAACTTATTTGTGAGAGGTGTAAAAACATTCTTAAATTAAAAGTCTCAAGAATCAAATAAAAAACGGTCATAGAATTACGAAATACTTTCTCCTCTAAAAACCTCCAGAAATAAGGTAGAAAGGACTATTACAGTGGTAGTTAAGGAGGTGGAAAGGTTGAAACCCTAATCTTCAGGACGTCTTGTTACGACCGGATTAGTAGATAGTCGACCACTGGAATCGTTTCAATTAATTGAGGAGTCTCAGAGTCGAAGAAGAGGACAGGTCACTTTGAAGTAACGTCCTACACGTCCTTGTAACACTGTATGTTCTAACGTTGTGTTTGAGATTCTCGAGACGTATATGTATATAAAGGGATCCGAGCAGAAATTCCACTTCAAGTCAATTATGACCATGCACAACTAGCAAAGGAGAGGTCTACGAATTGTAGACTAGTGAAGGAGAACTACAGTGATCAAGGGGTCCAACCTTGAAGATGAAAACAAGAGACCCTACTTGTCTGAAAGTCTACGGTGGTACTAAGGACGGAGAATCCTAAGTGTGGAAACATATCAGTAGAGGGAAACTTCCACCCGTCCTTGACACCGAAGGTTGGTCAAGTCAAGTCAAGTCAGTGAGTCAGCACAGGCTGAGAAACGTTGGGGTACTTGACATCGTACGGTCCGGTGGGACAGGTAGTGGTTGAGGACCTCAAGTGAGTTTGAGTGGAGGTAGCTCAGCCACTACGGTAGGTCGGTAGAGTAGGAGACAGCAGGGGAAGAGGAGGACGGGGGTTAGGGAGGGTCGTAGTCTCAGAAAAGGTCACCCAGTTGAGAAACCTACTCCACCGGTTTCATAACCTCAAAGTCGAAATCGTAGTAAGGAAGGTTTCTTGTAGGTCCTGATTAGAGGAAATCCTACCTGACCAACCTAGAGGAACGTCAGGTTCCCTGAGAGTTCTCAGAAGAGGTTGTGGTGTCAAGTTTTCGTAGTTAAGAAACCACGAGTCGAAAGAAGTGTCAGGTTGACAGTGTAGGTATGTACTGGTGTCCTTTTTGGTATCGGAACTGATCTACCTGGAAACAACCGTTTCATTACAGAGACGAAAACTCATACGATAGATCCAACCAGTATTGAAAAGAAGGTTCCTCATTCGTAGAAAATTAAAGTACCGACGTCAGTAGTAGTAGTAAAAAAACCTCGGGTTTTTTTATTTCAGACTGTGACAAAGTTTACAAAGGGGTAGATAAAGGGTACTTCACTACCTTGGTCTACGGCACTAGAAGTAAAAGACTTACAACTCGAAATTCGGTTGAAAAAGTGAGAGGTGAAAGTGAAAGTAGTTCTCCGAAAACTTAAGGAGAAGTGAAAGATGGTATTCCCACCACAGTAGACGTATAGACTCTAATAACTATAAAGAGGACCGTTAGAACTAAGGTCGAACACGAAGAAGGTCGGGTCGCAAAGAGTACTACATGAGACGTAACTTCAATTTCTTCGTCCCACTGTTATATGTCGGAACTGCATGAGGAAAAGGATAAACGTTGGTCAGACAACAAGGTACAGGTCAAGATTGACAACGAAGGACTGGACGTATGTTCTCCGACCAGTCCACCAGACCATAAGGGTAGAGAAAGTCTTAAAAGGTGTTAAATAACACTAAGTGTGTCAGTTTTCGAAACCGTATCAGTTATTCCTCTTTATCTAAAAAAAAAACCTTGAGTAAACGAAAAAACTACTAGGTCGTCTACAACCGTTAAACTAGAGACCAAACAGACGGAAAAGATTTATGTCGAACTTGTAGTCCCTCAAGTGCCAAGTGCATAACGACTTCGGACCGAACCTCTTAAAACTCGTAATGAAATGATCACACACTCTACTCACGTTGACACTCCATCAAACTCGTAAGAAACCGTAACCGAAAGAAACCCTAACCTTACTTTTGACTGGAAAAGGTCAGGACACCGGTGACGACTTAAAAGGTTTAAACGACCATATAACTCACGTCGTGAAAGTGTCGTAGTAGGAAATCCTAAACTTTGTCGAGTTGACCTTAAGGTAGTGGAGGTGATCGAAACAAACATCACTACGAAAACTTCCGGGTGAACTGAAGTGTAAGGTCCTACAGTATAAGATTGGTCATCTTAGACTGTTTCACTACCCTACAGGGAGGATACCATAATGTGATACATACTGAGACAGAACTAAGATCTGGACAAGAAAAGAGAAAACGACCAAAACTTCTTCGTTCAAAGGTACCCCAGTCTGGGTCGGATGTCTCTCCCGGTCACCGTTCCTTGACGTCCACCGGAGTTCCTCGACTCCCACTGGAACAACACACCGACGATCCCCATGGTTTTACTTAAGACGGTTGTTGATCTCATTTAAGTTTTAGTCAAAGTAACCGTCAGTTACTGAACCAAAAGTATTTTCGGTCTCTCTGGTTCACTTTATTAGGGATGAAACTTTTTTTGCAAGACTCTATCGTCCCTCCAGGCTAAGAATAACGACTGTATACTTCTGTCCCACACTTTCAACAGTTCTCGGATCCAACAACAGAACGACCTCTTTGTCTTCTACTTTCTGAACAGGAAGTGTCTGTGTAGTGTTTCGAAGGAGATGGACGAGGGACGTCAACCCGTCGTCAAACGGGAGGAGAGTCGGGAAAGTGTCGTGGTCTACGTCCTGGGAGTCGACCCACAGTCTCTCCGGGGGGTAGTCACTACGGGGTGTCACGGTCTTTTGGAGGGTGGTCACCTGTGGATGAGTGTTGGGGGTGTGTTACGACCTACACCTCTTTCGGACACGAGGGTGGGGTTCTTCGCGTGGTGGTGGGGTCGGACCGCCTCACCCCGAAGAGGTCGACAGACCGTGAAATGGTCGGGACAAGTATGTTTGTTCCGAGGAGACCCCTCCGGTCGACACGAGGTCGGTTACTGTGTGCAGCGACTTCCACCACCTCTACTTACTTACACTACTCGGTAGTAGGGCTGACGAGAGTAAAGGTGGAACGACGACGTCCGAGACGACAGACGTAGAGACGTGTCCGTCCGCACCGAGGTCCACCTCCTGGCCGAACCAGGACGACGTCCGTGGTAAGTGACGAAAGGGACGTCAAGGGGACCTAGGGTAGTGGACCGTCCAATCGCACCTTCGACCATGTTAATCTACAGTCAAACGACGGTCCGACCGTCTCCGGGGGGTCCCGACAGTCAACGGCAGACACTACTTTTGTCCCGACGGCACACGGTCGGGACTCGTAAGGACCCCGAGACCGTGGACGGGTCCGGACGGTACGGAAACACTGCGGAATTGTCGGTGTTGATCCCGGTGACACTCGAATTTCCTGTCAGAACTGAGAGAATAATAGGACATAGCTTTAGACACTTACACTTACTCAAGTAAAAAGACCACCCTCGTAAACATCAAAGATACTATAAGAGGTTAGTCCTCAATGACTGTAAACAAAAAGGTCGATGACAAGATTCGTGAAGTATATACAACTACGGGAAATTGAGAGTATTACTGAGTGACTCGAGTCCTAATAATACAAATAAAATATCCACTTCTTTAACTCCCGACCTCTATCATTCAGTGAACAAATTTTAACGTGGAACTTCTTCCATCCTCCCGTTTCTAAGTTCAAGTCCAACGTGGTGTACTCACAGACACTGGGGTTTTCTCTAACACTGTGGGACGAACCTACTTAGGTAAACCTTTTATTGTACTGAGGGGACAGGACCGTCAAGTTCTGTGTCGAGAACAAGTGTCACACCAACATAGAGAAGGGTAGATGGTCACACTACGTACCGCAATGGAAATGTTCACTGAACGAGATCCTGTATAAAGAAATAAAAGTCAAAGGGAAGAAAGAAAGACGGAAAGGAAAGGAAGAAATCCCAAATCTTATCAGTAACTATTATACATTGAACTACTTTAAAAAATATATATTTGAACGTACATTGATGATGAGTCTAGTACCAGGTATTGACTTCAGTCGTCTGGAAAAGACATATCCCAGTCCGTCATTATTAAAAAAAAAAAAAAACGGTTTGACGTGTCGTGCACCCTAGAATCAAGGATCTGATCCCCAGTTTGGGTACGGGGAACGTCACCTTTCCGTCTCAGAATTGGTCACCTGGTGGTCCCTTCAGGGTCGTCCGGTACATCAGAAACAAACGTTATGAGTTGAGATGGAACGTCCCGTTTTCGGTGGTACAGGTACACGTTTATTCTCCCACACCGACACAGGTTTCTTTTTTTCCAATAATTGGTTTCGCCCGTCACCCAGTCTAAACCGAGTACCGGAATAAACGGTTTAGAACAATACCACATAAGAATCGTAGAGTATCTCGAGGGAAAATGGACAAGTATTAACTCTCATTGGGAGGCATAGGTATGTCTACATTGGTGATAAAACTGTCGACATTGGTGATAAAACTGTCGACAGTAGTAATGTCAAACAAAAAGAACAAGAACCTGAACCACACTTACCTTAACATAAGTACATGTATAAAGAAACACAGAGTAAAAGAAATAAGTCGTAGTACACACTAAGTAGGCACAACAACTAATAAATAATAACGAAACATCTAAAGGTAACATACTGATATGACAGTAAATAGACAAGAGGACAACTACTTCTAAACGTAACAAAAATCAAACCTCGATAATACTTATGAGAACCCCGACTTTTTTTTAAGAAGTAAAGGAAAACACCTTAGATATTTTTCCGTTTGTTTTGAGATCTACTATAGAATTAACCAGTGGTACAATTAATTTAATTATTTACCGGAGTCACTTACGAAACTTTCGTATGGACTTATCTTCGTCCTTAACAAACGAATGTAATACCTAAGACAGTGGTAAGGAATGAGAACAAATCTTTTGCATTTCTGTACAAAAGTCACCGTTAAATCACTCACGGGTGAGGGTTCATGTACCGTCATCTGAACCTTGGGTTTCCGGACGGGAAAGTGGACCCCCTAGACACGGAAGTCGATATCGGTCCTTGGAGAGACTCAGTGAAAGGAGTAGACACTTTACCATCCTCGGTTACACATTCTTATTTGTACGAACACCTGATGTTTAAAGATGTCTACACTTTGTCATCACAATGGCGTGTCTCTATATAGTTATTACCAGAGACAGGAGTTTCTCTTAGGTTACATCATTTTTGTTACTGGTACTGCACACAAGACACTCATATGGTCTATCAGTTGTGACTCCTCCGCAGAACGAACCTGGTCGGCGTCACGTTCCCCCATCTCTCCTACCGTCTCGGGGGCCCCAAGGTCGGTGGTCCCAAACGGCTACCTAATACCCTACACTCTCTTTCTTAGGACCTACTAATACTGACGTCCCATAAACGGACTAGGCGTTCCGGCTATCTTAACGGTAACTAACCACGTCCTTCTGGTCCTCCTGCAAACAAGACTCGACAGGACACGCCTACCTGTCCTAAAGGGATTCTTCCCCTATATCACCTAAGGTATTTCCCTGTGGGTAGAGTATTTTTCCTTTTGATCCCCCTGGAAACCCCTCAGTCAACCAGTTTCGACTCTTACATCCCTTTTACTTGTTTTGGCGTATTTTTTACCACCTTCTCGAACACCTGGTCGACTGTGTGTACCGACGAGAGGATGCACAGGTCCTTCTACTGACCTCCCAAAGTTCGGTGTCCTGGAATCTCGGAACCTTATTCGGTTACTCTGAGATTTGTAAAGAAGGACTGAAAGAAGGAGTCCAGTCAAACGAGTCATTCAATGAGAAACTCCCCTTAGGTCTTCATAACTTTGATGAAACTTTCTTCTTTGCCCATTGACCCCGACACAACTAGGAGTATACAGGACACACCCGGGGTACTCGGTGAAGTCCTTGACAAAGACCCCAGAAGAAACACCGGCGTCCTTGACTCCACCCCTGCACCTACTACGGTACGACTCTTAATGTCTTTGTGAGTAAAGGAGTTTACTAAGTTCTCGGCTCCCATAGCTTCCTTCCGGTTCGTGTTCTCTTTTAAATTTCGTTTTAGTCTGTACTTGGTGTTACGGACTTCTGGACCCACACCAAGAAGGGGTTCGGTGTGTCAGTAACACAACAGAACCTGTACAATGGGTGACGAGTGAAGACCGTCACTTAATACCCATTGTACAGGGTCACGGAGTAGTAATTTCCCCTCGACGGTCTAGTGAAATCATTTGTCTTCAAATGTCCTTCCCACCAACTATCAATTCTCGGTCTTTAAATCAGAATTCAGTTTAACACAAGTTTAGTAGAGAGACCGATAATACTTCGTCTCCGTTGGAACCTGATCAGTGAAATGACAGACTCGGAGTAAAAAGAACAGACACTTCACCTGCATCAGTATTCGTAGGAAATTCTGATGACAGAATTTCCCATTATACAGGTTCTTAAATCGTGGTATAAGTAAACGTTTTGGGTCCACCAACAGGGAAGAACTGGAAGGGAGGTCCCGACATTGTCTGCAGACTGTTCTACGACATTCAGTCTGTGGCAAGGAACGACGTCGCACAAGTAGTCCGAGGACAGTCCCGCCACTTAATCCTGTCGTCTCGACGAGTGAAGGTCGTCTCGGTCGGTCAGACGAAAAGGTCTGAAAACTTAAGAACATTAAGACGTCCGGTGTGTCCCGACCCCGTCCGTCCCTCTTCTTCCATTTGGGGTTCCCGAGTTGAATCTCCCTCCGTGACTACACTATCCCCGAAGGAAAGACGTATACCTCGGACCGACAAGTCACACTCCAAGAACAGAAGTCCCAAGAGAAGACTCTGGGGGTTCCCAGGGTCCCGTGGAAAGAAAGACTCAAGAAACGGTTAGTACCGGCCAATCGGTTTCGAGAGACACTTTCAAATCCCTTTGGACTCCTTCGACCGAAACTGTAGAACCTTTCACTCTCTTACGAAGAGAAAAGACAAAAACCTCGTGGGACTGTATGGGAGTCCGTCCGGGCACCGTCGGGACCTATGTCGACTTCCTGGGGCTGGAGGAGGTAAGACGTCACGAGTGGACGAAGTAAAGTCTTCTACGGACACCCGTCTCGACCCGGAAAAATAACAGAAGTGAGGACCCGGAGGGACCGGGACCTCCTTCTTGGAAGACCTTCGTCTGTACAGACGGTCACCGTTATATACGTATCATTATTGACAGGAGAAAGTATTTAATAGGTCACGGAGTAGTAATTTCCCCTCGACGGTCTAGTGAAATAATTTGTCTTCAAATGTCCTTCTCCACCAACTATCAATTCTCGGTCTTTAAATCGGAATTCAGTATAACACAAGTTTAGTAGAGAGACCGAAAATACCTCGTCTCCGTTGGAACCTGATCAGTGAAATGACAGACTCGGAGTAAAAAGAACAGACACTTCACCTGTATCAGTATTCATAGGAAATTCTGATGACAGAATTTCATCCTTCAGTATTTTATGGACCTCATTGTCCGTTTAAACTGGAACCTCATGTCTCACTTCGTCCCGTTTGCGATTATCTCAAAACAGTTCTCTTACGTGTCCAGTCCAGTATCGTTTGTGGGTGGAGGTTGTTGTGTTCTCTGTTGAGATGTGTACCTGTAGTGGTCTACCAGTTATGGTTTTAGTGTAACTAATATAAGAAAGTTCGGTTTCCACCCCTTCGAGAATGTGAGTCGTTTTTTTTTTCTCTGGTCCTCGACTGACACAGAGTCTAGTACTTGAGGAATGACGGTTTAAGTCTGAAGTAAACTTCTTTCATCCCTTTTGGTGATCTGGTGAGTCCATACTGGATTTAGTTTAGAGAATACTGATATGTCACCTTCACTTTTCATCTAAATTCCCTGATCTAAACCATCTGTCTTACGGACTTCTAGATACCTGCCTCCAAGTACTGTAACATGTCCTCTGTCCCTAGTCCTAGTAGGGGTTTCCTTTTCTTTACGTTTGTTCGTTTTACCGACAAACCCCTCCGGAATGTTTATCAACACTTTTCTTCCCTTCGTTTTTCGTTCCCTCTTATCCTTTCTGTGTGGGTAAACTTACGTCTCAAGGTTTCTTATCGTTCCTCTCTATTCTTTCGTAAGGAGTCACTAGTTACGTTTCTTTATCTCCTTTTGTTATCTTTCCCTTTCTGATCTCGAGAGCATTTCTTTTAATCTATGGTTCCCTTGTAAAGTACCTTTCTACCCGAGTTATTTCCTGTCTTTACCATACCTGGATTGTCTTCGTCTTCTATAATTCTTCTCCACCGTTCTTATGTGTCTTCTTGACATGTCTTTCCTAGAAGTGCTGGGTCTATTAGTGCTACCACACTAGTGAGTGGATTTCGGTCTGTAGGACCTTACACTTCAGTTTACCCGGAATCCTTCATAGTGATACTTGTTTCGATCACCTCCACTACCTTAAGGTCAACTCGATAAAGTTTAGGACTTTCTACTACGACACTTTCACGACGTGAGTTATATGGTCGTTTAAACCATTTGAGTAGTTACCGGTGTCCTGACCTTTTCCAGTCAAAAGTAAGGTTAAGGTTTCTTTCCGTTACGGTTTCTTACAAGTTTGATGGTGAGTTAATATGAGTAGAGTGTGCGATCGTTTCATGACGAGTTTTAAGAGGTTCGGTCCGAAGTTGTCATACACTTGACACTTGAAGGTCAACAAGTTCTACATAAATCTTTTTCGTCTCCTTGGTCTCTCGTTGAACCATTGTAGGGAACCTAGTAACTTTTTCGTTCTCTCAAGGTCTTTTTGTAAATAAATACGAAACAAATGATACAGTTTCGGAAACTGACACACCTAGTGTTCTTTGACACCTTTTAAGACTTTCTCCACCTTTATGGTCTGGTGGACTGGACGGAGAACTCTTTAGACATGGGTCCAGTTCTTCGTTGTCAATCTTGACCTGTACCTTGTTGTCTGACCAAGGTTTAACCCTTTCCTCATGCGGTTCCGACATATAACAGTGAGACGAATAAATTGAATATACGTCTCATGGAGTACGCTTTGGGACCCGACCTACTTCATGTTCGACATTAGTTCTAACGACCCTCTTTATAGTTATTGGAGTCTATACGTCTACTGTGGTGGGAATACCTTCTTTCGCTTCTTGATTTCTCGGAGAACTACTTTCACTTTCTCCTCTCGCTTTTTCAACCGAATTTTGAGTTGTAAGTCTTTTCATTCCAGTACCGTAAACCAGGGTAGTCAAGTCAAGTCAGTGAGTCAGTACAAGTTGAGAAACGTTGGGGTACTTAGTGTCGTCCGGTCCGGAGGGACAGGTAATGGTAGAGGGTCTCAAGTGAGTTTGAGTTGTAGGTAGCTCAACCACTACGGTAGATCGGTAGAGTAGGAGACAGCAGGGGAAGAGGAGGACGGGGGTTAGGGAGGGTCGTAGTCTCAGAAAGGGTTACTCAGTTGAGAAGCGTACTCCACCGGGTTCATAACTTCAAAGCCGAAACCGTAGTAAGGAAGGTTTCTTTAGGGTCCCGACTAGAGGAAGTCTTACCTGACCAACCTAGAGGAACGTCAGGTTCCCTGAGAGTTCTCAGAAGAGGTTGTGGTGTCAAGTTTTCGTAGCTAAGAAGTCACGAGTCGGAAGAAGTGTCAGGTTGAGAGTGTAGGTATGTACTGGTGACCTTTTTGGTATCGGAACTGATCTGCCTGGAATCAACCGTTTCATTACAGAGACGAAAACTTATACGATAGATCCAACCAGTATTGAAAAGAAGGTTCCTCATTCGCAGAAAATTAAAGTACCGACGTCAGTGGTAGACGTCACTAAAACCTCGGGGTTTTTTATTTCGGAGAGTGACAAAGGTGACAAAGGAGTAGATAAAGGGTACTTCGCTACCCTGGTCTATGGTACTAGAAGTAAAAGACTTACAACTCGAAATCCGGTTGAAAAAGCGAGAGGAGAAACTGAAAGTAGTTCTCCGAAAAATCAAGGAGAAGTGAAAGACGGTATTCCCACCACAGTAGACGTATAGACTCCAATAACTATAAAGAGGACCGTTAGAACTAAGGTCGAACACGAAGAAGGTTAGGTCGCAAAGAGTACTACATGAGACGTATATTCAATTTATTCGTCCCACTGTTATATGTCGGAACTGTATGAGGAAAAGGATAAACTTTGGTCAGAGAACAAGGTCCAGGTCAAGATTGACGACGAAAGACTGGACGTATGTCTAAAGAGTTCTCCGTCCAGTCCACCAGACCATAAGGGTAGAGAAAGTCTTAAACGGTGTCAAATAACACTAGGTGTGTCAGTTTCCGAAACCGTATCAGATATTTCGT
>SJYO01045292.1:8527255-8539469 GCA_006410555.1 Capra ibex | reverse complement strand
GTAGAGGGCCTCAAGTGAGTCTGAGTGCAGGTAGCTCAGGTACTACGGTAGGTCGGTAGAGTAGGATTCAGCAAGGGAGGAGGAGGACGGGGGTTAGGGAGGGTCGTAGTCTCAGAAAAGGTTACTCAGTTGAGAAGCGTACTCCACCGGTTTCATGACCTCGGAGTCGAAATCGTAGTAAGGGAGGTTTCTTGTGGGTCCCGACTAGAGGAAGTCTTACCTGACCAACCTAGAGGAACGTCAGGTTCCCTGAGAGTTGTCAGAAGAGGTTGTGGTGTCAAGTTTTCGTAGTTAAGAAGTCGTGAGTCGAAAGAAGTGTCCGGTTGAGAGTGTAGGTGTGTACTGATGACCTTTTCGGCATCGGAACTGATCTGCCTGGAATCAGCCGTTTCATTGCAGAGACGAAAACTTATACGAGAGATCCAACCAGTATTGAAAAGAAGGTTCCTCATTCGTAGAAAATTAAAGTACCGACGTCAGTGGTAGACGTCACCAAAACCTCGGGGGCTTTTATTTCAGACTGTGACAAAGGTGACAAAGGGGTAGATAAAGGGTACTTCACTACCCTGGTCTACGGTACTAGAAGCAAAAGACTTACAACTCGAAATTCGGTTGAAAAAGTGAGAGGAGAAAATGAAAGTAGTTCTCCGAAAAATCGAGGAGAAAGACGGTATTCCCACTACAGCAGACGTATAGACTCCAATAACTATAAAGAGGGCCGTTAAAACTAAGGTCGAACACAAAGAAGGTCAGGTCGCAAAGAGTACTACATGAGACGTATATCTATGTATTACTTTAAAATAAGTCGGAGTTTTTTACTTTAAAATAGTAAACGTTGTTGTACTTACTTTGTACCTCTTGTAAAACGACTCACTTTATTCAGTCTCTTTCTTTCTATGACGTACTAGAGTGAATATACACCTTAGATTTTTACAGACTGAGAATCTTCGTCTCCCATATGACCACCAGTGGTCCCTACCTCACCTTCTTTATCCCTCTACAACCGGTGTTCCATGTTTCTAAGTCTATACCTCCTCCCTATTCAGGACCTCTAAGTTTCATGTCGTACCACTGAAATCGATTGTTATGACATGACATGTGAACTTTACAAGATTCTCTCATCGAGAATAAACAAAAATGATTTTTCTTCTATTGATACACTCCACTACCAATACAATTAACAACCAATCAACGATTGAACACAGACTGAGAATACTGGGGCACCTGATATCGGACGGTCCGAGGAAACAGGTACTTTATCAGATCCGTTCTTATGACCTCACCCAACGGTAAAGGAAGAGGTTCCCTAGAAGGACTGGGTGTCCCAAGTTTGGGTATAGAGGATGTAACCGTCCACCAAAGAAATGGTGACTCGGTGGTCCCTTCGGACCTATACAATTAATGGAATACCATTTGTAAAATTCCACATTTACATACAGACTTTTAGTGTAACACACAGAATTTACATATGTTAAAAATTAGCAGTTAATGGGGGTGTCATTTCGATCCTAAATGTTTTTCTCTCAAACCCTCGTCACCGACATTCCTAAAACGAATCACGCCCAGATATCGTTCATAAGTTACTTTCTATCGATACTTCAAAACAGTAAATCAGTTTGACGAATTTGGTTGACACTACTAAGTAACGTAAAACTCTTGAAAATTTTATTAAGACGAAATATACCCCTTTTAGGTTACCGAACACTCGACCTCTTATATCTAAACTTGTGACCGAGATAGTAAATCGACGGTCAAGAACCCGTCTACAAAAGTGGAGGAGACGGAGATACAAAAGTAGAGGTGGGTCATCATTGTAAATGACTCGGAAAGAATACTTGAAGTGAAAAACATCCAAAAGTCTTCTAATTTTATATCATTTAATTCTAGACTAAGAACAGGACTGTCAAGAAGATCGTACCGACCCTTTGACTCCCCCACACCGGTTTCCAGTTTAGGACCCTGTTTGTCTTGATATCCTGCGTCTCTACAAGTCTCGTTCCCTTCTACTTGCCCCGAGGTGTTTGACACCCCGTACCCGACTCGGAGGTTCCACTCCTTTACCATCCGAGTTTGGTCGGTAAATTCGTCCTCGACCCTTTCCTTGTCACACCTGAGACCGACCTTATCGTCCCACACACGTCTCCTTAACTCTGGTCGGAGGGGTCTCGTCTCACGACCCAAACGTCATCACTCACTCCTTCCTTTCCTTTCCTTTCCTTCCTTTCAGCGAGTCAGCATAGGTTGAGAAACACTGGGGTACCTGACATCGGATGGTCCGAAGAGTCAGGTACCCTAAAAGGTCCGTTCTCATGACCTCACCCAACAGTAAAGGAAGAGGTCCCCTAGAAGGACTGGGTCCCTAGCTTGGACCCAGAGGGCGTAACATCCGTCTGCGAAATGGGAGACTAGGTGGTCCCTTCCATGTGTCCTTAACGACCTAGAAAAATCCTCACGGACGTTTTCAGTTTGGGTACTTAATGTAACAAGGAGAAAGAACAAGACCCAGTGGAAGGTACACTACTTGGTCTTCCTAGAAACAAAACAAACGAAACTATTTTGAAAGTTTTCCTTTCCACTACTACTTCCACAAGAGTCCTCGGTACAAGAGGAAAGAATCCCCTAATTAGTCTTTCACCGGTCTTCGTACAACCACGGACACACCTGACGTCCTCCATCACAGATAACCCTACGTCTTGGACGAGAGTTTTCGTCTCGGTCAGAGTTCCTCTGTTCGATCCTAAAGACCAAAAGTAAAGACTACTGCGGAAGACTGAATAGTTGACGATTGTACGAAAGATATTCCAGATATCAAGAACTTACCTCTTCCTTTACCGTTGGGTGAGGTCATAAGAACGGACCTCTTAGGGTCCCTGTCTCCTCGGACCGCCCGACGGAAGATACCTCAGTGTGTCTCAGCCTGTGCTGACTTCACTGAATCTTCGTCGTCGTCGTATGAAGAAAAAAAAAATTAAAAATAAAAATGAAATAAAATGAAATGTTATGACATAACCAAAACGGTATGTAACTGTACTTAGGTGGTGTCCACATGTGCGCAAGGGTTTGTACTTGGGGGGAGGGTGGAGGGAGGGGTATTGAAGAGAGACCAAGTAGTGGCACGTGGTCGGGGTTCGTACGACATAGGACGCAGTCGTCGTATGAAGAACTTTCAAAAGGTTCCTTTATAGTTCTCGTTTTACAAAGGAAAGTATGAAAACTTCGACGTAAGAAAAAATCCTCCTCCCATTCCCCTCCAAGTAAAAGAATTACAACCTACTTGTAGACCAGATGGAGGAAGTTTACATGGTTCCCCTCTTACCCAGATCTGTGTCGTCTGAGGTCTGAAAAGTGTTGTTCGAGACCGATGGTCCACCCTTGTTAAACTTTCGAAACAAAGTTAGGTCACACCACACCGACAGTCTCCTTCACCACGTAGTCCAGAGGAAAGAACGAATTATTAAGAGAATTACGAGGAAATGTCGAGAGAACGATCACAGACTCTTGTGTGTGTACGTTTCATCAAACCTCGTTTTCACCGAAAACTCCCTAACTTCATTACTACTAGTACCAAGATTTCCGCGATCCTGACTTTTCGACATAACGGTTTATGAATCTTCCTTGTACTTTTGAGTCTCCCGTTCCAGTGTTCTGGGACTGAGGGAGTGTAAAAAGATAGTTAACCAGTTCTTGTCAAACCGGTATCGTATGTTTTTTTTTTTCTTTTTCTTTTTCTTTTTCCAACCAGTCTCGAATGTTTTAATCTTTTTCCGTTCCTTTTCTATGAGTATCAGAGGACCCGTTTTCGAATTTAGATTCTCGGGTTGAGAGAGTAAAAAATTATCCTTCTACTCTTATTTATACCCAAGTTTTCTTATGATCCCCTTAAGGGACCACCAGACCACCAATTCTGACATACGAAGGTGACGTCCCCTGCACCCAAACTAGGGACTGGATCTTTGATTCTAGGAGGTACGTCACACTCTGTCGGTTTTCATTTTTAATTTTTGTTTACTTATTACAGAATTTTTTTTATTTTTTCTTAGGATCCAAGGGCCAAACTTTCTTATGAAAGGACTAAAGAGTCCCAATAACTTCTCCGATAATTGTATGTTTCCATCGAAGAGGTCTAGTGAAGAGAGAGAGAACAGGAGAATTTGGTCAACTTTACTCTTCTCCTACTTGTTTGGTCTTCCGTCTCCACCACCCCTTCCCTCGTAGGTGGGTGGTGTCGGAGGCACGCGAAGTAGGAGACAAGGACTCTGAACCAGATCACACTGAAGGATACGGAGGGTGATTTCGTCTGTCTTGTTCGGAGTCTGCACCTAAAACACTAAACGTAAAACACTGAGACAAACTTTGGTATTGATCTCCGGTTTAAGACCGAATCAGTATCTCCGTTCTAAAAATTGTTCAGTTTTCGCTAACTGTTTCCTTTCAGACGGCCAAGCACCCGCGTCGAGATGACCGGACTCGGGACCCCCCACACGAAGGTGCCCGGTCACGTGACTCGACCGGACGTCCGTCCAGCACTTCTTCGGACTCCTTCCGTCACGACCAAGCGTCGAGTTCCGGGAGAAGAGGGATTTAAACGAAAGATGTAGACTGCAAAGGTGTACTTTCACCATGTAAATGGTGATATGTATTTTTGGTAATTTTATAAGTTTGAGAAACGGAGTCCTTAAGATAAAAATTTTTATAAAAGATTCAGTTATTAAGATTTATACCCTTTTCAACATACGTACTACTATAGGGAGTTTGAAATAAAGACCCTTACGTTAAACGTTCATTAAATTTACCGGTTGTTTCCTCCTTACCAAGTATCATGTAGGTGACCTCCCTTAATATTTTTTTCGTTCTAATATAATATTTTTTGTTCTAAATAAACATATTATTCTTTTCAAAAGGATAATATCACTAAATTTTTATCTTATACTCTTTTTTCATTTTTCGATATCTTTTCGGATTACCTAAGAAATAACGATAAACGCCCTATTACCCAGACAGGTCGGTTTCGATACCAAAAAGGTCGTCAGTACGTACCTACACTCTCAACCTGATATTTCGTTCGACTCACGGCTTCTTAACTACAAAAACTTGACACCACAACCTCTTCTGAGAACTCTCAGGGAACCTGACGTTCCTCTAGGTTGGTCAGGTAGGATTTCCTTTAGTCAAGACTCACAAGTAACCCTCCTGACTACAACTTCGACTTTGAGGTTATGAAACCGGTGGACTACGCTTCTCTACTGAGTAACCTTTTCTGAGACTACGACCCTTTCTAACTTCCGTCCTCCTCTTCTCTTGTTGTCTCCTACTTTACCAACCTACCGTAGTGACTGAACTACCTGGACTCAAACTCGTTCGAGACCCTCAACCACTACCTGTCCCTTCGGACCACACGACGTCAGGTACCCCAGCGTTTCTCAGCCTGTACTGATTCGCTGACTTAACTTGACTTACTCTAACACTCATTAACAAAAAAGGAAGATGGTAAAAGAAAAGGAAAATAGAAAGAAGGTATTAGTACAAACGAAAAATTGATCTTTATTGTAAAAGTACTTTTTACAAATACTTCGTTCTTCTTATTCTAAGGGAGACCTTAATAAGAAATAAGGAAATGAGACCTTTTTATTGGTAGGAATATAAGGAAAACACCCCATCAATGTATAGTTGACTCAGTAAAATACAAAACCCTCCTCAATCCCACACGAAAGAAAGGAAGACTCGGAGACTGACGAAACTCGACACTTTTGGGTTCCTAACACGATGGCTCTGGTTCTTGAGATTGTTCAAAGAGGTAGAATTGAATCGAAACAACAGAAAGGAACTTAACGGACAAACAAGACTTGCGTGGTTCCAGAGACCCTCGAGTCTTTTTATGACACTTTCCTACTTTCTTCCTTATAGACAAGTCAGGTAGACTGAAACTGTTTGTGGGTACTTCATTGACGAAGTCCGGTTCGTTTGGGGAGTGTGGTCTCGACACGTTCCTATCGAAGGTCCCTGATTATGGATCAGGTTTTCCGTTCTCCCGACTGAGGACCGAGATACCGTTCCATCTGACATTCGGAGGATCCTCTTCTCTACTCAAAATAAATTCCCAGTCCCCTGTACCTTTTGGTAAGACCTTCTACTTCACGTCTTGAACAGGGGTCTAGCTAGGTTGTGTTCATCTACCAGTCCACGTACCTTTCGACCCTCCTCACCAAATCCGGTGTTATCCCTTCAGGAGTTCATAATCCAACCCTCAAAGCCGAAATATATATCCACTACCTCTGACTAAAAAAATTACATTTAAATAAATAAAATTAACTTCCAGTTAATGAAATGTTATAACATAACCAAAACGGTATGTAGTTGTACTTAGACGGTGTCCATATGTACACAAGGGGTAGGACTTGGGGAGAGGGAGGAGGGAGGGGTATGGTAGGGAGACCGAGTTGGGTCACGTGGTCGGGGTTCGTGGGACATAGGACGTAGCTTGGACCTAACCACTAAGAAAAGTATATACTATAGTATGTACAAAGTTACGGTAAGAGGGTTTAGTAGGGTGGGAGAGGGAGAGGGTGTCTCAGGTTTTCTGACAAGATATGTAGACACAGAGAAAACGACAGAACGTATGTCCTAATAGCAATGGTAGAAAGATTTAAGGTATATATACGTAATCATATGACATAACCACAAAAAGAAAGACCGAATGAAGTAGACATATTATCCGAGGTCAAAGTAGGTGGAGTAATCTTGACTAAGTTTACATAAGAAAAATTACCGACTCATTATGAGGTAACACATATACATGGTGACGAAAGAATAGGTAAGTAGACGACTACCCGTAGATCCAACAAAGGTACAGGACCGATAATATTTGTCACGACACTACTTGTAACCACATGTGCACAGAGAAAGTTAAGACCAAAGGAGTCACACATACGGGTCGTCACCCTAACGACCCAGTATTCCGTCAAGATAAAGGTCAAAAAATTCCTTAGAGGTGTGACAAGAGGTATCACCGACATGATCAAACGTAAGGGTGGTTGTCACATTTTCCCAAGGGAAAAGAGGTGTGGGAGAGGTCGTAAATAACGAACGTCTAAAAACCTAGCGTCGGTAAGACTGACCACACTTAACCATGGAGTAACACCAGAACTAAACGTAAAGAGACTATTACTCACTACAACTCGTAGAAAAGTACACAAACAAACGGTAGACATACAGAAGAAACCTCTTTACAGATAAATCAAGAAACCGGGTAAAAAACTAACCCAGCAAATAAAAAGACCTTAACTCGACGTATTCAACGAACATATAAAAACTCTAATCAACAAACAGTCAACGAAGTAAACGATAATAAAAGAGGGTAAGTCTTCCGACAGAAAAGTGGAACGAATATAAAAGGAAACAACACGTCTTCGAAAATTCAAATTAATCCAGGGTAAACAAATAAAAACGAAAATAAAGGTCATAAGACCCTCCACCCAGTATCTTCTAGGACGACACTACATACAACCTCTCACAAAACGGATTCAAGAGGAGATCCTCAAAATATCAAAGACCAGAATGCAAATCTAGAAATTAGGTAAAACTCAAATAAAAAACACATACCACAATCTTTCACAAGATCTTAGTCTCAACCTCGTTTCAAAATAGATGAGGATCCTTCAATTGATCACGTCTCTGACGTTAAACCACCGGGAGTCCGACATGCCCTGGTATCCTTCCCGACCAAACTAAGGTTCTATACAACAAAAATTAAAAGAAAAAAGATTGTCTAAATTGTAATATTTTTATTAAGTCTAAAGTCTGAATCTCTTTTTTTCTTTTCCACTAGACACTCATGGTCCGGTGTAGCGAGAGAGAGAAAAGAGTTGGGTTTGAGAGTGAAAGTACGTAAAACAGTAAACACAACGACTGTGCCCAGCAGAACGACCCCTGTAACGGATACGTACGACACTCCCTCGGTGACGACACGACAGACTACACCTTCGGTACTGACAAACATAGATAAACTTAATTTTCAATTTAAAATTTTTAAAGAGTCAGTGCCCAGAGTCACTAAAAAGTCAGTGACCAGAGCACCCTAAGTACCGACGGTATAACACCAACGAAGAAATACAGAAACTACACCTTATGGAAAAAAACCATCAAGGACACAAAAAGATAACTACCAACAAGTCGTCAATGAAACTAAAACCACACAAACACTCTCCTCAACCCGAGGTCCAGGAAGATGAAACGGTAGAACAGAGGTCAGGAGTACCAACGGTATAACCTCATATGTCTGTAGCTTATAACGGTTGCAGTGATTCTCAGGAGAACCTATCGAGACCACAGCCCCGTTTGACCTTCCGGAGTCGTCCTCAGGTCTCCTCCCTGATGTTCCGGCGGCTCTCACCACCTCTACCTCGCACTACCGAGAGGAGAGATCTCGTGATAAAACCGACTGAAGAATTACTACTTTAATCTGACTTCAGACGAGAACTTGAGTAAAACGACTCACAAACTTTCGCGTAAAAACAAACGAACACCCTGGTACAAACTGTTCACAAGGTCCTCCTGCATGACAAACATAAGTTGTTAGGACTAGTAAAAACGGGATTCAACCGAAGAGACTTCACGAATGAGTAACCGCTCCATGGATTTCACGGCTCACGACACCTACGAGTGCTTCGTGTGTCACCCCCCGGAAACCTCACGAATCCCCTTACCACGAGGTTTACAACCTTCGTAATAATAGGAGTTTCTATCATAGTTCTCCGAGGATAAACACTGACGGTAGATAATTCTAATATCCGTCTTCCTTGGACGACCGTTACTGTTCTTACCCAGATCGTCTGAATAGTAGGGACTAGGACTAAGGAGACTCACACGAAGACACTCTGAGTGCTGGACTCTTGTACCCTCAGTGCGAACACACGTACAACGAAGGAGTCGTGAGTGTCTTTGTGGTTGTAGAACCAGTACCACATCTATATACAAGGTGAAATGCTTACGAAAATTAACGAGAAGGTTTCACTCCCGTGGTCAAAGGTGACAGAGACTATGACTAAAGATGTATAAAAAGACTTGTAAACCATAAAAGTTAGAAGTTTTAAAATTGGTATGATCTCACACACATCACCATAGTAAATCACCAAAGTCAAACGATACAGCACGACTAAGTCAAGTCAAGTTAGCAAGTTAGTACAGGCTGAGAAACGTTAGGGTACTTAGCGTCCTGTGGTCCGGAGTGACAAGTAGTGGTAGAGGACCTCAAGTGAGTCTGAGTGTAGGTAGCTCAGGTACTACGGTAGGTCGGTAGAGTAGGACCCAGTAGGGGAACAGGAGAACGGGGGTTAGGGAGGGTCGTAGTCTCAGAAAAGGTGACTCAGTTGAGAAGCGTACTCCACCGGTTTCATGACCTCGAAGTCGAAATCGTAGTAAGGAAGGTTTCTTTAGGGTCCCGACTAGAGGAAGTCTTACCTGACCAACCTAGAGGAACGTCAGGTTCCCTGAGAGTTCTCAGAAAAGGTTGTGGTGTCAAGTTTGCGTAGTTAAGAAGACACGAGTCAGAAGAAGTGTCAGGTTGAGAGTGTAGGTATGTACTGGTGACCTTTTTGGTATCGGAACTGATCTGCCTGGAATCAACCGTTTCATTACAGAGACGAAAACTTATACGACAGATCCAACCAGTATTGAAAGGAAGGTTCCTCATTGGCAGAAAATTAAAGTACCGACGTCAGTGGTAGACGTCATCAAAACCTCGGGTTTTTTTATTTCAGACTGTGACAAAGGTGACAAAGGGGTAGATAAAGGGTGCTTCACTACCCTGACCTACGGCACTAGAAACAAAAGACTTACAACTCGAAATTCAGTTGAAAAAGTGAGAGGAGAAAGTGAAAGTAGTTCTCCGAAAAATCGAGAAACAGTAAAAGACGGTATTCCCACCACAGTAGACGTATAGACTCCAAAACTATAAAGAGGACCGTTAGAACTAAGGTCGAACACAAAGAAGGTCAGGTCGTAAAGAGTACTACATGAGACGTATCTTCAATTTATTCGTCCCACTGTTGGAACTGCATGAGGAAAAGGATAAACCTTGGTCAGACAACAAGGTACAGGTCAAGATTGACAACGAAGGACTGGACGTATGTCTAAAGAGTTCTCCGTTCAGTCGACCAGACCATAAGGATAGAGAAAGTTTTAAAAGGTGTCAAATAACACTAGGTGTGTCAGTTTCCTAAACCGTATCAGTTATTTCGTCTTTATCTACAAAAAGACCTTGAGAGAACGAAAAAGCTACTAGGTCGCCTACAACCGTTAAACTAGAGAGCAAGGAGACGGAAAAGATTTTGGTTGAACTTGTAGTCCCTCAAGTGTCAAGTGTATAACGACTTCGGACCGAACCTCTTAAAACTCGTAATGAAATGATCGTACACTCTACTCACGTTAACAAGCCATCAAACTCATAAGAAACCGTAACGGAAAGAAACCCTAACCCTACTTTTGACTGGAAAAGATCAGGACACCGGTGACGACTCAAAAGGTTTAAACGACCGTATAACTCACGTCCTGAAAGTCTCGTAGTAGAAAGTCCTAAACTTTGTCGAGTTGACCTTAAGTAGTAGAGGTGATCGAAACAAGCATCACTACGAAAGATTCCGGGTGAACTGAAGTGTAAGGTTCTACAGACCGAGATCTAATCACTAGTGTAGTAGTACTAATAGACCCAGCACTTCTAGAAAAAACATGTCAAGAAGGCACATAAGAACGGTGGAGAAGAATTATAGAAGACGAAGACAATCCAGGTATGGTAAAGACAGGAAATAACTCGGGTAGAAACGTACTTTACAAGGGAACCATAGAGATTAAAAGAACTTCTCTAGAGATCAGAAAGGATAAGACAATAAAAGGAGATAAAGAAACGTAACTAGTGACTCTTTACGAAAGAATAGAGAAGAACGACAAGAAACCTTGAGACGTAAGTCTACGAATATAGAAAGGAAAAGAGGAAACGAAAAGTGGAGAGAAGAAAAGTGTCGATAAACGTTCCGGAGGGGTCTATAGGTAAAACGAAAAAACGTAAAGAAAAGGTACCCTTACAAGAACTAGGGACAGAGGGCATGTTATAGTACTTGGGGTAAGGTATCAAGTAGTCCGTGAGACAGATAGTCTAGATCCGGGAATTTGGATAAAGAGTGAAGGTGACATATTAATATTCCCTAAACTAAATCCAGTATGGACTTACCAGATCGCCAAAAGGGATGAAAGAAGTTAAATTCAGACTTAAACCGTTATTCCTCAAGTACTAGACTCGGTGTCAGTCGAGGACCAGAACAAAAACAACTGACATATCTCGAAGAGGTAGAAACCGACGTTTCTTATATTAGTTAGACTAAAGCCACAACTGGTAGACCACTACAGGTACACATCTCAGAACAGAACACAAAAACCTTCTCCCACAAACGATACTGGTCACGTAAAAGAACCGTTTTGAGATAATCAGAAACGGGACCAAGTAAGGTGTAAGACTCCGGTTTAAACGGACAATGAGGTCCACAAAGAACTGAAGGATGAAAACGTAAGGTCAGGGGATATTACTTTTCCTGTAGAAAAAACCCACAATCAAGATTTTCCAGAACATCCAGAAGTATTTTGGCAAGCTGAAGTCGAAGAAGTCGCAATGACCAACCCTGTATCTAAACTTAATGACACTATAACTTACCAAACGGAACCTCTCCTTGTCTCTAGTAAGACAGCAAAAACTCTAACGTAGGTTCATGACGTAAAGTCTGAGAAAACAACTGGTACTACCGATGAGGTAAAGAAGACTACCTAAGGACGGACGTCATCATCTATACTACCAGTAGACTCAATTTAAGTGTGTAAGGTCAGGTAAATCAAGCGACTAAGGATCTTAAGCGACTAAGAACAACTAATCACTCTAACTTATACCACAAACGAAAACGTTATTGGAGTCTATACGTCTACTGTGGTGGGAATACCGTCTTTCACTTCTCCTTGATTTTTCGGAGAACTACTTTCACTTTCTCCTCTCACTTTTACAACCGAATTTCGAGTTGTAAGTCTTTTGCTTCTAGTACCGTAGGCCAGGGTAGTGAAGTAACCTTTATCTACCCTTTTGTCACCTTTGTCACCGTCTGAAATAAAAAAACCCGAGGTTTTAGTGACGTCTACCACTGACGTCGGTACTTTAATTTTCTGCGAATGAGGAACCTTC
>SJYO01045292.1:8282604-8526877 GCA_006410555.1 Capra ibex | reverse complement strand
TGTCTCCTACTCTACCGACCTACCGTAGTACCTGAGCTACCTGCACTCAGAATCACTTGAGGCCCTCAACCGCTACCTGTCCCTCCGGAACGCACGATGCTAAGTACCCCAGTGTTTCTCAGCCTGTGCTGACTCGTTGACTTGACTCGACTTGATTAACAAACTCTAAGAAGAACTGACTGATGAGTCTATAAAAAGATAACTAAAAAAACAGAATTACTAAACAACCTCGAGAAATGTATCGAACTTATACTTGGAGAACCAACTTACACAACTTTTATAGAAGAAGGTGAGACACTGTACAATAAAGTAAAAGAATTGCCTCAGAACTACTTGTTCCAACGATTAAAATTAAATTGTCAGTTAAATTGTTAAAAAAGGGAATACTAATCACACAAAACATATGAGAATTTTGTTAGTGCCGAATGAGATTCCAATCCTTTTACAAGAAAATACCCAAAACTTATCGAAATAATGAAAAGACTAAACCTAATTGTTAGATACACGTTAAGTAAATAACTAAAAACGTGTGACTAAAGTATGTAGTCAAAACCCACCAAGTCACCATTTCTAAGACGGACGGTTACGTCCTCTGAACCCAAACTAGTGACCCAGTCTTTATAAGGGACCTCTTCCTTTACCGTTGGGTAAGGTCATAAGAACGGACACTTTAGGGTACCTACCTCCTCGGACCGTCCGATATATCGGGTACCCTAGCGTTTTTCTCAATCTGTACTGAATCGCTGATTTGTTATTATTGTAGTAAAAGTGATAAAGGTATACCTAAAATTATGAAACAGATTTCTGGAGTAAAAGAAGGTACACCTATAAGTCAACTAGGTCAAGGTAAATCACTATTTAGGTAAGAAAAGAGTGACGAGACAAGACGTTTAAAACAGTACTTAGTTCACGGGTAAATACGTACCCTCAGTCGAAGGGTGTAGACAATACGGGGTAGGGAGGTCAATTGATAAGAATAAATGATTAAATGACATACGAGGTTTATATATATATAAAAAATAGACCCTTTCATTTAGTAGGTTGAAATAAGAAGAACAAGTTCTGGCAAAACAACAGAAACGAGAAAGTAAACAAATATTAAAAATTTAGTCAAAGATTCAAAACTGTGTTTGGTGTCAACCTTATAACAAACCATAACGTAATTTAGATATCTCTTTCGATCTTAAATATAGATGTGTTATGACAGAATGTTTGAGTAGAGAAACCCATATGAAATTAAAGGGAGTTATTTTGAAGTACGAAAGTACGAAAATAATCTCAAAAAGACTCCTCAAGGGTAGAGTTTCTCTTTAGTAAATAGGAAAATGGTAGTTCCTACTACCACCTACCGAGAACCCATACCAAAACGAAACAATACTTTATAGGAAATAGTTTAATTCCGAACTTTTGTTCTGTAAAACGATAAAAAAAGTTGGGACCCGTAAAAATTTCCTTGATTTTATTCGATAGTTTCAAAGTCGACACCGTCCCAATACTCGTGTCAGACGACGTCAGTCGGAGACTCGACGTTAGGTAGAAGGGACTCGACCTTCCTCTCTCCCTTTTCTACCGTCCCGACTTCGGATTTCTGACATCTTCTAAGTCCTCGATTAGGGACCCTTTAGGTCTTAATAAAAATTTTATTAACTCCTGTCAGATCACAAGAGTATATTTCCCACTCTTTTTCTGGTTTCTCTACAGAACACTGTCTGAATACGCACATCGTTTTCGGACCGTGTAAAAGTCAGAATTGTAGGGTAGACAATATAGTGACCCAGGAATATTGTTGGGACCAAAGTTAAATCATGTCAAAATGTCTTTTTCTTTTTTTTTTGCGTACTATTTCGTCAGTAGATTATAGTAGCTTACTCTTCTCCTACTCGACCTTCGTTTTTAGTCCAAAGGACCAAACAACCGGACCTGTGGAGACTAATCTTGTATTTCGTATACTCTTTCGTGAAGAGACCGCCAGGTCGCCAATTCCGAGACACGAAGGTGACGTCCCTCGTACCCAAACTAGGGACTGGTCCATAGATCGTAGGGTGTACGGTGGACCGTATTGGTTTTTTCGGGGGTTTATTTGTCAAAAAATTTTTAGATCAATTTTTTCGTGTACTCTTTGCGGTTTATGATTTCGATAGGATCCAGTGGGTTCTCCTCTGATAATGTAATCTTGTTCGTTTTACATTTTTATGTTTAGTCAAATATTTTTCAGGGAGAATATTTTGGTACTAAACCCTGAAGGGACCACCAGGTTATTCTGAGGTGTGAGGTTTACGTCCCCCGGACCCAAGCTAGGGACCAGTCTAGGGTGTACGACTTCGATTGTGTGCCACGTCGGTTTGTTTATTCATTTTATTTATAATTTTTTTTAATACTAAGTAGGAGTTTTGTTTGACAATACCTCCTGACTTTCGACCCTTCGAGAGGAGGTCCGGGGGTGGTCTGTGTTCAGACGAGTAGGAAGGGAGAAGGAGAAGGAGTAGACGAGAAGGGAGACACTGAACGAAACCGGTTTCTTTACACTCGTATAGTGAAGATCTACCTTCGTAAGGTGTCGGCCACGAACCGAGGGTCGGGTGAGGGGGCACAGTACCTTTCGTGTCCTAGAGTCCAACTACACCGTCACGGTCTTCCATCTTCGGTTGAACTCTAAGACTTTAAAGGGTCTCAATGGGTATAGGTGTCGTCCAAAGTACACTCCCTATTTCGGTGTAGACAAGGAATTCGGTGACTCTGACACTCAAAAACAATGACGTCGTAGTGGAGCGGATAGGACTGCCTATAACGTCTGGTTTCTCCTAGACGAAGACGGTCCGGTCGAGACACCAAACGTAAAAGAAGACGACGCGGAAACCTGTTCGGGGTCACGGAGACGAGATATCCCCGTCGATAGGAGGGAGCCAAGTCAACTACCCTTTCTTCGCTCTTTCTCTGTCCTCCCAGTGACATCGGCATACAGGTCGACACTAGAGGTCAGGGTTCGGTCGTAATCACTTCACAAAACGAAAAACTCCAAAATCTAGGGTGACTGTAAGGACCCGAGTATCGGGGTAAGGTAGAAATTTCGGTCGTCTTAAAAGTAGTGTAACATATACATATTAAATATATATATATATAAAAATTATATATATATAAAAAAAAATGTTTTTTCTTACGAAACTAGGATGGTTCCACAGACAAAGATTTTATCAAATCTAATTTTTTGGTTTTAAATAATCCAACACGGAACGTCACACACCCTAGAATCAAGGGGGTGGTCCCTAGTTTGACTAAGGGAGACGTAATCCTCGTGTGCAAATTAGGTGACCTGGTGGCCACAATCACCAACAAATCAATGATTCAGTACAGACTGCGAACATTGGGGTGCCCGACATCGAGTGGTCCGAGGAGACAGGCACCCTAAAGGGTCCGTTCTTATGACCTCACCCAATGGCAAAGGAAAAGACCCGCCTAAAAGGGTTGGGTCCCTAGCTTGGGCCCAGAGGATTTAACGTCCGCCTAGGAAATGACTGACTTGGTGGTCTCTTCAGGGATTTTTTCGGACCTAAAAACGATGAGTTTGTCACCAGGTACCCGGTCGTCCCAGTCGTAGTGGACTCTTGACCAACTTTACGCCTTAGAGTCCGGGGGCGGGGTCTGGTAGACTCAGTATTAGGTGTAAAATTCTAGGTGAACTAACCGTACTTGTAAAGGTAGAGTCTTCGTGACCGAATTGGAACCGTCACTCCTCTCTCCTCATAAAACCAAAAGGAGTCAAAGGTACCAGGAGCCTCCCCCACTTACTAATGGGAGAGGACTGGAGGGCTGGGCGATAAGGGAGAAAACTCGGGACGTGTCTAAGGACGACGTCAAAGACATTGTCTTCCACTCGGAACTCCAAAGACCAGGAGAAAACGTAGTGTAGTGTTCATTCTTCACTCGGGTCTACAGTACACACTCCTAAGGTAGGTTGAGCGGAAGGAGATCCACTCTGACGGACGATAGGTACACCCTTTCCGTCGGCCTTCCAAAAAGGACGAGGCACGAGGGTAGACCACGAGAACTGGAAGAGCCCAGAAGACGTTTGTCTACCTGAACCGTTTACGACCCCGACGACGGCGAGTGAGGATTGCACGGGAGAGTAAAGGAAGGACCGGGGTCAGGGACGAGAACGGACAGAAGAAGTCACGGGGGCCTTCTCACGGTCCCTACTCCGTTTTGTCGAGGGACCGGGACGAGGGTGTACTGCCCTTCGGTCTTCTTCGACTCGTCCTTCCTACGACTCGACTCCGGCCCCGACTACGAGAACCTCAGGCCCGACACAGACGACCAAAAGCCTTCTGTTCCGGGTCCGAACAGAAACGACAAGGTCAGGGGAAGGGACCCGACGGGACTCAGGACCGTGGAGGAAGAGACGATAGGTACGCGACAACCGTTGGGCTTCGGTCCCCCGACGGTTGGCCTCCGGCGACCGATGAGGAACCTAGACGAAGGAGGGACGACAAACACCTTCGTCGAGAGGCAACCCTAGACTGGACTACGGAAGGTGCTTCTTACGGAAAGGAGCCCCGACACCGGCCCCGAGACGCCACCCCCGACGACCTGACTTACTCCCGGTCCTCCCTCCCTTCCGCCAGGCCGATGTCGCCGTCTACCTTATGCCGGGTCCCGCCTGTCGCTCACGGAAGAAGTTATACCGAAAGAGGAAAATTAGAGGAGAACTCGTCTCGACGAGTTAATCTCGACATTAATAAAATTAGAAGAAGAAACGACAGGGACAGACGGACGGACGGTGACGGGCAGCTGGGAAAGACGATTGCTGCATGAGTCCACCGTCGGAACGGTTCCGGTTAAGTCCGTCGGGTAGAAGCATTGCCCGGTGTGGTCCTACGTTCGAACGGGTTAGTCCCTGACAATGGAAGGAAACACCCCCCCGGAAACCGTTTCGTTGTGAGGACTCTACCAAAGAGGAGATGTTTCACTCAGGCGAGGTACCCACCCACTCTCTTTACTCCGTAGTCTTGCGATCGATACGTCGTATATCGTACGTAAAGTCGTAGTGACACTACAAGTGTTATAGTAAAACCTTAGTCTTTTTAGACCCAGCAGATGGACCCGTAGTTAGAACAGTAGAGACTCGGAGCTTGGAAGTAGACAATTTACCTATAGTATTATTCAAGTTCTCAACATTCCTTACCTCCTGAAGGAGTCACCAGATCACGAATTCTGAGGTGAAAGGTTACCCCAAGGCCCCCACGTCCAAGTCAGGGACCGGTCCCTTGATTCTGAAGTGTACGACACCCCACACTGGGTTTTCAATTTTTTTTTTTTTTAACATTCCTTACCCGTTTCACTACGTATATATCGAGTCTCGTATTGTGACCCGGGATTACAGTGGACCTATTCGTTCAAAACAAAAACAAAAAATAGTAATCAATAAAGGTCTAAAGGGGATACTGACTCCCTTTGTCCACAAACCTCTTTGCTCACTTAATCAGTAGAACCTATACACGACAATAATACCCAATTATCTTAGAGAAGGATAGGGTAGTACCCACCATTTTACTCCTTTTATTACGTTTGATCTTCAGAAACCCTATAAACTTATTTTGAAAAAAAAAAAAGTATATTTGAGAGTACTTCAATTCCTCCGTCCATCAGGGACCGAGTGTTCTGTTTCTGAAGGTACAAGACTTCCCAGGACTCGGTCTATTTGTAGTCAAACCCTCGAACTACCCACACCTAACAGGACACCCTTCCAAACTACGAAGTCGGACACTCGTTTCGTTTGGCAACAACCGTTGAAAGAGGGGGAGTGAGGGCGAATTAGTTCATAGGGTAAAACAAGTCAAGTCGTATTACGTTTCTTTACGTAATCCTCGAACTTTATGTTTCCGTTGACCCCGTCTCAACGACCGAGATTCTAGTTCCCAGTTCCCGTCCGTCTCTTCGTCTTCACCTTTAATATCACCACTCGTAATCCGTCTGTGTCTGTGTATAGGATGTCCTTTTGTATGTTCCCCAGTCGTTGAATCGTTACCTCCCATATAACCCCCGCTACCAGTCCCTTCCCTGACGTCTTCGCCTGCGTGAAGACTCTACTAAAGAGAAAAGTCCATTAGAAATCTACGTCACTTCTGTTAAAATCACAGTGGCCCACACAGGCAAAAATCGAAAACGACGTATGTTTCGTTGGGTTTATAATCACCAAGACTTCTTGTCGTCAAAGAAATCAAGTGGTAAAACCCCGAGTGAACCCACCAAAAAGATAGACCTGGTCCAACTGAAGAGACCCACACGAGAAAACACCAGTAAACTATTTAATCGACTGCCCCACTAAATCCTGCCGAGTGAGTGTCGGTCTCACGTAACCAGGGGGAGGTGCACCCCTTTCGTGGTCGAACCCTAAGCAAATGTACCACCAGAGTCGTTCTTTCGTTCGGGTTTACGAGTTCTCGATAAGTTCAGAGACGTAGTACCAAAGATTGTAGGGTTATCGACTTCCTTTAGTGTTCCGTTCGGACCTAAGGTCTCGGTGTTTCGAAGGTGATCACATGGTATGACGAATCTAAATCCCATGTCTTCCGTTCTCCCCTGTCTGTCTCTACTTGAGTCCTCCATTTGTAGACTTCCTCTACTAGATAAAGGGGTGATCCCTCTCCTCAGTTCTTGGGTCGCGATGTAGAAACTTCACAAATCGGATCAAGTAGGGTAACAGGAACAACCTTACTCATATGGGAACTTTCCAGTACTGTGAAAGTTCACATTAATCAGTGAAACTCGACAGTGAATTATCGCCGTTTCCGGTACCGTCTTTGGAGGAACCTCTTAATCACCGTCACCTACTTTGTACCCTCCCCAGTCCTTTCCGTCTCTCCCTTCTACTCCGAACCAAAATCGAGGGAGGGTTAAAACGGACTTCGATCTGGTCGTAGACGCACAAGTTCCCACTCGGGGTAACGTTTCAGTGAACGTCTTGGATCTTCGGTCTACAGGGACTTTCCTACCATCGTCACACGGTCCGTGGAGTGGCTGTCGGACTATTTACCAGGGCAAAGAACAGGGAGGGTCGGGTCGGTGAGAGACTCGTCGACCACGGACACCGGCCGACGCCCGGGACGGAGTCAACAACGAGAGATCAGGTGGAAGATCCCCCAGCAGACCACACCCTGCGGTTCCTGAATCTCATCATCAAAGAGTGTGAAATGGTTTGGGGTCTAAAGGGACCACCAATAACAAAAATAAGTAATACATCACGGATTGAGAAAACGTTGGGGCACCTGACCTCGGACGGTCAGAGGAGACAGGTACCTTGAAGGATTCGTTCTTAGGACCTCCCCAACGGTAAAGGAGGAGGTCCCCTGGAAGGACTGGGTCCCTAACTTGGGTATAGAGGACGTAACCGTCCGCCTAAGAAATGGCGACTCGGTGGACTCTTCGGGTCTAAAGGGATCTCAAACAATCTTGTCGAGAGACCCGGGACGAAAGTCACAAAGACTAAGACATCCAGGTTCCTAGATTCGTAGACAACACGATTGTTCCACGCTCCACTACGACTACCACTATGACTCCTAAGTCCTGACGTAAAACTCTGGACGACTGGATCCCAAACCTATGGAGTAGGAAGATGTCTCCCAAAAGGAATTTCGTCTCCAAGAGTTGGAACCGAACACGAGGACCCATGGTGAAATTTTTGTATTTATAAGTCTGAAGTGGACGTCTTTCCGACTAAATCAACCAGACCCACTGGGACCATAAATGTCAACAATTTTCTGAGAACCCACTAAGTCTATGTGTCGATCCCGATTCCTGGGGACAGAACAACATCACCAAAAGTCTCATCAGGGGTCTGGGTGTCGTCGTCGTCCCAGCGGACCCCAGAACAATCTTTACGTTTAAGGATCCGAGATGGGATCGGGAAGACTTAGTCTTTGGACCGCCTATTCTGGACCGTCGGACCCAAGATTGTTTGGACGTCCCCTTAGATTACGTGTGACTGCAAACTTAGTAGTCGAGAAAGTTTACTTTAGCCCGGGTACCCTGTGACAGAACCTCCACAAGGAAGTTATGGGGGACAGAAGTCTTGTGTCGGAGACCCCTCCACTGTACGTCAAACATTCATACCCCACAAACGACAAGGTAGTTTTTAAAAACTTTATGTAGAATCTGTCTTCGTACCTCATACTTTCACTTTTCACTTCACTTTCAGCGAGTCAGCACAGACTGAGAAACGCTGGGGTACCTGAAATATCAGGTACCTTAAGAGGTCCGGCCTTATGACCTCACCCATCGGAAAGGGAAGAGGTCCCCTAGAAGGGTTGGGTCGCTAGTTTGGGTCCAGAGGGCGTAACGTCCGCCTAAGAAATGGTCGACTCGGTGTTCCCTTCGGGTTCTTATGACCCCACCCATCGGATAGGGAAGAGGTCGCCTAGAAGGACTGGGTCCTTAGTTTGGTCCCAGAGGACGTAACGTCCACCTAAGAAATGGTTGACTCGATAGTCCTTTCGGGGTCGTACCCCATATGTATCCGGATTTCTCTCCAGAGTCCGATCGCACCCCTTTCCCGAAGTGCACAGACGGAGAGAGACCGAAGGTTCCGTCAGGGAACTCTAGGGAGGGGAGTTGAGGAGAGGGAGAGTCGGACCTCGCCTTGGTCCTTGAAGACGGACTCGAGATCGTGATTTAGAACACTAGAGAGAGACGGAAACGAAGGAAAAGATTTACATGTTGTCCTAAACGTAGTTTATTTAGTAGATGGAACGGAAAGATTCATCCAGTTACTCTAAAGTGTCCACACCAAACGTTCACAAAATACCAATAGCAAGTCCTTGTTCTTACAATTACCTTCCGGACGAGAACAGAGTACATGTACGTCGACCGTCCCGATGGAAGGAGTCGAGCCCCTTTTTCGTTTCAATTTTTAGTACAGGAAATCTAAAAATATTTAGTTAACAAACTTTACAGGTTTCATTGTTCCTTATATATCCTTACGTCCCTAAGGAGTGATCCCGGAGGCGGTGAGGGTCAACAGACTCTAGAGAATCCCAAATAAGGACCCCTTGGATTTCGTAGTCTGGACGAAGACCTACGAAGCGTCTCGTAGAACTTGTACTAGTCACCCCTGGTACCGAGTAGGACGGAGAAGGTGACGTGGCCGTCTAGACCCGTCGGGTCCCCTAAGAGAGATGAACCACTACGAGAACGGCCAGACTGTCCAAGATCTTAACGGGAGAAGAACCCGGGGTCTCCTTACAAATTCTCAATGACTTTAAGTAAATATCTTATAAAAGTACCTCTTCCTTTACCGTTGGGTGAGGTCAGAAGAACGGACCTCTTAGGGTCCCTGTCCCCTCGGAACACCCGACGGCAGATACCCCAGCGTGTCTCAGCCTGTGCTGACTTCACTGAATCGAATCGAACCCGGGGTCTCTGTGTCATTAAAGCATCTACCAGGGTGTGTGTGTGAGTTCGATGTTCCAACGTCTCAGATCTCCCCGAAAGGCGGACCCAGAACTCAATCTCGATCGGGAGAGGTACTTGGATCTCTTGTCCATCAGTCAGTTCACGGAGGGTCCCCAATCGTCCTGTGAAGTTACTCTCTTCACTGTGGTCTTTACTGTCAACTTTGATCTGGGTCGAGGTGAACCAGATCTGGATCAAGGTCCGAGTAACGGTTTCAGACCATGAGAGAACTTTATGTATTCTTACTCCGAGTCTTGTTTCTTGAAACCCCAGATTCGTTGTCTTTCTAAGACAAAGGTGACCTACAACAGAATAACCCACAACCGAAGAGCTCCGTAGAGTAGCCTCGGTCTAGTTACACTACCCTTTTCACAAACGTGATTACAATATTCACCAAGAGTTTACCACCATTAGTCCGGTCTCATCGTTGTAACGGTTCCTCGATCAATCTTGACCCCGGAGCGGACGTGTCAACTTAGCCTTTGAGACCCTACGTCACGACGTCAGACACAAAATAGTTCGGACGATCCGCACAGACTCCACACGATTTAAGTTCTTGGTAACGACAAAGAGATACGGTCACCTAAAATTGGAACTGACGTGTAATTTTGGTGGACCTCTCTAAATTTTTGAGGGGTACGGGTTCTGTATGGGGTCTGGTTAATTTAGTCTTGGAGACCTTCACGCTGGGTCCGTAGTCATAAAGAAAATTTTGAGAGATCTACTAAGGTCATACTCGGTTCCATCTCCGGACAACGAAGTTTATTGGTTTAATTTAGTCGACATTTTGACCAGAGAAGGTAACGTTGGTAATGACTACCGACTTTTATTTCTGGAATTGTTTTACTTTAACTGGATTTCTTTGTCAAATTTTTTGTCTGACCCAGAGTGTCCGTTGAACATCGACCCTTGTCCCGTAACTGAGCATTTAAGATAGTGGTGTTTGTCAGGGTGTCTATTGAGCTCGATAAAGGGGAAACAGGAGACTGTTTAAGAACCACACCTTCTTAGTGAATAACCACGTTCTGTCTTTTTTCCCGTCCTAGAGTACTCCTAGTGTACGGTGCTATCCACACTACCCTTAAACGAAGTTATATCACCGAATCTTTTAGGTTCTGTCCTAAAAAAAAAAAAAAAATCTTCGATTTAAGTCTTTTCCGTCAAGAATGAGTAGTTACGGAAACGAATATTTTCACGGAGTCAGACAAATCGTACTGACTTAAATTAGTTTTCACAATATTTCGTCAGGACGGGGAAGTCGAAAATAATGTGACGGGTCACTCTAGTAGGACGGTCTGAGAAGGTCACCGAACGGAGGAGAGAGACCCGAGTCTCCTACTTCGTCACTCAGACTCGGAGACTGTGAGAGTCCGAGTTGAAGTCGTTGCAAGGCAGAGATATCGTTGAAGTTGGAATTCTTTACACACTCCACTAAAGTAAACCTAAATCTTTTAGTTCGGGAGACTAAACCTACCACCGGGACTACCAGCCAAGTGGACACACTAACTAAAGTACTTAGACAAGACAACGAAGAACCATAACACTCGGACTTTCGTACTTTCTCTCCCTCCCTCCCTACCTCCCTTTGTCTCCTTTAAGAACCTTCCTCGAGAGACGTACGTCCTCATCGTCCACCGAAGATAAGACTGAAACGTTCGACGGAAATTACTCTCATTGTTAGAGAATTAACGGGATCGCCCCGTGTGGGACTCCAGCCGACGGGTGTCACGGCAAACACACAAGAGACCCAGACCTGGAGTAATGTGCAAACCCAAAGGGACCTCCGAGACAAGAGTGTTTTCGTCGTCACCGGATTATCTAAAAACGATTTATCAACTATAGTCTTAGTCCGGTCTCATCGTTGTAACGGCGCCTTGATCCATCTTGATCCCGGAGTGGACGTGGTAACTTAGTCTTTGAGACCCTACGTTAGGACGTCAGAGACAAATAGTTCGGACGATCTGTACAGACTCCACACGATTTAAGTTCTTGGTAACGACAAAGAGGTGCGTTCCCCACGGACACCGTAGAAGGTTCCGTTTACTGAATTTTAGAAGTACCTGTAAAGAGAAGAGGTTCCAAAGAGAAATCGACCTTGCAACACCCTAAAATAAAAGTTAGGCAAAAGGAGGGATTCTAAAAGGAAACCTTAAAGTTTTACGAGAATAGGACTTAACCACAAGGGTCCTCGTTACCTACACCTCCCTTCTACTTTTCCCTACTTCCTTCACAGTATTTTCTTGTCCCCAGACGTCTCCCTCCCGATCACACAGAGGAGGGTGGGTGGATGGGTGGGAGACGAGGGGTACAAAAGAGGAAGTCAGTAACTTTGAGAACTGAAACCGATGGTCGGTCTTCTGAGAACCGTTGGTTGTACCTGAAACAGAGTCGACTTAAACCACCCACGGTAAGACAGGGACCTTCTCGGGGATAGACTGGAGACGAAACTGAGTCAGGGGTCGACCAATTTACCGTAACTGAGTGGTTTATAAATAAATTGTGTGTCGGATTTAGGGAGATATAATGGCAACTTCAAGAAGGGAAAAACAAAACAGGAACCGTCACTCCACCCCACCCTCACCCCCACCTCCAACGTCCTTCAGTCTTATGGGGCACAAATGGTTTTTGCGTAGAATGGTCTAACTGTTTCCCTTCCAGAATAAACGTAAACTTCTTCGACCAAGAGTAGTCAGAAGAAACTCTATTTCTTATCGACCTCTAAACCCTAGTGCATCTTCCCTACCGAAGAGTCAAGAACACTGAAAACAGTGGAATAGTTCCCATGGTCCACTTACAGAGACTCAACACCACTGACTTTACTAGATAGTAGTCCCTTCTCTCGGGATTTTATCTGACACACCCTACCACAGAGATTTACGACGGGAGAACTGGAACGTAAAACCCGTTTTCAATATTTCCTCCCTTCCGTTCTTATGTCAAATCGGACATGAGGACGGTATTCTTAAGCGAAGTTTTTTTATTTCGACTTGTTGTCATCGTCTTGTATTCGTATCAAAAACTTTACGTATTTAAGCTACACTCGACCTTTGTGTTAGGAGAAGAGGAAGTCAGGCCTATTTATCCTTTCAACAACGTTGTGTCTAATCCCGTGTAAGAAAATTCTAAAGTCTCGATTATCCTTTTTTTACGTTTGACATCGTTTGAACGAGAACTCTCTTTTATTTACACTTCTACGAAGGGAGTGTCGACCCCGACAAATGTCCACGACCAGTAGTTAGAGAGTTTGTGCACAGAACGTAGGGTAAGTACTACCAGACTAACTGAGGAGGGAGAAAAAGACACAAGTAAGACGAAGAGAAACACAGCTTGACGAAAAGGACGTCCAATCCTATACCGAACTAAAAAAAAAAAGTTAACCCAAATTTAGAACATTAATTTCGAGAGAAGAGTAGGTTTATGTATATTTTTCTCCAAAGTGAATTTTACGTAGAGGTCGGTCGAAGACACTTCGTAGACGAGTTACTCACTCCAACACATTGAAGGTTCATATCTTGTCCGGTACCGTTCGGACCGAAAAGGTCACGGGGAGGGAGGTTAAATGAGGTACGAATGAACCAACCTCTGTACGGACTGATACCGTCGTGCGCCTGTTAATCTTTGGTCTAGATCCGAAGGACCCTCTACGCGTAGAAGGTTCCACAGGCAATCGCGTAAAAGGATCCTGTCGAACATTCATTGGCGGTGCATCAAACATGACCTACCTCGACCTGAACTTGGATACTGACATTCGGAGGACGTATAGATTGATGAGTCATTCGATTGCTTAACAGTATTTTCCGTCGTAATCGAGATCCGAGTTGTCATCATCTTTCCTTAACCAAATCTTCCTGTCTCTTTTCTCTCCAGTCAAGACTGAAGTAATTCCTTCAGAATATACTCGTCTCGGAGTCTTAGTCGTACTGAAACTATTTTTCTCTGTCCCTACACCTCTTTATGACCGTCCATAACCTGGACTCCGGTGACTTCTCCTTGGTGGGGTCAAAGTGGGTAACGGTCGACACGCTGGAAGCCTTACACGGGTCTGAAATCAGAGGAGTAGGACATTTGTGACGATTATTGTTATTCTGGAGTTTACCAAATACTCTTAAGCTACTTTACTACGTACTTTTCGCAAATCTAGTTACGAGAAATTCCCGAGTTACTTAGACTCGATAATAATAGAATCGGTGTCCGTTCTCTCCCGTACAGTACAACACTACCAAAAAAAGGGGTAATGTAATTGAAATCGGGTGTACAAACCTTGTGAAACCACGTCGTACTTGTGTGTCTCGACGAACGGGACTCAAAGGTGTCCTCTACGACACTACCTCTCGGAACTCCCCTGAGATCTCCCACAGCGAAAACAGAAACGTAAGTCTGGGAACACCACCGGGTGTGGTACGACTAAAATTCATTTGTTCGAATTTTTATGAATGACGTAACACAAAACTTAAGGTTTGGGGTCGATAGGTCGGACCCTTATTTGAGGTTTTCCTTCTCACTAAAGGTCTTAGGGAAATAGGGGTAAGTACCAAGAGACGGAACAGGAAGAAGAATTTCCCAGGACGACGTTGGCGGTTCTTAGCAGGTCACGAAAGAGTATAGAGGTAGGGGATCACTTAGTTGACTTGACAGGATGAGTAGTCACACAGGAAAAGAGTTTCGATCAGTGAAAACCCCAGGTCTCGTATGGTGGGGTTTTACACGGAGTTCATATATGACTAATAAAACTTATTTCAGTGAACTCTTTACCGACTACGTTCTCTCTGTGAGACTGGGAGGAGAGTCAGAGGGACTTCCGTCCTTTATTTTGTGGAGACTTTACACGTCAGTAACATAGATCACCATCTTCATACGGAAATAGTGGTCTCCATCCCTTCGACCCGTCTCTTAAGGAGAAATTAACTGATGGGGTTCGGATTCGTCACAAGAATCTAAGAAGTGATTAATTGGGTTAGTTTCGGGTATAAAGAAACAAGACAGGTAAGAAGTGTTTAAATAACAAAGAATGAGATTTTCCATTTTTTCGACGGACAAAACCGGTGAAGAATTCAGGATAAGGATACTCTGGAGACACGTATACTTAATTTAAACAAAGAAAAAGAGGACAAGTAACAGACCAAAGTTAAAAAGAGAACCCGGTCAGTGTCTTTTAGTTCCTCCATCTCCCTTTTTAAGGGGGAAGGAGTTTACGGGGGAAAAGGAAGGAGGAGTCGGGTAAGGGGTGGAGAGTTTTGACTCTACTCTGACTTTACGAACGACCACCGACCTCACCCCTAGTACGTTTCCTTATTACCTACCTCTTCGGGTTCTTTTGTCGACCTGATAGGTCGACCACCGACCTCGGTTTACAATTCTGTCCCATAATTTAGTCTCACATCCACGGTTTTTTACCTCCGTCTATATACACATGATTTACCCCCATTTTCGTATCAGGGACCGTCAGGTCACCACTTCTGAAGTGTAAAGGAACGCGCCCCACACCTAAGTCAGGGACCAAACCCCCGATTCTGGGGTACACGGAGTATCGGTTTTTGTTTTTGTTTTTGTTTTGTCTTTGTTATAACATTATTTAAGTTGTTTCTGAAATTTTTGTTGGGTGTAATTTTTTTAGAAAATATTTTCTTTTTCTTGTAGTCTCAAAACTCCACGAATTAAGACGAACAAGAAGGGTTCGTGAATAACAGTATCAGTACCCCTTCCTGACTCGTCCCCGATCGGACGTAGAGACAAGAGTACCTACTGTAGGGTCACCTCGTTTGTCCTGCACCACGCCCTTCGTCCCACAAGTCCCGGTAGAGGTCTCTTCCCACGACGACGACGACGACGATTCAGCGAAGTCAGTACAGGCTGAGACACGCTGGGGTATCTACCGTCGGGTGGTCCGAAGGGGCAGGGACCCTAAGAGGTCCGTTCTTGTGACCTCACCCAACGGTAAAGGAAGAGGTTACGTACTTTCACTTTTCGCTTTCATTTCAGCGAGTCAGCACGGGCTGAGATCGCTGGGGTACCTGACGTCGGGTGGTCCGAGGAAGCAGGTACCCTAAGAGGTCCGTTCTCATGACCTCACCCCACGGTAACGGAGGAGACTCTCTTCCCACTCCCAACCCTTTTTTTCCCTCTTCGCGACTTCCCACCCACTAGCTACACGAGTCCCCTTGACTTTGGACCTCGTACTCCTCCTTGGACGGTGTAATGCTACCCCTTCTCGTTAACCGCCCCCATCCCCCTCCCCCGCAAAGTTCTCGTTTCTAGAACTTCTCCCCTGTCTCGACCGTAAAAGTTCCTTCTTTTTCTTCCATACCAGTTGTGCAAACAGTAAATATCAGACGGGACAAGACTCGGGTAAAGGATTAAAACACCCTTAAGAGGTAGTCGTTCTCCCTCTCAGGTGAAAAATGATTCTTTCTTTCTTTTTTTCTTTCTTTTCCTACTATAACCACGAGAGTAGTAGAATCGTCGGTCTCGACTCGTGTCCCGAATCCCGGGAGGTCGGTTGACCCACGGGGGTCACCCTGAAACGCGGAACTCATCCAGTAAGTTTCTGCTTCCCAGTCTTTATACTCCTGGAAGGAGGGGACATCAACCACTTGTGTCGGACATCAACCACTACCTCAACCACGAACGTGATGACGAAACTTTTGAAGACGAAAACTGTTGATCCTCATCCTTACCGGTCCACAGAGACCGTCCCGGTCCTCTCCCGTCGTTCCAAAAGGAGAGGTCAGTCTCGAACGTCTCTACCCGACGTTCTGGACGTTCTGGGTAAGGTGTATTCTGGGCGAGAGTGATTCCGTACGGAACCGAATCCCGACCCGGGTTTGTCGCGGAAAGTGGAAGGTGGACCAGTTCTCGGGGGCGGTATCGACGACAAGGGACGGTACACGGACCCCGACGACACCAAAGTACGACCACACAACTCAAAGAAACCGACGTATTACACCCTTCGGATCCTACCTCTTTTGGGACTAATAAAAGGGACATTGTACCTCATACAACAGTGTGAGTGTTAAGATGACGGAACGACAGATAACGAAAAAGTTAAGCCATCGATTATTGACTGAGTCCTCACGGTCATAACCGCGATTACAACTTCGAACTAAGGGCACGACTCTCCGACCACCCGGAAGACAATGTTCTATCCTAGTAAAGAGACCGTCAAACGAGTAAACCACGGATACCCAAATGAGTAACCCCAAAATCCTACATTTATTTAGTGAACATATTTATTATCTTCATCTTTTATTATACGACGGAGGTTTCTTCTATGTATCTACTATTCCTTCGTATACTTTTCCACGAGGTGTAGCGTATAGTAGTTCCTTGACGTTTAATTCTGTTGTCACTGGCACAGGGTGCACAGGTAAGAGATACAGATTCAGAGATACAGACGGGACCTTTATCCATGTGGACATGGTAAAAAGATCTAAGGTAGATAAACGTAGTTATATACTATGAACAAAAAGAGAAAGACTGAAATGAGACATACTGTCTCCCTCCCCTATACATATACGCGTACCGACTAAGTGAAGTGACATGTCGTCTTTGCTTGTGTTTAATATTTCGTAAATATGAGTTTTTTTTTTCTGGCATCACTTAATAGTGATGGATGGACAATCTTACCGGTCGAGGTCTTGTCACTATTGTGATTTACGACCACTCCTAAACCCCATCGTCCTTGAGAGTAAGTAACGACCACCCTTATGTTTTACTGAACCGGTGAAACCTTCTGTCAAACCTTTAAATAGTGTTTTCATTTGCATAAGAATGGTATACTATGTCGTCAACACGAGGAACCATAAATTGGTTTCCTCAGTGTTTAAATACAGGTGTGTTTTCGGAGGTGTGTCCACAAATACCGGCGAAATAAGTATTAACGGTTTTGAACCTTCGTTAGTTCCACAGGAAGTCAACCACTCACCTATTCATTCGACACCATGTAAGTCTGTTACCTTATAATAAGTCGCGATTTTGCTCGATCGTTCGGTATTTTTCTGTGTCTCCTTGGGATTTAATCATTCTCTTTCTTTGATTAGGCTTCTCCGAGGTATTCCATGCTAACGTTGATGTACCGTAAGGGGTTTTCTGCTTTGACATCACTGTCGTTGTTCTAGTCACCAACGGTCCCCAAGTCTCCCTCCCTCCCTACCTATTTACCTACTCGTGTTTCCTAAAGATCCAGTCTCCGTGATAAGACATACTGCAATGTCACCACCTATTACAGTAAATAATATGTAAACAGGTTTGGGTATCTTACATGTTGTAGTTCTCACTCGGGATTACACTCAGATTACATTTGATGTCTGAGACACACCATTACTACACAGTTGCATCTCATATTGTTTATATTAGACCACACTGTACATCTATCCCTACCTAATTTTTTCTTTTGTTTTTCTTTTGGTATTTTCGAGATATCTTAATTAGAAAGATTTTGGTACTTTCGATGTACATTGTGATCTTTACGATATTTTATTATGTTTATTATTTGAATTTACGTACCTTTACTTTTATTATCATTTTTTCAAAATTTACGACAGTACTAAGATAATCCAAAAATCTTGCACCTCGTAGTGGGTTTTACAGACTATCGGCCAACAGTACTGTTGACTAGTCCTCAGGGTCTTACTCGTAGTCCCTGTGACTCCAAACCTCCCCAGGAAGTGTCTGGTAGGTGTGCCTACAGTCAACCAAGATGGGACCATTTGTTCGTCTCCGTAACAACTTAAAATTGTCGACCCCATGTTCGTTTGTAGAGAGGGGTATGCCTGAAAAATGACAACAAAAACTTAAACTTTCTGGCAGTGAAGACAACAGTATTTTGTCGTCGAGTCGTTCACTATCTGCTATAGTAAAGTTTAACGTTGGTGTAAATCGAATAAATTACTTTTGACGGGAGGTGTGAGTTGGAAGTGGATCTTAAGAATAGTTGCGGTCTTTGGACCGAGTAATTAATTTCGACGGGAACCTGACTCGGCGTAGGTTTTACTACTAACCGATCTCTTTTTGTTTTACAGGACCACTCCGTTTTATTACGATCCTTCCCGGAGATCCCTTTTGCGGTAACCATACAGACCAGACAACTTCCAAACCCCCGGGGTCGGACTGTGGGTTCCTGAGTCTAGGAGTTGCAGTGTATCTGGAAATTACTATCATGGGACTACAGGTTTCCTGAGCACGTTTTAGTCTTGTCTAAAGTATAGAGAGTTTGTCTCATCTATACTTTCGGAGTACCATTTCGTTTCAACATTATTGTAAAATGTAAGTATTTCGTAAATCAAATTTTTACTACCTCTTAGACCCGAACTTCTAGTTGCAGTATGTTAATCGTCCAACACCTTAGTGTTGGAACTTGGGTCCAGAGATAATGAACTTTTACATACAATTCGTGAATCGTGTTACGATTTACACCACCGAGTCTCCAATTTCGCAGACGGACGTTACGTCCTCTGGACCCAAGTCAGGGACTCAGCCCTTCTAGGGGACCTCTTCCTTTACCGTTGGGTGAGGTTATAAGAACGGACCTCTTAGGGTGCCTGTCTCCTCGGACCACCCGATGTCAGGTGCCCCAACGTTTCTCAGTCTGTGCTGACTCGCTGAAGTGAAATGAAATAAAAATGTTACGACTGTAAGTAATTTATGAGTTCTTTATCATAGATAACCATCAATCTTTTCTTCTAGTAATAACTTTAAGACTCTGCAAAGACGGTCGTCCACTACTGTTTACCTTTACTTAACTGTCATGTAAGACAAGGGAGACAAGGATTAAATTTTACACCTTTTACATTTAGTATAAGATGATTAGTCGTGAAACACCCAAAAAAAAAAAAAAACCTACTTACTCAAATATTTCTTGAAAGAATCCGAAGAAGAGTAGAACATGGAGGTTACTTTGTGAAAAGAAACATTCCAAGATTCACCTAGTCAAACTCAAGAGGCTTGTCCTCAAATTTTTTACATTACGAAATTCAACCCGTTCCAAATTATAAATCCATCTCCTTTATTCGTGGATTGTCGTAAATCCTTGTGAGAAGACTCTCGAAATCGGCTTCGTGTAGAACGTTTACTAAAAAAAGGAGGAGTTTATAGTAGTCGGCCAATAAAGGCGGAAAGCCCTACGATATTAACGTAAAAAGATACATTTACAGTTTAGTCTCATACTTATGTCATATTAATGACGTGTCCTTCCTTTGATTTGTCCACTGATACCCAAAATCTCCCTCTTGAATCTTCTTGAACCTCCACGAAAGGGACCTCTCCGTTCTCTCGGTCCGTCCCTCGTCCGACCTGGACCCCGTCGACCACCGTCTAGACCTTACTCCTTCGTCAGTTCTTATCGTCTCTCGTCGGAACCACACATACACGACCACCACTCCGACGTCTGTCTCCGTAGGAACATTTCACACGTCACGTCACGAAGTCCGACTTACGTTTAGTTCTTCAACCCATATTTTTGACTTTCTCTGTCCTAAAGGTTCAACCCCGACTTCAAACGTGTAAGTCCAGGTTTAGTTAAGAACGATGGCTTTTGGCGTTGTTTGTCAGGTAACCAACCCGAAAAAAGTTCACCGCCGAAAATCGATAATTTTTTTTTTTCAGGGATTGTAGGTTTAGAACAACTGACGGAGTATCCTGACTAAAATAGATATACCGAAAATTGAACAAAAACAGTTGTTCAAGACGTACCTTATATCCTTTGTGTGAATAGACAGACTTTTGTTTGTTCTTTCGTAATAACTTTATTTTAAATTTATGGTATGTTAAGTGAATAAATTTCTTTTGTTGAGTCACTAAAAATCACATAAGTGTTTTAACACGGTTGTAGTGGTGACAGATTAAAGTCTTGTATAAGTAGTAAGGCATTTGTTTTGGGTATGGTTAATCTTTAATAAGGATAGAGTGAAGCTGTAGAGGGGCCAGGGTCCGTTGGCACTTAGATGAAAGACAAAGATGTTCAAATGGATGAGACCTGTGAAGTATATTTACCTTAGTACATTATAGACCGGAAAACTCAGACAAAAAACGTAAAAGAATTATCAATCACTACGACTTGAGAAAAGTACATGAATATCGGGACGACATATAGAAGAACCCTCTTACAATAAGTTTAGGAAACGGGTAAAAATTTAACTCATAAACAGAAAATAGTAATTTAATACTCAGAAAACACATAAGACCCATGTTAAAAAATAGTCGATATACCAAACTTTCATAGAGGGGGGTAAAGTACCCAACAGGAAAGTAAAAAAAAGCACCACAGGAGACTTCACGTTTAAAATTAAAAATATTTTAGGTCAAATAGATGAACAAGAAAACACTAAGTAAGAAACTCCAAGTATAGACTCTTTTATAAGGGACTGGGTTTCAGTACTTCTAAGTGTGGCCACAAAAGAAGATTCTGAAAATATCAAACTTAAGAATATCCACTTGAGACTATGTAAAACTCAACTAAAAAAAGTTACACTATACTCCATCCCCAAGTCAAACGAAAACAAAAAAAGGGAAAACACAAAGTAAAAAAACGTACACCGATAGATCAAGAGTCATGATAAACAACTTTTCTGATAAGAAAGAGGTGACATACCAGAACCGTGGGAACAACTTTTAGTTAACTGGTATCAAAATGCCTAAATGAAGACTTGAGAGTTAAGATAAGGTAAGTAGGTCTTCAAACGGGAATACGACCATGATGTGACCAAAAACTGATAACATCGAAACATTTTAAACAAGAAGAAAGCGTTCTAATAAAACCGATAGGAAAGTATAAAATCTTTGTCGAATAGTTAAAGAAGTTTCTTCAGTTGACTCTAAAATTATCCCTTACTCAACTTAAAAATCTAGTCAAATCCAATATAACGGGTGAAATGTCACAATAGAAAGTTAGACACCTGTACGCTACACGAAGATGAATGAACCTAGAAAGTAAAAAAATTTCTTACAAAATGTCAAAAGTGTCACATGTGAAATATGAACAATAACGGTCTATAAAATAATAAAACTACAATATTTATAGTAACAAAAGAATTATAGTAAAGTCAAACAAATGACAACAACACATCTTTATGTCAACTGAAAAATTACACCAAGAACACAGGACGTTGGAGTGAATTGAGTAAATAATCAAGATAAAAATATCTAAAAAAATTTTTTAAACGGTATATATTCTAGTATAGTAGAGTGTATCTCCTTCAAAATACAAAAGGAAAAGTTAGACCGACAGAAAATATATTAAAGGTGGGGTTAAAGGGACCGATCTTTAACATCAAGCTACAACTTGTCTTCACCGTTCTCGTCTCTAGGAACGGAGTAAGAACTAACATCCCTTTCATAAGTTAGAAAAATGACATTACAGTAAAAGATTGTATTATAGTGATTCATACTACAATCGACAAAAAAACATCTACGGATAATAGTCCAACTCTTTCAGGGAAAGGTAAAGGTCAAGTGACTCTCAAAAAATTTAGTACTTTCCTACATCCTAAAACAGTTTACGAAAAAGACGTAGACAATACACTAAAAACAGGAAATAATTATACCACATAATTACTTTACACTCTTCACACCTCCTTAGTTTGACAATGTCGTAAAACGATCCTCCCAGAAAGTATTAATGATACTTATAGTAGAGAACCTTTTAACGAAAACCCCTCTATAACAATGTAGGTAAGTTTCAAATTCTTTTGTAACGAAATTTTCTTTTATGATGTCTTTCATCAAAGAAAAGAAACTCTTGAGAAAGATCAATCCAGTAGACTCCATTGGTTTTGAACTTAAATTAATTAGTTCGTTACGAGATCGAAGACAGGGTCTGAGAGGCAAAATAGAAGTGGTTCCAAATTTTTTTATCTTCAGTACAACTATACCTAGACCCGTGTACAGCGATGTAAAGTAGGGGGACATCTTATGTCTGTAATTGTACTCCTCGATCAAAGACGAAAGAATCACGCACACATAGGTAAATCAAGAAAACAGTAAATTAGTGGGTAATAAGTAAGTTTGCAAACAACTTAAAGGGGATAAACGTCTAAATCATTGAGAAGGGTACAGATTTACGTTAAAGGTGAAGGACTACGATGTCGTGAATTGGATACGATAATATTGACAAATATTTTGACGAGTAGCTATGTTATCTGACGGTAGAGGATTTGATTCTTGACAGACTAAGAAATATAGGGATCTAAAAATATGTCCACGAGTTTCCACAAACACTCTCACTTACTTGTTTACTCACCCACCTACTTTTTTACGTTTTGTTATCCACACCAGGACACACTGTCCTTTTCCATAAGAAGTACCAGAGGGTCACTATACTGAAGTTGAACCCGTTACTTTACCGTCCGTACTACTGTCTGTGACTATAAATGGGTAGGTAGTCGGTATAGGGGAAAAAGGGACGATTATCTTAAGGTTCAAACAAAAGTCCAACACTCACCGTTGGGGAGCTAAAGGTCCTTCTGACCGACGAGGGGGTCTTACTCAATCTTAACCAGGTTAGTGTTGGTGGAGTGAAAAGAAACGACCGCTAACCGGGTCTTCATTTGTACACTAGGTAAAACTCGGTTATTCCGTCCTTCCGTCAGAAGACCCTGCTATCGAAAAGGGTATATTTTATACTCTCTGCAGATTTCTATTTTGGAAAACGGAGTGCGGGAAAGGGATAACGAACGTCTCAGATGGTACTATCACCACTTTCTCTCGGTACCAGAGTCAGGGCACCCCTAATATCAGAACAATATTTCTGTCTTTTACCTGTTACTTGTGTATGTCTTTATTCTTTATATACGTCTCCCTTCTGTTTTTAGTACCAACAAAGTACCTATCTTACCCAACCCTCCTTACAACAGAAAAATTCGGTTCTTGTCTTTTATAGGTACCTTTGTTATAAGGTCACTCACTTCTCCAGTAAGATCTTTACACTCATACCGGTCACATCCATCTCCTCCCTCTCAGTCCCACTCGAACCCTTCCCCCACCCTTTACTCCCTCGTCTTTTCCGTTCTTGTTTGCTACGTCACTCAATTTACGGCAATGTTTCTTAAACTTATAAAAACGAATTTACACTACCCTCGGTGACTTCCCAAAATTGGACTCCTGAATAAAGATATTTTTACAATTACGTTTGATTCGAAAACTAATTAATGGTACTTTACATTTCTGGAACTCAACTTTCTCTAATTAGATTCATTCTTTCTGGATTAAATGATCGTTAGGATCCGAACGAATAAAGAAATAAAAGAATTACCGTAAAAGATAATTAGAATAAACTATTAAACCCATAAATTTGTACAAACCAAAATAAAAAGTGACACTATTGTAAGAAAATTTTGGAAACTGTCTGAAAATATCCGAAATACTGTCTTTACCTAAACTGTCTACAAAAGGGGGTCTCAGTTATCCAAAACTGTTGAATGACCCACACTTTTACTTCCTTTTTCATTACATTTCTGATGTAATACAGAAGTCCTGACGGGAGACAACATCGTAGAAGGTCAAAATGACGATAATTCGAGAATAGTGTCAAAAACAAGGGATTTGATCTGTCACTCAAGACAATCCGTTTCTAGACACGGAAGGATCCTGAGGGAGTTTCGCCGTACCACGGAGTACTCTTCCTTCATGGGTGTGCAACCCAACTAATTAATTGGCTCAGTTTTTATCCAATGTCAATATGACATCAAGAATCTGGTACGTTTCCCCCGAGGTGTAGACAGAAGGAGAAAGAAAACGAAGACGAAGACAGACACACGGGTGAATTAACCGGGTGTAGTTGAAAAGGTTTACTACTTTTGTGCCGATAGTTATAGAGGACCGGACCCTTAGTGACTCGTAGACAAAAAAGAAAAACCAGGGTTCAATACTTCAGTTCCTTCTCGAGACTCGTGAACACAAACTCAACCTACCGGTGGAAATCCGGTTAGTGGTGTCAATGGCTTTATACCGGGTGGACACAGTACGAGACGGGGAGGGGCGGGGTTGGTTCTTCCTCACCCGGGACAAACTTCTACCCTGAGGTCAGACTTGGTCGTCCGACTTCAATCTCCTACTGTAAAACTCATCCTGTTTGTGGTGGAATGGAGAGCAGACTCTAGGGATGGACGTGTGAGTTGAAGGAGGAGATAGAGAGACAACTTACAAAGTGTCTGTAAAGTCTAAGTCGTAGAAAAGGAGTGTGATAGGGGTTTGGACTAAGAGGTGTCATGTACCGAGACGGTATATAGGTCAACAAGTTTCTCCTATGGATCCTCAATAGGAACTGAAGTAGAAGAGAGCGCGCGAGGAATAAAGAATATAAAAGACTCAATCTGTATTACACAACGAGACAAAGAACGACGGGAGTGTAACAAATTCGGTTGTAATGAAGAGAGGACTTCCTCAATGAAATGGTTGTCCGATCATAGATGACAACGGCCCGACATCAGTCAGGTAAGAGACGTGAACGTGACAGGTTATACCATCGGTGTCCGGTGCACACCGATAATGTAAATGTTAATTCTATTTTGTGTAAATTTTCAAGGAGTCAACGTGATCGGTATAAAGGCCTTGAGTTTGTTCTCGGGGAACATCATCTATCCCCGATGGCGTAACTCCGACGGTCCTTGCTAGGTCGACCTCTACATCGTCCAGAGTCGACGTCCACCTCGTGAGTCTTTACACTACTATATGTTTCGGACGAAATGGGTTCGAATGTCCTACGAACATTCTGAGAAAGGACGTAGAAGGGTCAGAGTTATCGTAGAAGGAAAAGACATTGTATCGTACAAGAAGAATGGAGTTCCCAAAGTACTTGTGCACCGGATGTGAAGGAGTAGAAAGATCAGGAGAAAGATGGTCCTCCGGTTACCCGTGTCAAACTGGTGAATTTCAGGTTGTAGGGTCCTTTGGGGAGTCTGGGTCCGTTCGGTCTTGTCTGTAGGATAGATAAAAATTGTACCGGTGGATAATTAATAGGAAGACCAGAGTCGATGTCGTAGGAGGACGTTTCGGAGGAACCGAAACGATGAGTTTTATGTCAGGGATTACACCACGGATCTGATGATGGGAAAAGGATGAATTGACACTGAGTTACCCAATTGTTTTACACCTCCACTAAGTCTACTTGTAATTACGACTTTTCGAAGTCACTTAGACAGGATGGAAAGTTTGGTCTGGTATATGTTGATAGAATAATAAATAGAGGATTGATCTTCGAATATAGAAACTTGGTGGACGGAGGTTAAGGGGGAGTATTCAGTCAGAAAAAAAAAATTATAAGTAAATAAAAATAAATAAACCGACGTGGTCCAGAATCAACGTCGTACGACCTATAAGTCAACGTCGTACGTTTGAGAATCAACACCATACACCCTAGATCAAGGAACTGTTCCCTAGTTTGGGTCCGGGAGACGGAACCCTCGAGTCTCAGAGTCGGTGACCTGGTGGTCCTTTCAGGGGATTCAGTTTCCGAACAGAGATACAGTAAGATCCCGGGAACTAAGATTAGTGAGCAAAAGGCACCATATAAGGAGTTTCCCTTGAACTCCACTTTGGGTGAATAGTTTCTCTTCACTTGTGTCATACATAAGTGTTGTGACACAAGAGGGAAAACGTCGTAAGTAGGGTTAACACAATACTTAAGTAATACATACATTGACACAAAAATTATAGACAGAAAGGGTGATCTGAAATCTCCGACCTAGAAGGGACAAGTGATATTAGAAAACACGGATTTCGACATGAACCGTTTATCGTCCGTGAATAATTTGTAAAATCTTTTTACTGGATTACTTGAGGAAAATATAGTCAATTATAATTATGGAGGATGACTTTTCGATAAATGGTTCGTAGAATGATATTTAAGGGTAAAATAAGAGATTTTGGTACTCTTCATCTTATCTGTAAAAATAATTATAAAAGACAATCCTGACTAGTCCACCAAGAATACAGGGTTCGAGAAACGATCCTCGACCCTATGTCCTACATACTTCACCACGAAGACTCTGAAGTCACACGTAAGTCTAGTAGACCCTTGGAAAGGGGAGGGCTCGAGAAACTAGAAATGTCAGTAGTGGGACTCGAGAAAGAGTCCGTCCGACGGACAGAAGTGAATCCGGGAGATGACCCGAAAATGGAACCGGGGAAGTAGATCGTACAAAGGACACGGTGGAGTAAAACAGATTCCACGACAAACATAAAAATGTATACACCATCCAATCTAGGGATAGAGTCGGAACCTCTTCACCGGAGACATCCTCCATAGGATACGGTAGGATCGTCCCGTGTGGGGACAGTAGTGGGTTAGATATATGAGATCCCCAAGGGGAATTCTTCGACGTCCCGCAGGAAGACAACACCGTCCGACCGATACATCCACCAGACCACCCGAACCGACTGGAATAAGGTCAACCAACGGTCAGGGACGGAACACATCTACGACGACCGACGACAAATCTCCTCGGACCAGTACTCCACCGAACGACACCCTAGGAATCCCCCGGGGCCCCGATCACCGACCGAGTGACCACCCGTCTCAGTCCTTACCGTCCACTTCGGTCCAGGACCCCATTCACCGACTAATAATCGTCCTTCTCGACTAAGGACTTCAGACCGACGTTCCGGGTCCCTAAGGTCTCGAGTAAAGTCTAACCACCACCACCCTCCCCGGCCAAGGACTATGTCGACCCAGAACCCAGACTCCACAGGACTTCCAACACAAAAGGACGGTCACTTTCTCGGTCCCAGAACGACCAGGGTCCCGTCCCAGACCGCACACAACGTCCTAGTATCAGAGGAACGAAGACCAGAGACGAGGGACCACCGTCTCCAACCTGATCTCCGAATACACCCGAGTGACCACCCTCCCCGGTCACGGACGGGTGACCACCCGTCTCGACCCAGGACCTGGAGACCAACCGACCCGATATAGATCCCCACACAGGTCTCCGTCCGTACCGAGAAAGTCAGATCTGTCGGACAGACGTCTACTACCCACCGGAAGGACAGGTTAATCAACAAACCGGGTTCTTCAGGGTCGTGACAACGGACCCCCGACAACCCACCACGGTCCCAAGTCACGATTTCTCGGTTCTATAAACGTAGGTCATCGTCCCAATTACGTCGTCTCACAAGGAGTCACATGGACGGTCGTCACAAGTGCAAGGGTCTCACTCGGTATCGGTACGTGGGGACATAAAGAGGGGTGGGGGTGTAAGAGGTTCTCTGAGAGGTTCTAGTCGTACTTCTAGACAACGGGACCCGGGGTCACGAACACCCTAAAATAAACGCGAAAGATTTTCACTTCGGAGATAAAGGGGGTCAGAACACCCCGAGGACGATAATTCGGGGTTACCGGAAGTTACAGTTTACGAGACGTCCGAACCGAAGGACAACGGCCTGGGGACCCAACCCCTCGGACTACACCCCGAGTCTAAAGAGTGAAGACACCCTCTTGGTGATGTTATATTACTAAAAGACCAAACACCCAGTGGATGGAACTCTCATGCCCTAAACTACTGGGACGCTCGTGCAGGGATGATGGCTAAAGTAACACCAAGGGATAAATAGAGAAGACCACCCAAGGTCAGTAAAAGTAGTTACCACTAAGACGTCTGTCAACCCTAAAACCACACGAGTACTCTCCTCCACTCGTCCCCCAGAACCACGAGATCGCAGAACCGACGAGAGGGTCTAGTGGACCCTTAGAACAATTTCGTTTCTAAGACTCAATCACACGGACCCTTCATTGGACTTTAAGACAGAAAGATTGTTCAAGAGTCTACTACGAATACGACGACTAGGTACTGATGTGAAACTCTTCTTTCCAGATCCAATCACAAAGAGTGGGAATGACGTACGATCTTAAGGGACCGAATCATAATTCGACATGTAGATTAACGAATGGTCTATAGGGGTCATAATTCGAAATCGTAATAACGATGGAGACAGGGAACGAGTCTCTGAAACTAAATTATCCCAACCCTACAAACCTTTGAAGGGTCCACCCTGAAGGGAGTACCAGGTCACCAATTCTTAGGTGGACAGTTACGTCCCCTGTACCCAAGGTAGGGATCAGACCCTTCTAGGGAGTGCGAATCCCTGTCGATTCAGACACGTGGTGTCGACTCGGACACACCGTTGGTCTCCTTCGGACGTAGTGTCGTTTCTGGGTCACATCGGTTTTTTTTTTTTTTTAGAATCCACTAAGATTACAAACTGGTTGACCAGGTCCTGTCACCAAGACTTTGGGGTCACACGTTGTCTGACTGAGGGACCTCCTGAACAATTTTCTCTATAGTGGACCCGGTTGGGGTCTCACAGATTAAGTCATGTAGACCCCATCCTGGACTCTTAAACGTGAAGATTGTACAAGAGTCCACTACGGCTGTAACCAGATCCAATTATGTGTAATTCTTTGTCTTCAAATGTTCGTTGAGTCCGTATAAGTATCTTCTCGACGTCGTTTTACAACCTTCAAAATTGTCACCTTGGTACATGCCACCATCGTTCTCTCTCTTTGGACCAAGTCTTTCCCGAAGTACCTCCTCCACTACAGACTCAACCCTACTCTTCCTGTTTCTCCTACCCCTCTTCACCACCTTCTTTGTTGAAGTCGGTCTTTTTTTGTACATAATTCTATACAACTCTACTTTCCGGTCCCCACGGAAGTCCCCTGAGGTACTTCAAACTCTAACACTCTTACATATTTGAGTCTTGTTCCATCAGTGACATCCTGTCTTCTAAACTCGTCGTCCGACCCTGATTCCGTACTCCCCTCAAGGTATGATAAGAATCCGAAATAAGAGTTTCGGTAGTTTCCCATTCTAGTTGGACTAACACTACCCCCACCCAGATTCTTTACTGTCTGCCTACATCTTAGTTACCCTTGTTGAGAACCCACCTACGGCCCCAGGTCGGGGTCACCTAGGTCCCATTAAGCTTCGTCCCTGCCGTACCGCTCCTTTTCGAATAAATAAATCTTTATATTTCTCTCTAATCCTTCTTTAGGTACCCAGTGATTCTCAGTCTGTGATGACTCACAGAAGTGAAAGTGAAAATACGTAACCTCTTCCTTTACCGTTGGGTGAGGTCACAAGAACGGACCTTTTAGGGTCCCTGTCCCCTCGGACCACCCGACGGCAGATACCCCAGCGTCTTTCAGCCTGCGCTGACTTCGCTGAATCGTCGTCGTCGTCCTTCTTTATCACATCATCCTTTTAAATCACCTCTTTTATACGACTTATTGAACCAAATGCACCTTTTGGTTATTTCAAGGTTCTGTTCCTTAAATGTGGTAGATGCAATCCGGTGGTCGTAGGAGAACTTATCACCCCTCACGGGGTGGAACCCGAGGGAGAGAACACCTAGAATTTTCGACCCCGTTCATTCATCTGTACCGCTCGGAGGTACGGGGTTTACCCTTAAGTCGGTCTTTTGTCTCACTTTTTCTCTGTACCCCCTTTGGTCAGGTCACTGACCGGAGAGATAACAGGTCTTTCCGGAAAATATGGAAAAAAACATGTATCTCTAGTTACCTATTATATTTTAATACGTCGCAGTCGTCGGGACTGAGAATACTCTGGTCCGAAAGAGAGACGTATGAATCAACATATGTGTTCAGAATCCACTAAATGTAGTAGAAGACCGGTCTTCCGGTTAATTGCATAATATCGGGAAAAGACTATTCCCAAACAGTTGGTCTTCTGAATAAACAGAATTTTCACAACAAGAAAGGTTTCAGACCACCGTGAGAGTCTTTCGTGATTTATTTCAATGTAAGAATGTATCGTTCCTGTGTTGTTAAATATTGTTCCTTTCTTCATGTCACTAAATATTGTTTCTCTTTTAAGTAATTGAGTTTTCAGATCATAAGGATTGTAGTTTTGATGATATAAGGATAAAGACGTAGGGTAAATATAACTAATTATAGGAGGGTCAACGGATTTTCTATTTCTTATTCCTCCGGACCGTCGTCAGTAACTGAGTTGTCACTTTGGGTAGTGGTCATATTGAAATTCGAAAAATCTTTCCCGAGACATAGAAATTCTACGAAATTCGAAGCACGGAGAGTGTCAACCCCCGCATTTGTTAAGTGTTCAAACATTTTCAGGGGTTGACAATCCGTTCAATCTCTCAGTAGTTTCCCCAAACTCGACTTTGTAAGAAAAGTATACGTCCTCTGATTAACCTCGAGATTTAATTGCAAAAGGTCTCTTTCCACCACCACACACTTTTCGTGTCATATCATTCCGTCCGTCTCAGACCAAAAACCCCCATCTACAAGTCCTTTTGAGTCCCCCTTGGGGACTTTGGTCTAGTGCGGAAACGCAAAACAGCCCGAAGGAAGGAGTACTGGAAACGGTACCCGCCCTAAGGAGTGCGACCGAGGGTCGTCCACCTCTGTGTCTTCTGTGTTTGACCCATCGCCCTAGGGTACTCTTATGTCTCCCTTCCTGAAGTCGGACACTTCGACCTTAATACAACTACCGTAGTGGACGAACTACAATCGTAACCGATTGTGGAGAGAGAGTGGGGTCAGGTCAAAAGGAGGTATCCACCAGCTTCGACACAAAACAAAAACTACCCAATCGACTAACATCCAATATTCTTTTTAAGAAACCAGAAGGTCACAAGAGTTCCTCCACATATGGGACGTACACCGAGTGACTCAACTCTGGGTCGTGTCTGACCCGAAAAGTCAGAGAACTCCCGACTACATGAAAGGGAAGAACTCTTGACATCTAAACGAACTTGTGACTGACGGACCACCCGACCCACGAGGTCGACTGGAACCCACCTGAGAACCACCAGGTCAGTCCCCTACAACCGAGTTAACTGGTTTGACTACCACCGTGACCTATTTGTTCCTCCTTTCATAAATCCCCACCCCACCTCTACCTCTGTCTCCTCCTCCATTTCTAGACACATCCGACCCCTATAGACCATTCGTTAATCTGCATGTCGGGGTATCGAGTCTTCTCCCCTCAGGTCTGTCTACCATTAAATTTATTACCCTCACTAGTCCAACACGTCTCCCACATGTCTCACTTTTCTGGACCCCTCCCCAAGCAATTTCGGTACAAGGTCTATTATAGTAACGTACTTTTTATGAGGGCTTGGAATTCCGAATTTCCCTGTTACCAATAAATAAAACGAGTGTTTAAAAGGTCGCGCTACATCTCTTAAAGAATTTAGATTCGTCCTTAGTGACCCCTAAAGATAGGGTACATAAATGTCTACCCCGTTGTACTGACCTCCTCTCTTCAGTGAAGGATCTACCTAGACCCCGTAAAATAAATAAATTTTTAATAACATACAATGTCATACTAAATGTGACAATCAAAGTCCACATGTTGTTTCACTAAATCAATATACATAATATGTAGATAATAAAAGGTCTAAGAATAGGGTAAATCCGTTAATGTCTTATGACCCACCTCACGGGACACGACATGTCGTCCAGGAACAACTAATAGAAAAAATATATATCGTCACACACGGACAATTAGAACTTAAGGATTAAATAGGGAGGGGGTGGGGATAGAACGAGGAAACCATTGGTATTCAGACAAAATATACAGACATTTAGAAAAAGACAAGACATTTATTCAAGTAAACATAATAATAATAAAAAAATCCAAGAGATATATTCACTATCGGATACTATAAACAGAAACCGAATGAAGTGAATCATACTATTAGAGGTCCAGGTAGGTACAACGACGTTTACCGTAATAAAGTAACAAAAAATACCAACACATTATAAAGTGACACCATTTCTTGGACGGGTGGTTACGTCCTCTGTATTCTCTACGTCCAAGTTAGGGACTCAACCCTTCTAGGGGTCCTCTTCCCGTACCGTTGGGTGGGGTCATAAGAACGGACCTCTTAGGGCACCTGTCTTCTCGGACCACCCGATGTCAGGGATCCCAACGTGTCTGAGTCTGTACTGACTTCGTCGAACCGTGTCGTCTGTTGTAAGGTGACATATGTATATGGTGGAGAAGAAGTAGGTAGGTGGACGACCACCTATAAATCCGACGAAGGTACGGGACCGATAACATTTATCACGGGGTCACTTGTCACCCCAACGACATAGAAAAGTTTAATCCAAAAGGAGACCAATATACGGGTCCTCACCCTAACGATCTAGTATACCATCGAGACAAAAATCAAAAATTCCTCGGGGTTACAACAAGAGGTGACACCGAAGTGGGTAAATGTAACGGTGGTCGTCACATCCTCCCCCAGCTACCCCCCACACACCTTCATGTCAAACGTAGATAGACCGTTACACGAGGTCCGACAGTCGACCCTCGAGTCGACCCCCGACACCTGGTTGTGGTACTTAAGGAGAAGTCGTGCCCGAGAACGACCTACGCACCCGAAGAAGGGTCATCGTACTGACCCAAGGTTCTCCCTCGTAGGGTTTTCTTGGTCCTCCTTTAACATAACGGAAAGTGTTGGAAGAGAGTCTTCACTGTCGTAGAGAAGGAGTCACCAGGGTTCCAGGTGGGTGCGATTCACTTACGTCCGGGGTGGAGAGTTACCCGTCTCTCAACTTCAGGGTGTCATTCTTCCCGACCCCTTACCCTCGATAATAATCCGGCAGAAACCTCATATCCAGACGGTGTACACGATGAAGACCCCCTTCGGACCCCTCTCCTGACCGGGTCCACGGGACTGACGCGTAGACCCCGGGAGCGGACAGACAACGAGTCCGAGGACTTTCCCACTAGACAGTCCGTCGTCGTGGTCGTAGTGGACCCTACTCAAACTTGACGTCTTAGGGTCGGGACGGGGTCCCGGACACCAGATTATTCTACGGGTCCTCTACGTAGACGTGTTTTCTAAATTCTTTATAAAGAGATGCGACGTGACCGAGTAGACCGACGACGACGGGTCCCGGAGTAGGGTCAAGGGTTCACGGCGGACTTAAAGGGTAGTACGGAGGAAGGTTCGGAGGATGTGTTCTACACAGTCTCGGCACCAGGTGCCTCTGTGGAATCCCCGTCCACGTTCCCAAAGACCTCGCCACATACGAGCGAAGGAGAGTACGATTAGGGACCGGCCCGAAAGTCGCTCTCGTAAAGGTTGTAGGAAGAGGCCGTTGTCCGATCAGGGTCGACTGACCGTCTGCCCGTGAACCTCTCTCTCCCGACGAGTCAAGTAATGGAAGGACGAGTAGTCGCGTCGACCCGAACGGCCTTTGTCCTGCATGAACTTCGGGGAAGCCCTCAGGGTAATTGCGATACCCGGTCCTACGTCCGGGAATCCGGAAGACGAGGACCGTTGTCTACTTTTTTCATCGAAGACAACAGTAAACAATCCTAGGACATGCACGTTTCCTGTACCTCTGCTGAGAAAACCTTTTTTATTTTTGGGTATTCGGAAGATGGACGATTATACGTTTCCAGTCACCGGTTAATACGGGAGTTACCGGACTTCTACCTACGATGAGTTAGCTCGTAGAGTCAGAGACCCCAGCAACCGAGTAGTTTCTAAGCACTTGAGACTACGACACGGTCCGTGGTCCCTACGTTGTCCCTTGTCCGGTGAGGAACGTCCCTTTATAGTTTCGTTTTTCGGTGTACAAACACATGTGTGTCGATATAAATTTGACCTATTGGTTGTTCCTGGATGAGACATCGTCTCCCTTGAGACGAGTTACAATACACGGTCGGTGTCTAGTCCCCCTCAAACTCCCCTTACCTATGTACATATACATACCGACTCAGTGAGACGACACGGGGACTTCGATAGAGTCGCAATAATCAACTGATACCAGGTTATGTTTTATTTTTCAATTTCGGTGTATAAACCCAATAGTCAGTCTAACGACCACAAGTCGGAACGATCGGAACAGGTTCGGGGTGAAGAAGTGTAAGTCTCAGTGCCGGGGTCCGAGACGTCGACACGAGAACACTCCCTACTCCGACCGTCTGGGATCCCAAAGACACAAAACCGGAGACCTCACTCCCGGGTTCACTGGGTGGGAGCGGTGACGGACGTAGTGACGACTACGACCTTTCTACTCACGGATGGTTCCCCTGTCAGGGGAACGACCGGACTTCGGTCTCCAACGATGGGGTGTAGGTATGAAGTGTAAGGACGTCAGAAACCACACGGAAAGTCTTAGGTATATAAACCCGTTTTACGAGAACCTTGTGGACTTATTGGGAGTTATGGTTCCTGTCAAACTACCTGTATTCTCAACCACGAGGTTCTGCCCGACCGTTGGACACAAGGGTTCCGACCAGTGGGGGAGTCGTGTCAGTGGAGTTCGACGAAGAGGTTCAAGTAAACCCCTGGAACAATTTTTGTTTGAGACCGTTCTCCCGGAAGAGCCCACCCCAAAGTCTAAACCGTGTATTGTACGAAGGTACCTCCGACATAGACAACCGGGTTCCTGGTATAAAACTGAGTGTACCTAGAGTTTTTCTCCGACGTTTGATGGCAAGAACATTTAAAGTACCGTGTGTCGGTGTACGCGACTAGACGGGTGGCAGACCGACGAAAGTCCGGAGTTACCGTCTTGATCCATCGGTCCCTTCTCTAAAAGACTCGGTGTCTTGAACTTTATAAATGACAGGTGGAAATACCCTTTCCAAACATCTGGGGGACCGTGAGTTAGTTCCAGGAGATAAGTGGACCCTTTAAGAGTCGGGGTGCTTCCCCGGGGTGGGGGTCGTTCCGACCGAATTAACGAGGGTCACGTCACACCCGTTACACTACAGATTTCCGAGGGTCCGCCACGTGCACCCGACGTCCAGGGACCCCCCAATTAACCTCGGGGTAAGTCACGACAACGGAGGGAGGAAGGAAACGGGGGCAAACCGGTGCACTGAAAGTAAAAATCTCGACCGCAAACGTCGACTAAAGACGTCGACGAAACCCTCGTCTAAAACTATTCTTTGAATCCTACGTGTCGACTCATGGTACCAGGGGGACGGGGGTCGTATAAATATACGTTTATTGGTTCTCGGAACAAATACTCCGACGGAGATTTTGACGTTACTTTAACTCTCTAGAAAATACAACGAATTGGAAGACTAAAAAGGGAAAAGCAAAGACCCGTGTAAAGATGAGCAGAAAGTAAAAGGGAGAACGTCGGAGGTCGGGTGTCCGTCGGAAAACGACGGACGAATAATTAGTTTCGTCTAATTCAGAGTAAAAGAATATCGACGTAAACGACCGTCTCCAATCATAAATCACGAACGGTCAAAGGTATCCTTTTTCGAGTAGGAAGACACATCGTTATTTTATTTAAAAAATATTTTTGTAGAACGTTTGACTCTCCCCTTCGTGTATAAACAGACTCCAACCTCTAATAAACTCTGAATGGTGGACTACCGAAAGACAAAGGGGTCCCCATCACTCCTAAAACATTGATAGTAACGGAAAGAGTCACACCTACAGAAGGTCTTCCTTCTGAGTCTAAGAAGATCTCTTTATAGAAAGACAATAACTTGTCTTGAACCCAGGTGTCGTTTCTGTTAGATAACTGTGACGCAACACCACTCTCTTTCGTGCCGTAAATAACGTTTTTTTTTGTTTTTGTTTTTGGTTGTTGTTGTTGCGTGTTTGGTGTGTGTTCTTTCTTTATACCCGTCGACTACAAGTTTTCTGGACTTGAGGGGTTACCGAAAGTCTCTCCTAGTGTTCCGTACACTAGTTGAACGCGTACCAAGAGACTAGTCAACTATGTCTCCATTGTGCCACTACAAAGTCCTTGGGACTAGAGTCCACCGGAACCGGACGTCGTCGAACTTCGTCCTGAACCCAAGGGTCCGTCTCAAACTCCAGCCCAACACCACTCTCGTGACTTAGGATCGGTGATCTGGTCACCAGTCACTGTTCCCCAGGACCGGGAAGTCGAACCGTCTTTTCTTAAAGGTGGTTTCCACCTTACAGCACTTCGTTCATCTCATAAATTTTCTCATGTCATCCACACCTATCTGTATACCTTCCTGAGTCTCTCTCTCTCAGGGACTCAAAACGGAAACACTATCAAACTTAATGAAAATACCCCATAAAGAAGACCTAAGGGAAACCGGTAAAACTAAATGGACCAAGTGTTAGATATAAACCATATATAGAGTCCTAGGAGGGTACACACGCGTATGTGAAGAATCGGTTCTACCTAAGACGACGTTTCCGGACACCTATCTCGTAGTGAACTGTAGTGAGGAGAAACTGGAAGTTCCTCGGAAAGACACGTACACGCCAGCCCCTCCAGAAGACTGAACCTTTTACTCTTTATACACTAGACCCGTCCTGGGTCGGAGGAGGCACGTAACAGAACGACGAGAGTAGAACCTCAAAGACAGGTGTCCCGTACTTAGAGGTCAGCGAAATGGGACCCCTCCCGACGTAGTCACAGGAAGGAACAGAGGTAAGAGTTGGAAGACCAGGGTAGGTCAGGCCTCAGACGTACGACCACCACTCGGACGTGAAGTGAAGAAGGTGGACTCCCTCCCCAACCCAAACCGTGGACGTTTTGGTTAGTTCCTGCACCGAGTCCTATAATAGATGCCGGGATCTCCTCCTTGATTTTCAAGAACTAAAACAAAGTACCGAGTCGATAATGAGTACATAGAAAGAACTGTCAAAAGGAAACAAAGACGTAAAAGAGTGGAGACTAACTTAAATGAGAAACCTTGAGTCACCCCTTCCGGATCTTCTGATGTCAAAGAGACATTTGTTCTCCGTCCTCTGGACCCCCCTAAACAGGGGTCCTTCCGGGACGTCCCAGGTCGAGTCAAGGTAAAGTCTCAGAGTTTGTTACGAAGAGACCACTACCGTGATAACGAAATGGGAATAAGGTCGGAGTAGGGACTAAGATGGGTCTCCTCAAAGGAAACTCAGAGTCCACCGTTTCTCTACGAGATCCTACTCGTAACGACTAAGTTATTTGTCTCAAATCGTTCGAGGTCCTCAACCACTGCCTGTCCCTTCGGACCGCACGACGTCAGGTACCCCAGTGTTTATCAACCTGTACTGATTCGTTGACTTGACTCCTGCTTGACTGTGTCGGGGTCCTCCTTCCCCGGGAAGACACGGGAAACCTGCCTTGTTTCGAAATTCCGTTTCAGGAGAAATTCTGAAAATTTTAGGTTCCACACTAAGAGTTCGGACTAGCGTGAAATCTTGGTAAATCTCCGAAAATTTTCACGGACATCGGTCTGGGATCCGGGGGTCTACGACTACACAACCAGATCCCACACCGTACCCGTTACCATGTAAAAAGTGTCAAACAAAACTTTATTAAATCTGGAAGTTTTTCTTCGTTTTTACATGTTTCCTAAGGACACATAAGAATAGGTCGAAAAGGTTTACAAACATTTAACACATTGGTGTCTTGGTACTAGCTTTGGTCCTTTGACCGTGACCATACACAAGGTGACTACGCACTAGACAAGACGTCTGGACTGAGTTTAAAGGGGCCAGCAGGGTGAGTACAAGGAAAGGTCCTAGGGTACAACGTAAATCAACAGCATTGTTCTTTAGAATCAGAGGAAATTAGACCCTATCGAGGAGGTAGAAAGAGAACTGGAGTTATAGAACCTTTGTATGACCGATCAATAAAACTTCTCACAGGGAATTAAATTGAAACCAGTCCCGTACAACTTTTAGAGGAACCTATTAAGTTACACATTGACTCTAACTGTCCTAGTAATAAGAGTCATTTAACGGGGAATCCCAGTACTATTTTGGTACTCCTACTCCTGACCTCTTCTCTCACTCCCGGTTATCCTGGACCTAAAAAACAAAAAATTAAAATAACATTTTATAAATATTTAATTTTTAAAATAAAAACAAAAATTGAATAAGAATTAACCTCCTATTAACGAAATGTTTATAAGACAGTTAAAGAAGGTATATAGGTGTACTTAGTCGGTATCCATATCCATATAGGGGAGGGACAACTTGTAGGGAGGGTATTTTATAAAAAATTTTTCATAAACAAAAATAATTACCTAGAGTGTACATACCGACACTCTCAACCTGGTATTTCTTCCGATTTACGACTTTTTAACTACGAGAACTCGACACCACAACCTCTTCTGAGAACTCTCAGGGAACCTGATGTTCCTCTAGTTTGGTCAGTTAGGATTTCCTTTAGTCAGGACTTATAAGTAACCTTCCTGACTACGACTTCGACTTCGAGGTTATAAAACCGATGGACTACACTTCTCGGTTGAGTGACCTTTTCTGGAACTCCGACCCTTTCTAACTCCCGTCCTCCTCTTCTCCTACCGTCTCCTACTCTACCAATCTACCTTAGTGAAGGAATTACCTGTACTCAAACTCCTTCGAGGTCCTATACCACTTCCTCTCCCTTCGGACCGCACAACGTCAGGTACTCCAGCGTTTCTCAGTCTGTACTGACTCTTTGACTAGTTCTTGTTCTAAATAAACCAACATAACCCAGAGTCAACGTCGTACACCCTAGAATCAAGGGATTGGTCCTTAACTGGGTCCGGGGGACGTAACTCTCACACCTCAAAATCTGTGACCTGGTGGTCCCTTCAGGGACCTAGAGAGAAATCAAACCAGAGATGGGTCAGGAAAGAGAATCTGGAGACTATAAAGTAAGAGAAAAAGGAGATGGCATCACAATCACAATCAGTGGGTCAGTACAAGGTGAGAAACACTGGGCTTCCTGACATCGAGTAAACCGAGGAGACACGTACTTTAAGAGATCCGTTCTTATAACCTCAACCATCGATAAGGGAGGAGGCCCCCTAGAAGGACTGGGTCCCTAACATGGTTCCGGAGGACGTAACGTCCGTCTAAGAAATGGTAGACTTGGTGATCCCTTGGAGAAGATACAGGTTCAGGGTGCAGTTTCCGAGTCGGGTCGAGGGAGTCTGACGTAACTGCAGCTAAGTGAAAGTTTCGACCTGGTACAGGGAGGAAACGCATTATAGGACGCTTACAGTTGCGTAGGACGAGGTTCCGACAGTACTACCCTGGACCGGAAGGGTCCTGAGGTTCAAAAGGGAGTGGGAGAGGGTGCGTGAATGCGACCGTCGAGAGGTCCGAGAACGGAAATGACGAGGAAGGTGGCCTACGGGAAGGAAGACTACCGGCGTCCCAGAGAAAGTCCGGAAGTGAGAGACTAGGACGAGTGAGGGGGGGTGGGGGTGTGAGAAGTACCGAGGGGGGTAGGTGGGGGGTACCTCTTCTAGCAACGGACAAAACAAGGGGAAACAAAGAGACCTTGGATCTCTTCACCGACTATATATCGTCCCTAAATTATGTACTTATTTACTTACTCTCACCAACTTTTTTAAAATTTTTATCGAAGTAACGACTGTCTCTTCTCTAAGCGCAAATATTCCGACTCACGCAAATAGGATTCTAGAGAGAGAAAATGAACTGGTCGACGGGTCTGAGGGTAACACGTCTGACGGAGGGAAAGACTGTGGAAGATGAAAAGGTCAAGTGGACAGAGAAGACGTGACCCTTTCTACCGGGCACTCTATTCAGTCCGTTATTAAGGGAGAGGAAAGCCGGTCTCGCCCCTCGTCTGACAGTTTATATGTATGAAAAAAATAGGAACAGTGTCTTCGACATTTCTTTCAAACCCATGGACTACAGTGGGACCTTTTTAGAATGACACCACCGCAGAAGTTCAATCTAAAGAGTAGACCACAGTTTCCTTCCTTCCTTCCTTTGGTCTTTGAAAGAAAAAATATTTTATTTATTGATAGAATAAAGACATACGGTTAGTTTTACACACACACATACACACACACACATTTTAAATGGAAATGATTTTAGGATTCACCATTTATTAAGAGTAAAATGTTTATACTACAGACTTCAAATCTAACAGTCGCCCAGATACCCAGCGCGTCTCAACCTGTGCTGACTTCACTGAATCATCACTATCATCATCATTTGTTGTCCTGTCGATACATTTGGGTCCACAAAACTACGAGGTTGGTCATGGGAATTAATAGAGGTTATAAATCCATTGACGGATATTAAATGTTCGACCTAAATCTTTTCCGTCTCCTTGCTCTCTAGTTTAATGGTTGTAGGCAACCTAGTATCTGGTTCGTTCTTTTAATGTCTTTTTGTAGACGAAGTAACTGATAAAATTTCAGAAACTGACACCTAGTGTTGTTTGATACCTTTTAAGAAGTTCTCTACCTTTATGGTCTGATGAAATGGACGGAGGATTCTTTGGACATACGTCCAGTTCTTCGTTGTCAATCTTAGTTTGTACCTCGTTGTCTGACCAAGTTTTTATCCTTTCCTCATGTAGTTCCGACATATAACAGTGGGACAATCAAATTGAATATACGTCTCATGTAGTACACTTTACGGTTCGACCTACTTCGTGTTCGACCTTAGTCCTAACGACCCTCTTTATAGTTATTGGAGTCTATACGTCTACTGTGGTGGGAATACCTTCTTTCATTTCTCCTTGATTTTTCGGAGAACTACTTTCACTTTCTCCTTTCACTTTTCGACCGAATTTTGAGTTGTAATTTTTTTGATGCTAGTACCGTGGGCCAGGGGTAACGAAGTACCGTTTATCTACCCCTTTGTTACCTCTGTCACTGTCTGAAATAAAACCCCCCGAGGTTTTAGTGACGTCTATCAATGACGTCGGTACTTTAATTTTCTACGAACGAGGAACCTTCTTTTCGATACTAATTGGATCTGTCGTATAATTCTTCGTCCTGCAATAAAACGACTGTTTCAAGGGACATCAGTTTCGATACCAAAGAGGTCATCAGTACATACTTACACTCTCACCCTGGTACTTCTTGAGACTCGAGGTTTCTTAACTATGAAAGTTTGACACCACAACCTCTTCTGAGAACTCTCAGGGAACCTGACGATCCTCTAGTTTGGTCAGTTAGGCTTTCCTTTAGTTGGGACTTATAAGTGACCTTCCTAACTACGACTTCGAGGTTATGAACCCGGTGGACTACACTTCTCTGCTGAGTAACCTTTTCTGGATCTACGACCCTTTCTAACTTCCGTCCTCCTCTTCCCCTGTTGTCTCCTGTTCTAACAACCTACGTAGTGACCGAGTCACCTGTACTCGAACTCGTTCGAGACCCTCCACCACGTCCTGTCCCTTCGGATCGTACAACGTCACATATCCCAACGTCTCTCAACCTGTGCTGACTCACCGACTTCTTGTTGTTATTCCTTCTTCCACCGTAGAACATCCTAAACCCCAACGAAGTCCGGGACCTTCTTATCTATTAGACTGAAATCTTTGTCTCCTAATCGACGTATGTAAGTAGTGGGAGGTCCAGATAACTAGGAAGGAACGAAGGATACGGCTAATAAAGACACAGGACGGCCCACCACCAAGAGTTTCACACCGAAGGCCCTTCGTCTTCGTTGTCGTGGACCCTTCACTATCTTCAAAGGTGAGGACTGTAGTACTCACTCCTTGAGACTCCAACCCCACGTCCTTAAACACCAAAAAGTTGGGAGGTCCACTATGACTACGGGTGAGTCGAAAGTCTTAGGGATTGTGTCACTGACCTTCTCAGTGGAGACCGAGGTCTGAAGGACACAAGTTTAGTATCGGGAGAACTAATGACCAAGTAATTGGAGCACTTTTTATGAATTAGAGAACCACGAAGTCAACCTCGTAGGGTAGATACTTTACCCTTATAACTGTCGTAGATAGAGTAACAACAGTTCTACTTTACTCGTTTGTATATGTTTCACTAAACTTGTTATTTATTGTAACTATAATCGATATTCATAGTATGAGAAAGGTATAAATAGTTTGAAAGACAAACTTTTTTTCTTGTTGGGAGGGGGGGGGAGCGGACGGGGGTCGAGAGGACCTAGAAAATTTCTCCTGGGTCGTAGGGACTACGATAACACTACTGACGGTCCGACACTTACTCAAAAACAACCTGACCTACTACGGTCGTGGGTCGTAGTCCACTCTACCTCGGTGTTGTAAAGTCAAACGAAATCCATTTTGAGTCTAGGTCCCTCACCTTCGTCCTCGTAGACCAGTGGTTTACGACATAAGGACATAGAGACCAGAGACATCTCAGGACACATGGTTGAGACTCGAGAAGCTGTCAAAGACGTTTTACTTACTACTAATGAGTTCTGAGTCACTATAAATGGTTCGAAAACGAAGGGTTGAGTGATACGTCTTAGTTTACTAAGTCTACTCTATCTTCCCTGACTTACGGTTTTACTTGACCTTTACCGAAGTCTCGTCTCATAAACCTTCAGCTAACAATAAGTCTCTTGTCGGGTCGGACCAGACTTCCGGTTCCTACTCGTCTTCGAAGAAGAGACCTTGCAAAGTTCCTCGACGTAAATATTGTCTCCGGGAGAGAGGAATGACAGACTTGGTTCACACCATACTGATTGGACCGACCGAGTAGGTAAAGGGACCCCTACACCTCTCTCCCTCCCCTAGCTCTTTTCTTCTGATAGATATCCTCTCCTCACACTGTTTCGATAAGTCTCCAAATAGACCTTGTAATTTGTTACTCCTTGTCGGTTCTTGTAAATTTTTACTTCCACCACCTCCATGACTTAAAAGGAATTATCTGTAGTCGTGTATAACATTTGATGTAATTATCATTGTTTCACCGTGATCTCTTTGGTTTCCTTCTGTATCGGATCTTTTATCCAGAAACATATTTGTATTTTATTTACACAAAATTTCTTTATTCGAGTTCCGTTACCCTACGTCTACATAATAAATTATTAACCACGACCCCTATAAAAGTTTCAATGAATTAATGAAAAGTAGTCGATTGTTCATGGTTTTATTTAAATTCCGTGTAATTTCTACATCTACATTTTTACCTATAGATTTTTTTTCTTTTTTCTTTTTTATATCCACTCGTAGACCTTATCAAGGACAGAGGTCCGTCTCTTTCTACAAACGGAAAGTTTTCGACACGTAAAAATCTGGAACTTTTTAGTCTGTGTGTGTAAAGGGGACCTGGAACAGAAGAAAACTAAACTTGTTCACTATCTCCGGACAGGTTCAGAGTAAGATAATGTAGGAATACAAAGATTGGTTCTGTCACGTCTTGTTGGAAAGGAGTGGTGTAGTAATTCAGGAGGAGGGTTGTACTCAAACGAAACTAGTAGACTTTGCCTGTCTGGAGTACGATAGGGATTCGGTCACGTCGAGTAAACGAGAACCCGTCACCTTTTTCTCCCGTCGTGCACAGATGGAGAGTTTTCTCCCTCAACAAAACGAAGGTTCCGTCTTCGTTTCGATCCACTAGTAGTTTGTACAAAGTAAAAGGACGACCTATGAACCGGTTGGGTGTAAAAGGTCCTTCATCTCATCCGGACCTCTTAGGGTCCCTACCCCCTCGGATCACCCGACGACAGATACCCCAGTGTGTCTCAGCCTGTGCTGACTGCACTGAATCGTCGTCGTCGTCGTCTCATCCCGGTCCACCGACTGGACACCGGTCGTTTTGTACCTCTCGTCAACCGTCAGAGAGGCCTCGAACCGAGGAGTGACAGAGACAAGAGAGAGGAACAAGGTACCACTGGAACCTCTTTTGTACGGTTTCCAATTGTCGTGGTATGCCACCTTCTTCGGTCCCCAGGGACAATGATGGACATCCTTTCGACGGGTCGAACGTTCCCCGGCACTACGTTTACTCTTCAGTTGGAAGTAACACAAGTGGGCGACCCTACCACCACAAAAGAGTCTCATCAGATCGGCCAGAAAGGAGGACACTGAAGACAGTAGTGGGTGGGAACCTACTTTTCTACCTGGTATCATTGTAGTTACGTAGTATGAAACAAACTCTGTCCTACTTCCTTGTCTGTGGAAAATTAGAGTAAGAAGAGGAGGAGAAGGAAAAGAAGAAAGAAACTTATCTCTCACCCGAATGAAAAACTTGGTTTCCCTCAAGAGTGTTATTAGAACGTTTGTAAAAATCGGGAGGGTAACAAGAATAAAAACCCCCCCGAGAAATAAAATAAATAAATTAAAAATGAAATATTATGACGTAACCAAAACGGTATGTAACTGTACTTAGACGGTGTCCACATGTACTCAAGGGTTAGGACTTGGAGGGAGGATGGTGGGAGGGGTATAGTAGAGAGACCCAGTAGGGTCACGTAGTCGGGGTTCGTAGGACATAGGACATAGCTTGGATCTGACCACTAAGTAAAGAATGTACTATCATATGTACAAAGTTACGGTAAGAGGGTGTAGTAGGGTGGGAGAAGGAGAGGGTGTCTCAGGTTTTCAGACAAGATATATAGACACAGAGAAAACGACAGAGCGTATGTCCCAATAGTAATGATAGAAAGATATAAGGTATATATACACAATCATAGGACATAACCACAAAAAGAAAGACCGAATGAAGTGAGACATATTATTCGAGGTCAAAGTAGGTGGAGTGATCTTGACTAAGTTTACATAAGAAAAATTACCGACTCATTATGAGGTAAGACATATACATGGTGTTGAAAGAAGGTAAACAGACGACTACCTGTATATCCAACGAAGGTACAGGACCGATAATATTTGTCACGACACTACTTGTAACCCCATGTGCACAGAGAAAGTTAAGACCAAAGGAGTCACACATACGGGTCGTCACCCTAACGACCCAGTATTCCGTCAAGATAAAGGTCAAAAAATTCCTTAGAGGTGTGACAAGAGGTATCACCGACATATCAAACGTAAGGGTGGTTGTCACATTCTCCCAAGGGAAAAGAGGTGTGGGAGAGGTCGTAAATAACGAAGATCTGAAAACCTATCGTCGGTAAGACTGACCACACTTTACCATGGAGTAACACCAAAACTAAACGTAAAGAGACTCTTACTCACTACAACTCGTAGAAAAGTACACAAACAATCGGTAGACATACAGAAGAAACCTCTTTACAGATAAATCAAGAAACCGGGTAAAAAACTAACCCAGCAAATAAAAAGACCTTAACTCGACGTCCTCAACGAAGATATAAAAACTCTAATCAACAAACAGTCAACGAAGTAAACGATAATCAAAGAGGGTAAGTCTTCCGACAGAAAAGTGGAACGAATATCAAAGGAAACAACACGTCTTCGAAAATTAAAATTAATCCAGGGTAAACAAATAAAAACGAAAATAAAGGTTATAAGACCCTCCACCTAGTAACTCCTTGGACGACACTCCATACAACCTCTCACAAAACGGATACAAGAGGAGATCCTCAAAATATCAAAGACCAGAATACAAATCTAGAAATTAGGTAAAACTCAAACAAAAACACATACCACAATCTTTCACAAGATCAAAGTAAGAAAATGTTCACCAACTGGTCAAAAGGGTCGTGGGGAACAATTTCTCTAACAGAAAAGAGGTAACATATAAGAACGGAGGAAACAGCTTCTATTCCACAGGTATCCACACACCTAAATAGAGACCCGAAAGTTAAAACAAGGAAACTAGATATAAAGACAGAAACACGGTCATGGTATGACAGAACTACTGACACCGAAACATCATCTCGGACTTCAGTCCGTCCAACTAAGGAGGTCAAGGTAAGAGGAAAGAGTTCTAACGAAACCGATAAGTTCCAAAAAACATAAAGGTATGTTGAACACTTTAATAAACAAGATCGAGACACTTTTTATGGTGACCATCGAACTATCCCTACCGTGACTTAGACATCTAACGAAACCCATCAGATGAGTAAAAGTGATATAACTAAGAAGGTTAGGTACTTGTACCATATAAAGAGGTGGATAATCACAGGAGAAACTAAAGAAAGTAGTCACAAAATATCTATATATCCAGAAATCAAAGAAATCCATCTATATAAAGATTCATAAAATAAGAAAAGTAATGTTACCTCTTACCTTAACAAAGGAATCAAAGAAAAAGATGAAAGAGTAATAATCACATATCCTTACGTTCCCTAAAGACACACAACTAAAATATAGGGTGTTGAAATGATATAAGTAACTAATCGAGATCATTAAAAGACCACCTAAGAAATCCCAAAAGATACATCTCCTAGCACAGTAGACGTTTGTCACTCTCAAAATGAAGAAAAGGTTAAACCTAAGGAGAATAAAGAAAAAGACGAGACTAACGACACCGGTTTTGAAGATCTTGATACAACTTATCATCGTCACTTTCACCCGTGGGAACAGAACAAAGACTGAAATCCCCTTTACGAAAGTTAAAAAGTGGTAACTCCTATTACAAATGACACCCAAACAGTATATATCGAAAATAATACAACTCCATACAAGGAAGATAAGGACGAAAGACCTCTCAAAATTAGTATTTACCTACAACTTAAAACAGTTTCCGAAAGAGACGTAGATAACTCTATTAGTATACCGAAAACAAAAAGTTAAACAATTTCACCACTTAAAGTAATTAACTAAACGTCTATAACTTCTTAGGAACGTAGGGACCCTATTTCGGGTGAACCAGTACCACATACTAGAAAAATTACACAACAACCTAAGACTAACGATCTTAAAACAATTCCTAAAAACGTAGATACAAGTAGTCACGATAACCGGACATCAAAAGAAAAAAACACCGTAGAAACAGTCCAAAACCATAATCCCACTACCACCGAAGTATCTTACTCAAAACTTCAAATGGAAGGAGACGTTAAAAGACCTTCCTTTACCTGTTTAAGAATCTTTTCATGTTGAAAGGTTTTGACTTGGTCCTTCTTTATCTATTAGAATTGGCTGAGTAGTGTTCGTGCCTTTAACTTTGACATTAGTCTTTAGAAGGTCGTTTGTTTTCGGGTCCAGGTCTGCCGAAGTGTCGACTTAAGATGGTTTTTAAAGTTCTTCTCGATTGTGGATAGGATGAGTTTGACAAGGTAACAAGAATATGAACAGAAGACGTTGTCCCATGTCTCGGTAATTGAACGACTTCTGGATGTCAAATTAAAATAGAGGAGATAGAAAAGGGGTTTTCTTTTCTTTGGGTCAATCCACCAGTAGTCACACTCCTGTCCCTTAAACGGTTCCTAAAGGGTCTTGTTTCATAACTCGTATTAAATCTGGGAGTTATATAAAATTCTTAAAATAAGAAATTAGACCCTTTAGTCCCGTGGTAAGTCGGTGTTCTAAACCTTTGGATTGAGTTTTAACGAATTTTTCCCTTAAATAACCGAGTGTCTTTGACTCGATCCTCTTTTCGACGGACTTAGAGGTCGAAATGTATTAGTGACTCTGTACACTTAAAGAGAGAAAGTCATTGGTGTACACCAGAACCCCTTCTATAAATAACCAAGTCAAACCCAGTGTATCGAGAAAGATTTGGTTAGTGACTCCCGTCCTGATAATTTAGGACATTAACCGATCAGACCTAGGTACAGACAGGGAAGGTCTGTCATCTCAACTTTCCAGTAAAAGTCTTTTACGTTTCAAAATATGGTTTGACTTTTCGAAGTAGTGGACTTCTTTGTCCTTACGTGTCGTTCGTTTTTATTATTTACAGTTGATGTCTTCACTACTTTCGGTCATGTTCCCCCTTCTCTGAACTGTCGGAGTTTCGTATTTTTCTTCAGACGTACAGTCTTTTACAAGACTAGTCTGAATGTTTTGTTTCGTGCTCATCCTCCAATATACCTCCTTTTTACTGTTTCCTATGGAAGTATATCTTTATCAAGTCTTTATAGACAACTTTTTAGTTTTAAGGAGGTCAAGGTAAGAAGAAAGAGTTCTAACTTTCTCTGTGTACATGGGGTTACAAGTAGCGTCGTGACAAATATTATCGATCCTGTACCTTTGTTGGATCTACAGGTAGTCGTCTACTTACCTATTCTTTCGACACCATGTATATGTGTTACCTCATAATGAGTCGGCATTTTTTCTTAAGTAAACTTAATCAAGACTACTCTACCTACTTTGACCTCGGCTAATATGTCTCACTTCATTCGGTCTTTCTTTTTGTGGTTATGTCATATGATTGTGTATATATACCTTAAATCCTTCTACCGTTACTGCTGGGACATACGTTCTGTCCCTTTCTCTGTGTCTACACATATTACCTGAAAACCTGAGTCTCCCTCCCTCTCCCACCCTACTAAACCCTCTTACTGTAAGATTGTACATATGATAGTACATTCTTAACTTAGCGGTCAGATACAGACTACGTCCTATGTCGTACGAACCTCGACCACGTACCCCTACTGGGTCTCTCTACAATACCCCTCCCTCCACCCTCCCCCCAAGTACAAACCCTTGCGTACATTCTTAATTTCTAAAATTTTAAATTTTTTATTTTTTTATTTAATTTTTTTTTTTTTTCTTTTTGGTTTTAAGGTTACCTGTCTATTGGTTTATAGTACTTGTCTACTTAAAGAATAGTCCTTGATACATGTTTATCGACTGTCTTTAGACAGGTTTGAATGATCATACACTTATTTACAATAAATTCTATTATTGCTGTTGAGTAAAAAGTGTGATAAAAAACCACGGTCACAAACATGTCGGGAGTTCCAGTGACTCCCAACATGGTTTATCTTTAAGAGTAAAAGATTAACGATCGTCGTGTCGAAACGTTTGATTGAACCACTATTCATAACTCACAAAGACTTAGGGCCGTCAGGAGAAGACCTTACATGGGAATACTTCTATTGTCAAATACTGGTTATCACAAGTAATGTCAACGTAAATCTTATCCTTTTTGGTAGTCCATAGTATCTTATCCCTTTACTAGTATATTTGAGTCCGTTTTTCTACTTCACTATAATCTACTGACCTTTTAGGAACGAACTGTTCTTACACGAATACTGTGTTGGTTTACTCTTTTTCCCATGTGGCGTACTAAGTTAATACTTTTATGATACTTTAATTACTTTTAATCCTCATGATGGACCCTAGTGAGGATCCGAAAACTATTAAACATACTTGATAACATTTTTAAGTAAATAACACCGACATGACCAGGAGTAACGACACTTCCGAAGAGAGATCACACCCGAAGTTCTCAACGCCATGGCCCCGAGTCATTTAACACCAAGGACCCGGGACCTCGTGTCCGAGGTATCAACGAAACGTCGTGCACCCCAGAAGGACCTGGTCCCTGACTTGACCACAAAGGACGGAACCGTCCGTCTAAACAATGGTGACTTGACGGTCCCTTCGGGACGTGTATGATAAAACTACTTATCTGTGTCTGTATCTATCAATCGACCCCCGAAAAGCTATAGAAAAGAGTATACACGATACTTAAACAAAATACACCCAAAAGAAGAAGTACAACGTAAAAATGACTTTTTTTTTAGACAATAGTAATCCAACAATAACCAATATATCAATCATATTTTAAATTAACATGAATTTAAAGGATACAACGATAGGAAAACTTTAATAAACACTATCAACGACTTTTAAATACATAAAATAATCAAGAAGTTTCTTGGTTACCTAAATAAAATTGCAAAACGAACACATATAAGGAGTAAAAGAAACCTAGTAAAAGATTTTAGATTTAAACTTACGAAAACAAAAGAGAGAGAGAGAGAGAGAAAAATGATAAAATTTACTAATCTTGTAAAGTCTGACTTAAAAGGGATTCATATCGAAAATCAAAATAGGATGTAAAACATATAAATCTCAAACAAAAATATAAGATTTACCAGGTAGTAAAACAAGCACTATAGGAGACACTGTTTCATAAATCCTTTAACGAACAAAAAAAAAAAAAATCGTTCAGAATTTTAAAGAAAAATTTAAAAGATAACCGATATCAACTAATTGTCACAACACGATCAAAGTCCATATATCGTTTCACTAAGTCAATATGTACATAGATAAGAAAAAGTTTAAGAAAAGGGTTAATCCAATAATGTCTCATAATTCGTCTCAGGGGACACGATTGGTATCCAGGAATAACCAATAGACAAAATTTGTATCGTCACACATGTACAGTTAGGGTTTGATGGTTAGATAAAGAGGACGAAAGGGGGACCATTAGTATTTAAGTAAGAGATCATACACTCAGAAAGACAAAACTTATTCAAGTAAACATAGTAAAAAATTCTAAGGTGTATATTCACTATAGTATATAAACAGAAAAAGATAGACTGAGTGAATCGAAGTCATTACTATTAGAGGTCCAGGTAGGTACAATGACGTTTACCGTAATAAAGTAAGAAAAATACCGACTCATTATAAGGTAACCCATATATGTGTAGAGGAAATAAGTAAGTAGACAGCTACCTGTGAATCCAACGAAGGTGCAGAACTGATAACATTAAACACGATGTTACTTATGACCTCACGTACATAGGGAAGCTTGGTACAAAGAGAGACCTATATACGGGTCCTCACCCTAAGGACCTAGTATGCTATCAAGGTAAAAATCACACAGTTCCTTAGAGGTACGATAAGAATCATCACCGACATGGTTAGGTATAAGGGTGGTTGTCACATCCTCCCGAGCGAAAGGACTGTACGATGTCAGGAACCCCAACGTCAGCCCGTGCTGAATCATTGATTTGTTATCATTAAAGACGGATACAAAACGAGATTCTTAAAATATCATAGACCAGAATGTAAATCCAGAAATGAGGTAAAACTCAAATAAAAACACACACCACAGTTTTTTACAAGATTAAAGTAAAAAATACCTAAAGACAGGTCAAAAAGACCGTGGTAAATAACTTCTCTTACAGAAAAGAGGCAACATATATCAGAAGAAAGGAGAATCTAATTAACTGGTATCCACACTCCCAAACAAAGAGTTGAAACGTACCAACAGGTAACTAGATCTCAAAACAAAGACACGGTCATGGTGTGACAAAACTTCTACCATCGTAACATCATACCAGATTTCAATCCCTCGGACTATAAAGGTCGACAAAAAGAAAAAGTTCCAACAAAACCGATAAGTCCCGGAAAACACGAAGGTACATATTCTAACGATCGAGATTAAGACACTTTTTACGGTAACCGTTAAACTGTCCCTAAAGTGACTTAGACATCTTACGGAACTCATCATATCAGTAAAACTGTTACAACTAAGAAGGTCGTCTTGTACCATATAGAAACGTAGACAAACACAGTAGAAGTTAAAGCAAGTAGTCGTAGAATATCAAAAGTCTCAAGTGCAGAGAACGGTGGAAGTCAAGTCAAGTCAATCAACGAGTCAGCACAGGCTGGAGAAACGCTAGGGTACTTAGCGTCGTGCGGTCCGGAGGGACAGGTAGTGGTTGAGGGTCTCAAGTGAGTCTAAGTGCAAGTAGTTCAGTCACTACGGTAGGTCGGTAGAGTAGGAGACAGCAGGGGAAGAGGAGGACGGGGGTTAGGGAGGGTCGTAGTCTCAGAAAAGGTTACTCAGTTTAACAGTGTACTCCACCGGTTTCATGACCTCAAAGTCGAAATCGTAGTAAGGAAGGTTTCTTTAGGGTCCCGACTAGAGGAAGTCTTACCTGACTAACCTAGAGGAACGTCAGGTTCCCTGAGAGTTCTCAGAAGAGGTTGTGGTGTCAAGTTTGCGTGGTTAAGAAGTCGCGAGTCGAAAGAAGTGTCAGGTTGAGAGTGTAGGTATGTACTGGTGACCTTTTTGGTATCGGAACTGATCTACCTGGAATCAGTCGTTTCATTACAGAGACGAAAACTTATACGATAGATCCAACCAGTATTGAAAAGAAGGTTCCTCATTCGTAGAAAATCAAAGTACCGACGTTAGTGGTAGACGTCACTAAAACCTCGGGGGGGTTTATTTCAGACTGTGACAAAGGTGACAAAGAGGTAGATAAAGTGTACCTCACTACCCTGGCCTACGGTACTAGAAGTAAAAAACTTACAACTCGAACTTCGGTCGAAAAAGCGAGAGGAGAAAGTGAAAGTAGTTCTCCGAAAAATCAAGGAGAAGTGTAAGACGGTATTCCCACCACAGTAAACGTATAGACTCCACTAACTATAAAGAGGAGCGTTAGAACTAAGGTCGAACACAAAGAAGGTCAGGTCGTAAAGAGTACTAAATGAGACGTATCTTCAATTTCTTCGTCCCACTGTTATATGTCGGAACTGCATGAGGAAAAGGATAAACCTTGGTCAGACAACAAGGTACAGGTCAAGATTGACAACGAAGGACCGGACGTATGTCTAAAGAGTTCTCCGTCCAATCCACCAGACCATAAGGGTAGAGAAATTCTTAAAAGATGTCAAATAACACTCGGTGTGTCAGTTTCCGAAACCGTATCAGTTATTTCGTCTTTATCTACAAAAAGACCTTGGGAGAACGAAAAAGGGACTAGGTCGCCTACAACCGTTAAACTAGAGACCAAGGAGACGGAAAAGATTTTGGTCGAACTTGTAGACCTTCAAGTGCCAAGTGCATAACGACTTCGGACCGAACCTCTTAAAACTCGTAATGAAATCATCGCACACTCTACTCACGTTGATACGCCATCAAACTCGTAAGAAACCGTAACGGAAAGAAACCTTAACCTTACCTTTGACTGGAAAAGGTCAGGACACCGGACGACTCAAAAGGTTTAAACGACCGTATAACTCACGTCGTGAAAGTGTCGTAGTAGAAGGTCCTAAACTTTATCGAGGTGACCTTAAGGTAGTGGAGGTGATCGAAACCAGCATCACTACGAAAGATTCCGGGTGAACTGAAGTATAAGGTCCTACAGACCAAGATCTACTAATTAGTGTGGTAGCACTAATAGACCCAGTACTTCTAGAAAAAACATGTCAAGAAGACACATAAGAACGGTGGAGAAGAATTATAGAAGACGAAGACAATCCAAGTCTGGTAAAGACAGGAAATAACTCGGGTAGAAACGTACTTTACAAGGGAACCATAGAGATTAAAAGAACTTCTCTAGAGATCAGAAAGGGTAAGACAACAAAAGGAGATAAAGAAACGTAACTAGTGACTTCTTCAGAAAGAATAGAGAAGAACGATAAGAAACCTTAAGACGTAAGTTTACGAATATACAAAGGAAAAGAGGAAACTATAAGCGAAGAGAAGAAAAGTGTCGATAAACATTCCGGAAGGGTCTGTCGGTACAACGAAAAAACGTAAAGAAAAGGTACCCCTACCAGAACTAGGGACAGAGGACATGTTACAGTGCTTGGAGTAAGGTATCAAGTAGTCCGTTAGATAGACAGTCTAGATCAGGGAATTTAGATAAAGAGTAAAGGTGACATATTAGTATTTCCTAAACTAATTCCAGTATGGACTTACCAGATCACTAAAAGGGATGAAAGAAGTTAAATTTAGACTTAAACCGTTATTCCTCAAGTACTAGACTCGGTGTCAGTCGAGGACCAGAACAAAAACAACTGTCATCTCTCGAAGACGTAGGAACCGACGTTTCTTATATTAGTTAGACTAAAGCCACAACTGGTAGACCACTACAGGTACACATCTCAGAACAGAACACAAAAACCTTCTCCCACAAACGATACTGGTCACGTAAAAGAACCGTTTTGAGATAATCAGAAACGGGACTAAGTAAGGTGTAAGGTTCCGGTTTAAACGGACAATGAGGTCCATAAAGAACTGAATGATGAAAACGTAAGGTTAGGGGATATTACTTTTCCTGTAGAAAAAATCCACAATCAAGATTTTCCAGAACATCAGAAGTATCTTGATAAGTTGAAGTCGAAGAAGTCGCAATGACCAACCCCGTATCTGAACCTAATGGTACTATAACTTACCAAATGGAACCTCTGCTTGTCTCTAGTAAGACAGCAAAAACTCTAACGTAGGTTCATGACGTAAAACCTGAGAGAACAACTGGTACTACCGATGAGGTAAAGAAGACTACCTAAGGAAGGAAGTCATCATCTATATAACCAATAGACTCAATTTAAGTGGGTAAGATCAGGTAAAATCAAGAGACTAAGGATCTTACAGCTGCAAGTGAGAACGGTAGAGAACAAACTGGTGAAGGTTAAACGGAACTAGTACCTGGACTGTAAGGTCCAAGGATACGTTATAACGAGAAATGTCGTAGCCTGGAACGAAGATAGTGGTCAGTGTAAGTGTCGACCCATAACAAAAACGAAACCGAGGTAGGGAAGTAAGAAAGATCTCAATAAAGAGGTGACTAGAGGTCATCGTATAACCCGTGGATGACTGGACCTCTCAAGGAGAAAGTCATAGGATAGTAAAACGGAAAGTATGACAAGTTCCCCAAGAGTTCCGTTCTTATGACTTCACCGAACGGGAAGGGAAGAGGTCACCTGGTGTAAGACAGTCTGGAGAGGTAGTACTGGGCGGGCGGGACCCAACCGGGTACCCGTACCGAAACAAAGTAACTCAATCTGTTCCGACACCAGGATCACACTAACCTAACTGATCCAAAGACACTTATACCAAAGTCACACAGACGGGAGACTACGGGAGAACGTTGTGGATGTTGGAATGAACCCAAAGAGAATGGAACCCGTACCCCATAGAGAAGTGTCGACGAGATCGTTTCGTGTCGGTCACGAGGAATGGAACCTGCTCCCCATAGAGAAGTGGTGGCGGGAAGGACTGGAAGTTACACCCTACCGAGGAGGACCGGGAGGATACGGGTGTGTCGGTGGTGGGGGACCTGAACCCCAACGAGGAGGGCCGGTGGTGGGGACCGGAGTCCGTACCCCAACGAGGAGGGTCGACGGCGGGGACCGGAACCTACGTCCCATCGAGGAGAGCCGACAAGGACACGCCAACGTCGGACCGTGAGATCCGACGACGGGAACTGGAACCTACAGCCCATTGAGGAGAACCGACGGCAGGAAGTCCGTACCCCAGGAGGACCGAAGACGGGGACTGGAACCTGCACCCCATCGAGGAGAGCCGGCATTAATCACGTGACCGGCGTCGGCGGACACGAATCACGCGGGAGCATAAAATAAGAAAACTACGTTACCATTCACCCTAACAAAGATTAGAAGATAACAATCACATATCCTTACGTTCGCTAAAGACACATAATTAAAACATAGGACGTTGAAATGACTTAAGTAACTACTCGAGATCGTCAAAAAATATCGTAGAAATCCTAAAAGATACATATCTTAGTACAATAGACAAAAGTCGTTCAGAATTTTTAGTACTTTGACGTAAATTCTACAAAATAGTATCAATTTTAAGTCCCAAAAAAACGATCAAAATAACGTATCACTAATCTTCTTTCCGGAAATGTACCCATCCCGTATTATTAAAACCCCAGTTGTTCACCGAAGTCATTCCGTAAATTTGGAACCTAGAGTGATTTATAAATGAGGATTAAATCATAAAATTTGACTTTTTCTGACTCTATAGAAAATAACTGGTTAATTTAATAAAAGGGTACTAGTGGAGATTGGTTAACCTGTCTCCGAATCTTTATTCCGTTCAAGTATAAAAACCACACACACACACCTTCTTTCAACGTAATATAACGGGTAGACTCAACTCTGTACACTTACAAACAAAGAGGGTACATTTGTTTGTTAATGTTTATTAAGATTGACAAGACTGTATCGTTTATACCGCAAGTCATCCATTCCTGTAACCATTTCCCCTAGAAGAAACTATATTCCATCAACCCCTTCCGTGGAGATCCTTCACTGTAATGTCGACTCTAGAGTTCCTACTCATACTTAAATCGGTCAAGACCCTTACCTGTCTCCCAGTAACATAACGGTCAAAACCCTCGGTCAAACTGTCTACTCTGACCTTTCCGTCTAGTAAGGTGAAGAACCTGAAAAATAAATTTACGAAGTTTACCGTCTGTATAGTCAATCTTGTCCGATCCAATCCGAACCCACTATACCACGGGTCTAGAGTTTTGTGTCTAAAGGAAGAATGAGGACAGTGGAAGAGTCACATTGAACCGACTTTGAGTTGAAGTGTAGAAGAAGTGAGGTCAAGATCCGACTGTCTCGTCGGACAGAATCTTCAACGACCAGTAATACCATCTCCCTTTTTTACTCGTTCTCAGAAGTTCGAAGACGGACTTCACTGTATACGATGAAGACGGGTGTGTAGTAACCGGCTTCGTTCAACATACTTCAGGTCAAAGTCACCCCGTTCCTTCTCAAGAGGAGGGGGTCACTTTCCTTCACGGATAATCATAGAGAGATAGGGGAAGATTTAGATATAGGAAGACACGTGGAATGGGTTCTTTATCCCGGTGTGGGGAAAGACTAAATCAGTGTCTAGGTGAGAGTAAGAATGGTCTCTTTATTGTCGAATTTTTCTAAATATGGTTCACAGTCATAAAACACACGTTTATCGTTTGACGGGTAAAGAGATTTAAAATATTTTATCAAAAGGGAGTAGGAGTACCCAGGAATCTCCGTCTTAAATTCAGTTGAAGTCATCTTTCCTAAAGTATAAAGGTGGGTTTCAAAACAACGAGAGAGTGATTCAACACAGGTTGAGAAACACTAGGGTACTTACTTCGTACGGTCCGATGGGACAGGAAGTGATAGAGGGTCTCAAATGATTTTAAGAATAGGTAACTCAACCACTACGATAGATTAGTGGAGTAGGAAACGGTGGGAGAAGAGGAAAACGGAAGTTAAAAAGAAAGGGTCGTAGTCTCAGAAAAGGTCACTCAGTAGAGAAGTGTAGTCCTCCGGTCTCAAAATCTCGAAGACGAAGTCGTAGTCAGGAACGTTACTTATAAGTCCCAACTGAAAGAAATCCTAACTAACCAAACTAGAAGATCAGTATTCTTCAACTACTAGACTCGGTGTCAGTCGAGGTCCAGAACAAAAACGACTGACACATCTCGAAGAGGTAGAAGTTGACGTTTATTATATTAGTTAGACTAAAATCATCTTTTCTAAAGTATAAAGGGTGAGTTTCCATTCCTGACAAATAAGTAAACCACCTCTCAGAACTCAACCTCTTTCCCTATAAACAGATGTCAAAGTTTATCTTATATTACGTTTATTAAATGGTTCACGAAAAGGGTTACCGTTTCTCCTTATCGAACCGTAAAATTAAGTACAAATTTAAACCTTCGCTCAAGTCCCTTACGTAATCATAAAGATAGAAAGTTTGGTTCCTTACCTCCATAAACAAAGGGTTTCGGGGTGTGACCCGGTCTTAAGACCGTTCTTGTCGTATTTAATCATAGTAATGGGAAAATCAGGGCTCTTGGTGGTCGTTTCAATTCAACTACAAGTTACTGTAGAAAATTTACATTTCTCCGTCTTCACCCCCTCTTTGTATTCACTACCCGTTTCTCTACTTTTTAAGTTACATCTAATTTTGTTTGTTTGACATAAACCGGTACGATCTTAGTACAGGTTAGTAGACAGACGGTGAAACTTCATAAACACAACCCTAACGGGTAACACTCTCTTCTGACAGGACCGATGTTAAAAGAAGAGTAGTCTGAACAAATAATGACTTTTTTACAGGGAAACCATGTCGTCTAATTTTTTGGACTAAGACGGAATTGATAATTCGAAGACCGAAACAACCTATTTTCCTGGCTGGAAGAAATAACGGAAGATCTTGTTATGTGAACTATCGAGAAGGAGACATCCTCTATCTCCCTTAATTTGAACTACCTTATGTCTAAAGGTAAAAGTTTTCTTGAAGTTCAAAAAGGGTATCGCCAAAAACACCGAGACAACGGTCAGAGAATTGTTAAAACATTAAGTTAGTATTAAGACAGTTGTCATCCGACTCCTCCTATCACCGATGTCAACAGTGTATCGGTTGATACACTGTATTTTCTACGAGTTTTTCTTAAGGTCATTACCTACTACCCAAGATATCGTACCTGGTTACAAGTAACCGAAGTAGAGTTGTTACATATAGAAGTGGAGTCTCCGACAACGATCCCATTCATTGATGAATCGTAAGTCTCTTTTTAATATATAATCCAAAATACAGACAAGTTTGAAGACATATCAAATTAAAACTTTTGTGCCGGTGTGGTAACTAGTCAGAATCATCCCTTTCAATGTCAACTGAACGTCCCCGTTAAAATTTATGTGTATAAACGTTGGTCTATAGATGACAATTTACTTGTCAAAACTCAATAATTGACGAGTGTCGATTCCTTGTTTAAAGTGTTTTGTGCCTATTAAGGTGGAATAGGAGAGTTTGTTTAAAATAAGTATAAGACGAGATTGTTTATATCGTACTTCCGTTGTCAACAAATTCAAAGAATCACATACCGTGCCTACTTTTCTTTGTTTGTATGAGTCTTCGTCAGGTCACGACTTTACGACCAAATTGTTTTCTCCGTGCATAATAAGATAAATCGTCAAATATGGTCTAGAGTCTTCTGTAAAAAAAAAAAGGAACGTTCGTTGTCTGATGTAAATAAACGTAATTCATTTTTGTATAGAACTAGTTCTTTTAATGAAAAAAAGACTAAAAGGAAATATAGTGTTTACAGTCCCATTCCGTTTAGGAATTACTTAGCATACTATTTTTGGGATAAGGGGTTCTTTTATATAACTTGTATAAGACGATTGAAACAATAAAAAGTTTCGTTTCGACTGTACGTGGTGTATGTCTCTTTACAGTAAAGTTTAGCTCACGTAGTTCGTTTTGACATAATTAAGTGTTTCTCCGAAAAGTCACAAAGTATCTTTCTACATGTTAATCGACGTTACTGATTATCCACTGGGTCATAGTGTCCGACACAAAGTCTACGGAGGAAACATTCGAAAACACTTTCTTCCGAACAGGTAGTGAACTCATCAATGGTCGATCTCCTGTCTGGGAAACAGAGAGGATGTTACTCATGGAAAAATTTATCTTAATAATGCACCTTTCGGGTGGAGGTAGGAGACATACGTTTGTCCTGAATTTATTCCCCGATAGACGGAGGGTGAGAGGAAGGATATTTGGGAACTCAGTGGATCGGACCGATCTTACACCAACCTTTGACTGAAGGTCTTAAGTACAAGTCTCTTACTTAGTCAGACCGTTTAAAAGGTAACGTGTCAAACACGTTGCTGTCGTGGTCACTCTATTTCCAAAGGACGCAACACCCACAGAAGGTACACCGGTTTTCGACCTAAAAATTACAAAATGATAACTTTACTTTTAGCGAAGTAACAAACAAAATTTCGGATCTTAGAAGATCGGTTTGTCGTTGGGTTTTCGACTTACTCCCTTTTTTACTTTTGTGTTAGATTAGTATTTCACTTTACATTTGGTTAAACCCTCGTCCCAACTACCAGAAATGAGGACTGAGTCAAAGGACCTACGTCTCGGGTGAAAGAAAAAGATATTAAAAGTCCGTCTCTTGAGGAAGGAGAGTAACTATGGGTGGGTGTAACTTTTGACCTACTTACCGACAGTAACTGTAGTTTTCCTTGTGGTCCTGTCTGTATTAAGACTAGGGATGACAACGACGGTCTCTGTAGTCTAGAAACAGGTAATTTTTTTCTAGGGGCAGGAAGAACGGAGGAGTGCAACGAAAGGTGACACTAAGTAATGACTCGTACTCATCGTGCGTGCGAACCCTCAGTGTCCTTTTACAGGATCATCTAATGCGAACAGTTCATGACCCAACCGGTTCTCACGTAAGTCCAAAAGGACAATGTAGTATGCCTTTTGGGTTTACTTGTACCGACCCGTCGGGTTGGGAAGTGTTCTTACTACCGCTGACAGTTGATTCAGTATGTCTACTACACTTTATATCTTTGACAGACATAAGGGCACCGTAGTAAAGAACCTAATCAATTTTACTCCGAAAAAGAACCAAAAGATCTTTCGTCACAGATTACCGTCATCTCCTGTATATTCAAAGACATAGTTTGACACCCTATTACCGTCTTCCCCCTTGTTGACACAAGGTTTTAGTACTGCAGTGAATTTACAGTGACGATCCAACCACTCGGCGAGAATTTTGTTGTCTCCTACAATTTTGTATTATGTATCCAGCTTTATGTTGAATAATAAGGTTATCTGGTTTATTCGGTAGTTTATACCGTTGTTCAAGTCTTTTCGGTTTTGTTTTAAGTATCCTTCTGTTCTTTCACTTTAAAAGAAATCTCCTTCCTCGTTTTGACTTCTAGAGGTACCTATACATCTTTCGTCTTGGGGACTAATAACATCTTTACGAGGTACACTAGGTAAGGAAAAGAGTGAGATGATTCTTTTTTATACGTCAATTGAATGTTAAGACTTCGGGAGTATTCCTTCTACCCAAATTCTTCTACCTCTCTCCCCCTGTTTACCTCTTTCGTCGTAGTTGTATATATGTGATAACACACATTTTAACTGTCGACTTCCCTCCATGGAGTGTCACTCGAGTCAGACCGGGAGACACTACTGGGTCTACGACCCTACCCCTGCCCCCTCCCTCCGCGGTCTCCCTCCCCAATATACACATTAATGGCGATTAAGTGCGATAACATACCGTCTTTGGTTGTGTTGTCACATTTTTTAATTTTTCGTTTTTGGTCCCCTTTTTTTCTATACGTTCTTTATTACCCTCAAAGGTGTCCCTGCTCATCTGACCAGAATCTCGGTCCCTCCGTCCGAAGAACGGAAGACTCCCAAGATAGGAACAACCGAGACCCTGCTATAAACACTGTTGGAGACTGCAGAGGGGCACGGGAATTAGGGAACACGGGTGACACGGTCCCTGTAGAACCAAATAATCAGGGTGACGAAGGGAAGTTGCACACGACTCTCTCCCCTGTCGGTAGTCTAATCAGAACTTGAACCGCACTTGTTTCGTGTGGTAAATTTACGTTTGGTCCTTCGGTCTTGACGTTCGTTCCGGAGATTAACGGAGGTATAAGTTTGCTCTCAGACGAGACACCCAGTAGTCAGGAACCCATTTTTGTTCCACAAGAAAATACTTTTCGTCTACATATTTCTAAAGTTCCCCTTGAAAAACCTAAGATTTACGTCGTCAGAGGGAGAGTTAATTTTCCGGGTCCTTTCACGGGAATCTTAACGCAGTGTTCTTTAGTGAAGAGGGACTCCCTTTTTGTGTCATTTCTGAAGGACTTGGTCCACTCGAGACGACTTTCAGTCACAGTCTTTTCTTCTTGTGCCTGAACAACGGTTCCTTCTCTGGTCCCCGGCCGTCGGAAGGAACAATGCGGAGACACCAGACGAGGTCTAATTTTGGACGGAAGTATAAGGAGGAATCTCGGAGTACCTTGTCACAACCTGAAACCCTTGGGGCCTTATTTTCTGGTAAACGTTGGCTAGGAGGACTGGAAAAAGGTTCACTAAAGACTTCCAAAACGGGTAAAAGACAAGACGGAGGAAGGAGACACCTAAGATGACTATATCCCAAACTACAAAGGAGTTTACGTCGAATAGTCAGTGGAAGGAAGAGAGAGAGAGAGAGAAAAAAACCTTCCTTGGTGACATGGTCGGTCGAAACACTTTATTGGCTCATTCGTCTGTCCCCGGTCTTGTGTGACACACAATGTGCACGGTGACTCTGGGACCCCGCCTCAGCCCTCTTCTTTTCTGTCTTTGCTGTCCCTATCGCGGACTTTCAACGTAAGTGCACCCCGGGGGTGGTTTACTTTGTTTTGAAAAAAAAAAGAAAAAAAAAAAAGAAAGACGCCCATTTGTCTTGTTTTGCGTCGACCTCTTTACTCTCGTTTCCTAAGGGGCAGGAAGCCACCCTGCGCGGAGGGGGGTGGGGGTGGGCGGACGTGTCACGTGCACGCGCGGTCGCAGAAGAACATGGAGGGGTCCCGGTCCTCCGGACGTGTGACTCCTGACAGTAAATGACGGTGGAGCAACAGGGAAACGAAGTAGCACACGGGGACGACTTCTGTTCCTCTTCGGTAAACAATTTCTGCAGTAGTATCCAACTCGTTCGTCATAGAAAATTTATGTCGGTAAATTTACAAAGAGTGGGAAGTTTCCACGGATCTTTCTACAAATTAATAGTCTCTCGAACCCTATATACTCGACAGTAACCATCGTACCTCATAGAAATTTCTGGTATATTTAGTAACAATTATCTACATGTGTTGTACCTGTTGAACGACAACCCCCTCTAATTGAGTTCAGAAGTTTCATAATAAACTCTTTGGCTTAGAACTTCGGTACCCAGGAGAGAAGAACCGGGATAGTGCACAAAGTCAAAGGTCCCGAGTTGTGTCTTTACCATTTTTACATGTACTACGACCAAACGTTTTCTGTACCTACCAGTAGGGTGACGAAACTCTAGCATGAATAATTCATCCGGAGACGACACAAGAGGTGAACACTTTCTTGAGATTCTATAGGACGGAATCTTCTTGGATATCCCTTTACGTATCTAGTGTTCATATGACGTTTCAGAAAACTTTTTACTTAAATTGGATGTGGTGATGGTTCTGTATTTTGTGAGGGTAACGGGGTCTTTCAAGAGTGAAGTTAATACTTGGGATGAGAAAAATTATTTTTAAATAAATAAAATTAACCTCTGATTAATGTTATAACACCACCAAAAACGGTATGTGACTGTACTTAGTCGGTGTCCACTTGTACACAGGGGGTAGCTCTTAGGGAGAGGGTGAAGGGAGGGGTAGGTAGGGAGTCCCAGCAAGGTCACGTAGTCGAAACTCGCGGGACAAAGTCCGTAACTGGAACCTGACCAGTAGAGAAAGTGTATACCATTATATGTACAAAGTTACGATAAGAGAGTTTGGTAGGGTGTAAACGGAAGAGGGTGTCTCAGGTTTTCAGACAAGAAATATAGACAAAGAAAACGACAAAACGTATATCCCAGCAGCAATGACAGGAAGATTTCACTTTCACTTCAGCGAGTCAGCACAGACTGAGAAACGTTGGACACCTGACATCGGGTGGTTCGACGAGGCAGGTACCCTAAGAGGTCCGTTCTTATGACCTCACCCAACGGTAAAGGAAGAGGTTTAAGGTATATATACGTGATTATATGACATAACCACAAAAAGAAAGACTGAATGAAGTGAGACATATCATCCGAGGACAAAGTAGGTAGAGTAATCTTGACTGAGTTTACACTACTTGGGATGAGAACGACCTTCCTTGTTAACTAGACTAAAGACAATGGAATTTAATGTAGAACAGTTCCTACTTAACCTCTACTAGAGACTCGATTGAAAGACAAGATCATAGGATACTTAGAAATTTTTTTTACGAGAAACTCCACACATACACATACCTTTTCGTCATATCACAAGTAACATCTATTATAAATTTTATAGGTTTTCATCTGTTTCTTAGGACGTACTAGGAAGATAACTATGATTGAAGACATTAATTACAATGTGTCATAAAGGAATATAATAAAAAGATAGAGAAAGATGGATATATATTTTGATAATTAAAATTATTACTTTTAACGTTTGTACTTCCTTTAATCTGTTGTCATTCATATAGATCTTATATAAGTGGTAAGTCTAAATCACAATGATAAAAATTTTAAATGAACGTTAGAAATAATTTTTTTTATTTTGTCATACCTATTTAATTTTATAAATGTCTATCAAAATTAAATAGACATATAATAGAGGACGAAGGGTCTCTAATGATTTAGGACTATAATCACACTTAGGTGTTGTACGTACAAAAATATGAAAAGTCAAGTCAAGTCAGCGAGTCAGCACAGGCTGAGAAACGCTGGGGTACTTAGTGTCGTGTGGTCCGGAGGGACAGGTAGTGGTTGAGGGCCTCAAATGAGTCTGAGTGTAGGTAGCTCAGTCACTACGGTAGGTCGGTAGAGTAGGAGACAGCAGGGGAAGAGGAGGACCGGGGTTAGGGAGGGTCGTAAGCTCAGAAAAGGTTACTCAGTTGAGAAGTGTACTCCACCGGTTTCATACCCTCAAAGTCGAAATCGTAGTAAGGAAGGTTTCTTTAGGGTCCCAACTAGAAGTCTTACCTGACCAACCTAGAGGAACGTCAGGTTCCCTGAGAGTTCTCAGAAGAGGTTGTCGTGTCGAGTTTTCGTAGTTAAGAAGCCGCGAGTCGGAAGAAGTGTCAGGTTGCCAGTGTAGGCATGTACTGGTAACCTTTTTGGTATCGGAGCTGATCTGCCTGGAATCAGCCGTTTCATTACAGAGACGAAAACTTATACGATAGATCCAACCAGTATTGAAAAGAAGGTTCCTCATTCGTAGAAAATTAAAGTACCGACGTCAGTGGTAGACGTCACTTAAACCTCGGGGGGGTTTTATTTCAGACTGTGACAAAGGTGGCAAAGGGGTAGATAAAGGGTACTTCACTACCCTGGTCTACGGTACTAGAAGCAAAAGACTTACAACTCGAAATTCATACCCTCAAAGTCGAAATCGTAGTAAGGAAGGTTTCTTCGGTTGAAAAAGTGAGAGGTGAAAGTGAAAGTAGTTCTCCGAAAACTCAAGGAGAAGTGAAAGACGGTATTCCCACCACAGTAGACGTATAGACTCCAACAACTATAAAGAGGGTCGTTAGAACTAAGCGCGAACACAAAGAAGGTCAGGTCACAAAGAGTACTACATACGACGTATATTCAATTTATTCGTCCCACTGTTATATGTCGGAACTGCGTGAGGAAAAGGATAAACCTTGGTCGGACAACAAGGTACAGGTCAAGATTGACAACGAAGGACTGGACGTATGTCTAAAGAGTTCTCCGTCCAGTCCACCAGACCATACCCTGGTATGAAAATGTGTGTATATATAAATGTTTATCTGTGTTATCCTTCATCCATCATAATATACCATATAATATTTTATCTGCATTCATTAATAAGAAAATTGGTAAGCAATTATAACAATGTTTAAACAATAGATATATATAATACCAAAAGTAAGCACAAGTGGTAAGAGGAACCGAACGTCAACAAACGATGTGGTATGACAAAAGAGACCCGAGTTAAAAGAAAAATGACAAAACGGTGGAAACCATCGAAAATCTCTTTTCCATACACTCATCGTTTAGAAAGAAAAAAGGACTTTTACTGATTACAGCAAAAGAATTTACTATGACTTTGATCACTTCTTGAGATACAACTGGTAATAAAAGTAGGTACAAAACTTCTGAATCCTAATAAGGTAATAGAAGACTGGATTTAAGAACTAGAACCCTTTAACGACAGGAACGTTATGGATAAATAAACACCAATTACGAAAGAGAAACAAAATTAAAAAGGAGAGACAACCACAAGACGTCACGTATTCACACTTAAAGAAAATAAAACAAACACGACCTAGACTCAACGCCGTACGTCCTGGAAGGTAAAAACGACACCACACACCATAGAAAATTAACACCGAACACCCTAGAAATCAACGTCGTACACTTGAGTACCAACGCGCTACACCCTCCGGACACCCTAGATCAAGGGACTGGTCCCTACCTTGGACCCGGGGGGACGTAACCCTTACGTCTCAGAATCGGTGACCTGGTGGTCCTTTCAGGGTACTTAAATAAAATTTATACGAGAAGAACATTGAATACTAAGAAGAAAATTGAGTTTACAAAACTGAAAGTAGTTAAGACTATTTAGGAGTCATCATAGAAAGTTTATGATAGTTGTAGAGGAAAATCTCGAGAACAACTTGTGTTTTACAGAATCAATAAGACAAAGATAAGGAATACAGAGGAGTACACAGTAAATATAACGATATGTAAATGAACGAAAAAGGTTAACAATTAAAAAGTATCAAACGACGAAAGAATGTCAAAAAACAGATGAAAAATAGAAAACAGTAAATTTACATAAATAAAATACTTTAGAAGTTGTAATGGCATTTCAAGAACATCACGATTAGTAGGACGTTAAAATGGATAGTTGAGAGTAAGTATTATCTAGTAAAGAAACACACAAAATACTTGTGTAGAAACCTTTAAATAAAGAAGTCCTCCTTAAGATTTCCTATCAAAATGTAATGTAAAGATAAACGATTGAGAGGGTCCCCCAGTGTGACCAGACATTAGTTCTGGTCATATTAGTGTGACCAGATTTAATTAAAGAACCAAACATATAATGACACATGAAATCTACCGTATTTAAACACGAAGTTTGTGTACCACACATACACAAAAGACCAATGGTACCCTCGGAAAAGAAAGGGGTACTTCGTGGGATCCGGTCGAGTTCAGAGGAACAATTATAGAACTCGACCCTTAGGATCTAAATAAATACATCTCCACAGTTAAAATCGAGGAATGGAACTCACCGGGTTCCAGGTCCACCCATAATTTTGGGTTTAAAGAACGGAATCTCAGATATAAACGTGGTTGTTGGTTTGACATCAAGACCCCCGTCGACGTAGAAGTCGAGTGGTCTAATAACGAAACCGGAGTTTAAGGAGAAGTAAAAACTGTCGAAAGAACAATTGAAACATAAATTTTTTATAAAAACAATGTCGAATAGAGAGTAAAGATTCCTAAACATAACTCCCTCACAAAAAAAAAAAAAATAAAAAGGGTGGAAAAGTCAGTGGATAACGATGTTTTGACCGGTTCGGTTTTGTATCACCGGGGGTTTGAGTGTTAAATAATAAAGATTACTAAGATATTTAACCGAGTCTGAGTCCACCCGTCAAGTAGATGAGATCCACCGTAGGTGACCCCAGACTTGTAGGTTTTACGGGAGAGTGAAAGATTTTAGAGAGAGGTTTACCGGTAGGGGTAAGATATGGTGTCGAACTCGAAACATCTCCCACCGACCTAAGATTCTCGTTCGTAAGACTTTCGTATTTCAATGGTCCAGAGAATTTCGGGTGGGACCTTCGGTGTGAACCGGACGCTACAAAGAGGTCTTTGTCTTCGAGTCTAAGGTATTCGTAGAAAACGACACCACCACCAAATCAACGATTCAGTATAAGTTGAAAGAACACCATAGTACCTGATGTCGGGTGGTCAGAGGAGACAGGTACCCTAAGGGGTCGGTCCTGATGACCTCACCCAACGGTAAAGGAAGAAGTCCCCTAGAAGGGATGGGTCCCTTCTACTTGGGTCCAGAGGACGTACCCGTCCACCCCAGAAATGGTGACTCAGTGGACCATTCGGACATTGGTATAAATGTACGGGAGTTTATGAACAACTTTTTAATAAAAATGTAAACGTGTCGTGAGATAACTAAGTACCTTGACAAGGAGACAACAGGAAGTACTATAGGAACTAAAAATTTGTTTAATATGTTGTGATTTAAAAGAACATAATACAGAAACTTGAGATTAAAATTAGGTTAAAGTGACATAAAGTAATTAAAAGAACCTCCATACTACGTGTCTTGATTTCCAAGAAGGACAACTCGATGGTTATTGGAGATGTTTGGGTCGATACATTTACTACTACTTCGAGGAATCCAGTATGACAAACGACACCGTTGACACAAGTCTTTACGTGATAAAAAAAAAATCCCTTGTCATGACACAGTTTCTTAAAACAAGACCTCCATAGACTTGAAAGTAACTAGTTGACTCACTAGGACACGCTCAGTAAAGGAGGACCTCAACTTCCCGACGAGACTTCTCCATTCCCTCCTCAGTCCTATGTATGTAAACGTTGTTTCAATTTGATTAAAACTTGAAATTCAAAACTGTTGAATAAGCGAACCCATTTCCATACAAGTCAAGTCGAGTCAGTGAGTCAGTACAGGTTGAGAAACGATTTCCATACATCCATCTAAGTACAAATACCGGTTCCCTTTATAAAAATATAATTGGTTTCTTTTGTATGAATAAAACCATAAAGTAGGTCTATAACTAGTATGTCTTTTCCTTATAACAGACATTCTTTTTTTTTTAGATCTGTTCTTCAGATATCACACGACCGTCACTTTCCCTTTTTCCATTCCGTCATGAATCCTTGAACGTAAACTTAACAAGTCCAAATCAGAGTGAAGTAATGAAAAATTACCTTTGAAGAGATGGTATAGTAAAGACGTCGAATCCTATTAAAATGGATGTACTTATTCCAAATTTTTTTCCTCTTTACAAAAATTCTGGTGCAAACATACTCAAATGTAAAAAAATAGTCAGGATACACCATATACATAACGTGTTTATGATAATATTAAATCAAAATTTATTTCAAATTTTAGTACCACCCTTCTGTCGACGGATGCAAGTGTATAAGAGTTTGAAATCAGACGGTGGTACGACCTCGAACTCAGACCACGTTGAACCTGAAGACCCTCTCATGTCTTCGGACACCTCTTCTACGACCCTCCACACTTATTTTTAAAAACGGACGGTATAAGGTGGTGGGACTGTGACTCAGGACTCCCCTGAATACTACCCTTTCTTGTCCCGTCAAGAAAGACTTGTCTTTATCTATTCCACGTATAGTTTCCTTATTAAAGTCACTCCGGTCTAAGAGCGTAGAAGGGTATACATCTTTTCACGATTTAAGTAATGGAACTCTACAGACCAAAAGGAATTAATTACCGTTAGAAAACTACAAAGTTGATGGACCAAAAACAACGTTTTGATACATAGGACCGAGAAGGGAACGGAGAAGTTTCGTTGTGGAGTCTCGATAGACTCTCCAACGGAGGACCAGAACTTCAGGAGTCTCTCAAGTGACTTATTTTGTATTAAAAGTTGAAATTCCAACACATAAAAAAAGAAGGTCAACTTTCAAAACCCTTGGTTTACTTCTTCGGGTCTCGTCTCAAGGAGTGGACTTGAAATGGTCCCTAAAGAACCCGGTCTTGTAGAGGAACCCCTCAGGTCTACTGAAAACCATCCAATGACGACCAAAAGTCTAGAGGATAACAACCAATTACTACGATTTAAAATACGTCACCACAATTCGAGAGAAAACCTCTTCAGTCACCAGGAACTTTGAAATCAAAGTTCTTCTCCATGGACCCAATCGGAGTCCCGTGACCGTTCTAAAACAAGTCAAATCTGTGAGTCTCCAAAATAAGAGTTGACTTTCAGACCCTTCTAAAACGAGTCAACATTCTTGTGACTCATCCCAACCTAACGGATGCAAAAAGGAACTTAACGGAGGGTATTATCTTAGACAGTCTTATTTTGGTTTTAGAGTACTCTCAAAAGTCGAGACTTCTTCCCCTATAGAGAACCGACCGTTACCGAAAGAGTCCGTTGACTCTTTGAATGTACTCACCACCTCCGTTTCTGCAGTACGGTACATCGACAAGGATATCCTTTTATGTAAGTAAAATTAATTTCGAACGAGACGACCCCTGTACTCGAGGGTACCATCAGAATATGGTGGTCTCCCTTTTGGACTCTGCACAATTCTCCTCGACTTTGATGAGACCCCGTTTGGGACCTCCTCAGTTCCAGTGTTCGCCATGTAACCGGGTAGTAGACTAATAGTGATCATTAAGATAAAACTGTTTGGTTGGAGACTTATGTCTTATTTCGAAAGTTTTGTTTTTTCCTTACTGTCTAACGGTCGGAGGTTGATTATGGGGTCTGTCCAGATACAAGGATGTCATAAATGAATTAACCGTTAATTTCTTTCAGAGCAGGGCTATTATTGATTATTACCCCAAGAAAATAACGTATGTGTCAAATTTTTTCTCGGACGAACTAATTTTCTTTTTAGGAAAGTTTTAAGACTGGAATTTCTTTGTTTTCGGGGAGGTCCCTATCAAACGTAAAGAGAAGTAGACAAAACTTTACATCACAAGTTGGACTAGTAGACACACACACAACTCTTGAACCAGAGACGGTAGGTTTTACATATCACATGTATACAGAAACAGACCGGTACGGTTGAGAGTCCCCGAAAAACGGTAGAATTGGAAGTAACACAATCGGACGTGTTACGTCCGGAAAGAATTTAATAAAACTCCTCATTGGAAAGACTTAAAACAAATCGACCGTAAAAACGTAAGAGAAGACTCCTTCCGAAATGGAATAACAAATTCAGTGATAATATATAGAGTAATTACCGGTCAACTACCTAGAAATTTACCCTGAATCCTTAACCATTTGTAAATCTTGAGAGAGTAATATTTTTCGACAAAATAACCATAAATAATTTTTCTTCAATTTCCCACTTTTTATATATAACTTACTAACTGGATCCTTATGGCAATCAAATTTTGTTTATTCTTTTTGGTCGAACACTGAAAACCAATTAGTATAACACCGCATTTGAACAAAGTGACCTCTTACGAAGGGGACCAACCATAATATTCTGTCCCGTATATCTAGAGTGGGAGTCCTTTATCACTAATTTGTATGATTTCCTTTAGTCATCCCGATGGACTCGAAATGGTATATTTCATTTTTGACCCTCGATTATGAGTTCCCGATTATCATTGTTTTAATCACTAAAACGAAACCCAAATTGAACACGTGAGTCTTTCTCCCGGAACAACTGATGGAATACGTTCGAAAACTTCTGTACCATTCAATTTGAGATTTCAGGATCTTGAATCTTGTATAAGAGAGACTTTCCACTTAATTTGTTCTATACCAAGTCGTTTAGTTAAAAATTTATAGTAAATCCACTGTCTGGTCAAGAAATCTCTTAATTTTCGTTGACAGAAACGGAACGATTAAAGATGTTTAATCCTTACATTCATGTCGGGTGATACTGAACTCTGAGTCAGATTACTCGAGTTGGTTCATCTTGGACTTTGGTTCCCCCTTTTTCCGTTTTCACCGGGAAAATTTGAGTTTAACAGTGACCTACGTTCAAGGACACGGACTGCGTGTCACTCCGGTTTCTTTGGTTTGGTAGTCTTAAACCTCGTTTCTCGTCAAATAACGTCCCGGTACATTCCGCTTACCCACCGACCATGGTGGGACTTGAGGGTCTATCCGAACCCCCTCTTCCCAAATTATCCACTTCAAACCCGACTCCCGATGTACCAAACACTGAAAGAAGACTAACCAACCACCACTCCATTTCCCACCACGGGTTCCTCAGGACACGAGTCGGACTTCACCCCCGGAATCAAGAACGTCGTCTCGAGTTTGTAAAACAACAATGCGTATGAGGATCCCCTCCTTGGTACCCGGCGAAATAGCGACGTGAGAACCAAGAACTGACGAGAGGAAACGAAGAAGTAAGGGGCCATTCGTTGACAAACTTAGACGAGAAACCTTGAGTCCCTTCTCAGTTCTTCCGACTTCCTTCGAATAAAGGATGTTTGTTCTTTCCCTGTCCCTTTCCTAAACATGGGTTTCCCGGGATGTTCCAGGACAAATCAAAGTTTTGACGACCTTTCCCAGAGAACCGGTTTTAAGTGAAGTATCGGAGGAATTCCCATTCCCGAATAGTTCTTGTTTATGGTTAGAATTTCAGAAAAGGTACTGATCACTTCGGAATAAGTAGACTCGCGCGTTGAAATTACATAAGGTTGACGATAAATATTTCATCATTCACATGTAACACTCTCCACCTGACACTTCTTTCGACTCGTGGCTTCTTGACTACGAAAACTAGACGCCACAACCTCTTCTGAGAACTCTTAGGGCACCTGACGTTCCTCTAGGTTGGTCAGGTAGGATTTCCTCTAGTCAGGACCCACAAGAAACCTTCCTGGCTACGATTTCGACTTTGAGGTCATGAAACTGGTGGAGTACGCTTCTCAACTGAGTAACCTTTCTGAGACTACGACCCTCCCTAACCCCCGTCCTCCTTTTCCCCTTCTGTCTCCTACTCTACCGACCTACCGTAGTGACTGAACTACCTGCACTCTACCTACACTCAAACTCACTTGAGGCCTTCAACCACTACCTGTCCCTCCGGACCGTATGACATTAAGTACCCCAACGTTTCTCAGTCTGTGTTGACTCGCTGACTTGACTTCACATGTAACATTATAGACTAAGTATTGATTCAAAAATTTGACTTCGATACTCTCGGGATCAAAAGAGACACATGTGTAATGTGTATACTCTGCAGAGATGGAGACCTTTTATAATAGTTTTAATTTGAATATTTTCTCGAGACAAATTTCACGAATACTTGATTTATAAAGATTTATACTTTTTCGTCCGGTCTTAATTAAAATCCAAGTTTGTTAGATCTTTCATAAGTCATAATTTAATTGTAGACCGTAGTTCGAATTCTAACGACCAAATTAGTTATTTCTGAACAGAAAATAAAATGGATCCAAATTACGTCCAGTTATGTAAATAAAGACAATGTCTCAAACAGTTGTTATTTTTAATTGAACCATACTACTTTAAGAATATTTATGTGATATTTCCTCTGTTCGAAACCCCATTTGAGAAATCTTTATTAATACGAAATCCTTACAGACGAACTTTTATTAGAGAGGTATACTAAACCATTCAACTTCTTAGTACGATTTAATTCAATTTGTCACCTTCGAATAACTTCTCGATCCAGTAAGGGTTTATTCTATGACTTTGTAAGAGAAGGGAAATGTCTCTTCGATTTCTATAAATCTTGATAAGTATATATACAAACCACGGTGTGACTCTATAAAAATATTCTTTCGTGTACAAAAATCTTTAATAATAACTATAAACAAACGGTACGGTTTGATGTCTTGTGATTCAAACAAGTATTAATGAATGAAGAAGAATCATATGTCATCCTGTCATTCTACACACAACACTTGTTTTCTTCCATACTTTCTACCTTAACACAAAAAAAATTCCTTTTTCTTTTATTAAAAGATCTACCCCTTTTTTATCCCCTGTTTTATTATTCGTATGTCTTTCAACCACCTTTTATTCGGACTCTTTACTCAAAACACGTACCAGTCCTGACCAACTTAAATCTAACTTAAATTATTCCATCTACCTAAAACAACAATTTTCATTCGACCACATTCTGACCCCAAAGTAAAAGAGAGACAATTCTCTTATTTCAAAAGAACCTCACACCGTAACCATTGTCTAACACACTCAAAGACACGGAAATTCACTAGACAAAAATGAAAACTTTAGAAAACAGTTGAAATCAATTCACAAGTGACACTAGGATAAACTGGTTCACAAAGTTTTGAAAAACAATAAAAACTGTTTGAAGGATAGTTCAAAATTAATTGCAGAGGTCGATTGAAATTTTCCGAAGTCTTGTGGGGGTACCGTAGAGTCTCTTCTTATAGTCTGATTAATCCAAATACCATACAATTTAACGAACTCTTTGTAACAGTTGACTAATCTCTGCCTGGAATCCAATATAAAACACCTATTTACAGTAATTATGTCTATAGGATTTTATATATAATTAAGGATTTTAAGACTATACGGGACCGTATTATAACTAGTATTTAAGATCAAAAATAGCATTTTAGAATGTCCAGTGTCGTTATAGGTTCAAAGAACAGTTAACGTACTATTAAACTAGAAATTGGTTCGGAAAAATTCAGAACGATGAATTTCAGTTAGTAACAAAATGAAACTGCGAAGATATTTTTACTTCCAGAAGTTCTTTTAAGTATCTTTCCTAAAAACTATTTATCTTCAAAGACTCGTGAAATCTAGTATAGTGACTTGACCCATTCTTTAATGTTTTGAGATTACCTTTTGGACTTCTAAAGTGGGTCTAGTAGTCCTTAATTGACTATTTATATTAAACACTATAATACTGAAAACCCCTTTATATGAAAATTAAAAACAAAAGATTTTTTTTGGTTTTTGTACGAAAATACGATACCGGGAGTTGTTCAACTGTTTCATATGAAGGCATTTATTTGTACTTTGTAGAAAAAAGAGAGATGGATAAGAAGATCCTAAACCGAAGAGGTCAATCTAGAAGACACCTGAACTACTAAATGACGTTGGTCTAAGGTTGATAAATATGATTAGTAATAAAATTAAACAAGAAAAAACAAAGGTTTAACAAAAACGAGACATAGATAGAGACGACATGATACTGAAATAATTACAATGATCGACATAACGGATAACAGATTAAATATTCTAACGGAGAACATAATGGGACACACATTGGTTCAGAGGTTGTTTTAGTTACTACCGATTTTCAGAACTCAATTAGGTGGTATATGTGTATTGAGATGTATTTTATTAACATTATCACGTTGAGATCTATACCCTTCTTCGGTGTCCTCTTTTGTAAAGGACCTAGTATTATCTGATCATTACGTTCGTTAGGTCTCTTAAAATTAATAGTTGTCCTGGATTAGGTTTTTTTATTGTGAAACTCACTGGATAGTTGTCTTATAGACAGACCAAATCCTTACTCGGTAAGGATCGTGACCCGGTGTTTTAATCAGTACTTTACAGAGGGTTCCGACCAGTCTAAAACTGGTTCCCCTTCGTGACACTTCCTTTTCACAACGGAAGGTATATGACACCGGGGGTGTCACTCGGGAGTCCTACCTCTGTTTGTCCGACGGAGCACGGTTCGGGAGTTAGTAACATCGGTGGGGGTCGCCGCGTGGTTCCCCCTGAGTCCCACCCCTTCTTGTCCTGTCACCGGGATCTATCGAGTCCACGAATCGTTTCCTGACTAAAATTACTCGGGTCTGAGAACGTAGAAGGGTATATATCTTTTCGTGATTTAAGTAATTAAACTCTATAGACCAAAAGGAATTAATAGTAGTTAGAAAACCATAACACCGATGAACCAGAAACAACGTTTTGAGGATATTTAGGTCTGACGAGGGAATGGAGAAACCTCGTCGGGAAGTCTCGATGAGACCCGAACTTCAGGTGTCTTTCAGTAGCTCACTCTGTTTTAAGAGTTGAAAAGTCAACACAGAAAAAAGAAGTCAGCTGTCTCCGTTCCTACAGTTGTGTAGACACACATCGAGGTCCATTGTGTGTCAAGTAAATAGGGTATCCTAAAAAAACGTCAATTCATAAAATTCCGTCCTTAGTCTTATCGTTTGGACCGAAGAAAGGAAATTAAGAAGAGTGGTCGGGAGTTCCATGTTTTTTCCCATTGTCTGGTGAGTCATAAGATCTATGTGAAATCAGAACCGACTCACTAAATCTTACAACCAGATCTTTTAGAGGATTTGTAGTAGATCAGGGTAAATAAAAGGACGCCATAAAGGACCCCGAGTAAGTTGAGTTGTTTGGAAACATGTCTACACTTCCAGGTGTCCATCACCCCATTCTCCTGTTTTGTATTCCGTCCGAAGAAAGTCGGGTTTGTGCGAGTTTACGGAAAATGTAAGAGGTCCCGTTTCTAAATCACAATACGAATTTTTGTCTATATGATTTGTTGAGTCGTCCATCGAAGACCTTTTCGTTATGAAGTCTTAGTCGAACCCCAACGACGTTATTAAACAAGTGAGGTCCTTCGGTCCCCCACTCGATCTACCTTTTTAACAAAAGAACAGTTTCGAGTCTTTTGGTCCCATGACGTGTTAGACCTCTACGACATCGAATAGAAAAAGAAAATTTCTACCACTCGAAGATCCCGATTAGGATCGAGGAATATTATACAATAAACCGTATTTCTAAAATTTTCGAATCGGACTCGGTACGACACCCTGAACTATCTCGACTCCCTTTAGGTTGTACGGAAAATGTTTGTCAAGGATACCGACCGGGTAAATTAGTTAACCTTTAGAGTGGTGTCTCCGTTGAATGGAATCAATTAGAAGAACGACTGAGAGACGACCCAGTAAATGTGACAGTTGGACTGTTAAGTACAGTTGACATTGGTCTTCCCTTTTGTTTTTCCAATTTACAAACAATTTGGGTTCAGAGAATTTATATAATGTTACCGGACACTTAGCGATGGAAAGACTGAAGGATAGAATATTGCGAAGAGTTAAACAAAAGTAAGTAAGTAAGTTCTACCCCTCCCGTCTTAACGGAGAAATGATTTGACATCCTCGACAAAAGTAAAGTATGGTCCAAACCCCCAACTATAAAACACACATACATAATGTGAGGTTCCCTTTTGTTTCGGTTGGTCTAGTAGGTACGTGTCTCTCCATTCGGCGAGGCAGACTTTGTCGTTACGATCATCCGGACGAACCAAACGGTCCAAGAGTTAAAACTTCAAACCCTTGCGTACATTCTTAATTTCTAAAATTCTAAATTTTTTATTTTTTGTTGTTGTTTTTTTTTGACTGGGACTTTTGAACGGTTACGCACGTCACCTGCGGTACTTTGCCTTTTCGTTTTGTAGATTTGCCTAGTGTGTCGTCACTATTTCGTACGTGTAAATGAGATGACACACATAATAAGATACATTCATAGACGTATGTTTATCGTGTGTATTAATTACAGTAACAGGTCTTCCTCGGGTCTTGTCCGTGTCGTCTGTGAGACCTTTAAAAGTTCCCAGTCATCCAAATTAATCTAACCATAACGATTTCGTAGTTTCGGGTATAATATATGACTCTCTGAATTATATGTCTACTTGTTACCGGTCTGGTATAAACCGTCATCTTAAGACTGAAATTTTGAGACGTCGTTCTTCGAGTCTTGAACCAGTCACTGACGGTCGAAGGGACACAAAACGAGGTACGAGGGTTGTGTCCCGGTCGGTCCCTTTTGGTTCACAAGAGTTTGGTTGGTCGGTGAAGACCAATTGGGTAGACCGAAGGGGAACGGTTGTTGGAGGACAGTTCCCAGAAACTTTAGAAGGGAAAACAATCTATCTTCAAGGGGTGAAGGGAGGACGGAAACTCAACCGGTTTGCATTCACTATTCTCGACTGTGGGTGCGAGACCTATACATTGGACAAACAAGAGTAAACCCATTAGAAGTAAACAAACTTGTTTTAGTCAGTAGGTTTAGAGAAACAACTGTGTTTTTGGGCTAAGTTCACTTTGTCACCGTCCACGACCTAAAGTGTAAGGTTTCTCTGAACTTTCTCCCTTACCGACCAACCGTCGGGTGGGTTGAGAGAGAGTTCCTCCTTCCAAAATTTTCGTCCAGAGAAACGAGGAGGACGTTTGTGAGGAACCAAAGGGTGGTACACACTCGGGTGAGAAATGAGGTCCACATTTGACCGGTCTATGTCGTTCCCATGAGTATTTTTGCTTATTACACATGTGAAAGGTAGCACCAGATCTCTCAATAACATTCCGACTGGTAGAGTCGCACCTGACATGTCTTATTTTAGATCCTCTCACAAGGAATAGACAAGGAAGGAGGTTGGGTTCCCAGGGATCAAGACTTTAGATAATTATTCACAATTATCCTTTTCGTAAACTACTCGGTACAATTCTTCAAAAAAAAAAAAATTATCGACTCTGACACGAGTCATTTGAGATATCACTCCTGACTTGGAATCATAAATTGTGTAAATACAGGGAAAATAAGTCACTCTTAACGTACTGGAACCATAAAAAGTCTTGTACTAAACATCTCTGGATCAATTTTTAGTACAAATATCACAGTGTTGGATCGACCCTTCCAAAGTGAGTCGACTCATCCTGATTGTACCTCACTGAAAACTACCTACTTTAGGCCCCAAATTTTTAGAATAAAAGGATCTATTGTGTACACGTGCCAGTCAGCGAAGTCAGTACAGGTTGAGAAACGTCGGGATACCTGACATCAGACGGTCCGAAGAGACAGGTACCCTAGGAGGTCTGTTCTTACGACCTCACCCAACGGTGCGGGAGGAGGTCCCTTCCCAATTTTTTTATTAGTCAAACGTGACTCAGTTTCTATCCAAGTTTCTACAAATCATCTTGTACCCCTTATATCGGTTATAAAACACTATTGATATTTACCTTTTATTAGGAATTTTAACCTATTAAATTTTTTAATTTAATTTTTAGTCAACCACGTTTTCTCGAATATTATTTCCCTCAGTTGATTCCACTCCCGTACGGATATCGTCCCACCTTACGTACCATATCCTTTGACAAAGTTTGATGGTTCATTGAAGATTGTCACCGACTTTAAAAGAGTTCCAGTAATGGTTGGGTTTGACGTTCTAAAATATATATGTACAACTATTGACTGGTTGTTAAGACCGAGAGCATTCGAGACACCCGTTTACCTTAACTTATAAATCTTTAGTACACACGGATTTATCGACAAAAAGAGATTACGTTTACTACTATAGAGTCTCCCAAAGCTCACAGTAACACACCCCCGTTCCACTATTATAAGGACTCCGAGTGTCAGAAATCTACGGAAGTTTTACTCTGTACTGATTTCTTTCCAAAAACCTTTAACTATTTCATGAAAATTTCTGAGTAATACAAAGATCGGTTCGGCACACTACACTCTGTCACTCCACCTCAGTACTTTAAAATTCTTATCGGGTCTAAGTTCGGTCCGGAGGATATTTACGACTCATCAAGGTGACTCAAGTGGTCGATCTGAAGTCAAGTCAAATCGGAACCGTACTGGGTGATAAGGGAACCATGACACTTCATTCTAATTTGACTCCGTGTACGATAAAAGAAAAAATTTTTTCCCGACAGTTAAAACGGTTAAGGATCATCTTTCGTCAAAAACTTGAAATGAGACAAGTTTGGCTTGTACAACTAAGTATCTTGTCGGGGAAATGAGGATCTAATGTGTTTCTTTTACACGGTCCGAACACCAAAGCCACTGAGTTTATCGAGTCTTTGGATGGTAGTCCTGAGTACCTCGAGAGACACAGCGGTCTCGGAAGCGAGAAGTGTCCTTGAGATCCACACAAGGGCGGAACTCGACTTCTTCTTCTGTCAGGAACTAATTATCTCTTAATCTTACAGGACTGACGGTTAACAAGACAGTGGGAGGTAACGTGAGAATTTAAATTTTTATGAGGACCCTAACTTAAAGAAAACGTCTTCTCCAATCTCCTCCTTTATCATCCGACTCAACGAACTTATGAAGTCACGACAGTATAAGATTTAAGAGAAATTAAACACTTTATTAGTGTATGTATGTACGTGTTAAAGAGTTTAATCTTTCATCCATTGTACTTTCGTCCCTTCGAACCAAATTAGTCTTGTTGGGTGTTAAACTTAAACCCCTTTAAACACACACTCAAATACACCGAAATTGAAACTTCTCTCATTTTTGTCTTTTAGATAAAACGGAATCCGTACGGACTTTCGACTTTCTAAGTAAGAGGACCGTCACTCCCAAAAAACAAATTTGTGTTTACTTTCAGAGTAAACAAAGGGATCTTCTGTAGGAACCTACGACGGTAAGACCTGATGGTTCTTAGGCCAGAAATCAATTAAAGACAACATTAAAAAGGGATGAGTGTGTTTTCTGAACAGGAGGTAAGTGACACCGACTTCGATATATTGTGTGAATATACATCAACATTCCTGTGACAAAAAGAAAACGAAAAGTACTAGACCATAGACATGTATGACGTTTAACTAGTGATATTATTCAGATCAATTGTAGGTAAAAAGAAAAACACTCTTTTAAATGTCTATCAGTTTTCCTGTTATTAGAGAACGAAGAATCTATAGATAATACAAAAGCGTTGAACTTCTCGGTCCCGTAAACTTTTATGTTTATTTCATAACTTTTCGGGTATTAAAGTTTCGAAAATAATAAAGACACGAATTTTTATCTTATAATTTAACTCAAAGTAATGTACTCATGGATAACTCAGGTCTCATACAAGTCTCATACAAGTTAGATTAGAAGGACAATCACATCTCAGTTCCGATCCTTTCTAGGTCATATATTAGAGAAGTTTCCGTCTATGGAAGTTGAACGTGAAAACCATTACTGAATGACTTCGACTTTTAGTTCTTCATTCCAGTGATTAGAGTCGGACCCATCTACCTTCCATCCTTCCAGTAATGAATTGTCACTTCTTTCAGTGAAATATAAACTTTTGACTTCACGTCCAAGTAAATTCACGTCTATGGTTTGTTCGAAACGTAGATTACGACTCCTTCTTTTAACTCTTAGTCTTCACACCCTTAAACCCTCTACAGGAGTTAAAGACCGAACCCTTCTAGGGGGCCTCTTCCCTTCCCGTTGGGTGAGGTTATAAGAACGGACTGCCTCCTCGGACCACCCGATGTCAGATACCCCAACGTCTCAGTCTATATTCACTCACGGATTGTGAAAGTGAAAAGTTATGTCTTATTACAGTATAGTAACTATCGTACTCTCATCTACTCTTTTCAGTCCTTATCCTATTGTATTCTTTTTACTAAAGACCTGTCGATTAAGGATGTTCCTGTTGTAATTTCACTGACACAGGTACTCAAAAAAAGTGATCATGGACTCCTACTCCAGCCCTTTCACTTTTGTTTTGAAGGTTGACCTGAATTGTAGTATAAAAAGGAGTGACAGTTAAGATCTTTTATCTGTTACAAAGTTGACGAGTAGTTGTATAAGGAATTTCTGTGTTAATGTCTTCTTTGGTGACTACCTATAAAAAGATTCGGACTCTCGTCCCTTAGAAACGATTCATAGGGAGTTTTGTTCTTTATTCTTTTTTTTTTTACCTTACAAACTGAAATATATTTGTGTCTGAAACTCCACCCTTTTTAATGGTATTCTCTGTAAAACTTTTTCTTCATATTTAACTTTTTATAAAGATGGAAAATAGTATCTGTTACCCAGATATAGAAACTACTTATTTCACGAAGATTTTTTATCTCCATTTATAATTGTTAACCTATCTTATGCCTCGTTCTCTAGATTGTCCTTCAATTAATTTTCATTCTTACCGGACGTCAATACACTTTTACACTAAGTGAAACTATGATTACTTTTTTTTACGTTCAATTCTAATGTGATTCTTTTTCTAAAGACGGATTTCATTGATAGTATTACATCCCATTATGAGGGTAGTTCTTATCTATCTCTGTAACTTGTCTAAACTCTTTAATAAAAATCCGTGATCTCTCGGTAATTTCCTCGAACTCCTCCACTTTTTACCACTTGAACTGTAAGGTGTACATGTTTCTTCAAATTGTCTCGAAGGTCTACAAAAATTTACTTCAAACCCCCTCCCCTCTCCCCGTTTTGAACCTCCGGTCCCGGGTGGTTTCTTCTCCACGAGACTATGCATGGAGTTCAAAAGAAACCCTAGGGGGACTTCCCAGTATGAGACCCCCGTTACTTGAACTTTATCTGGTCAACAATTTCTTTAGACTTCTGGTTGAAAATTAGTGGAATTAGAGACTGTTCTAAAGTCACGAGATGAGTTAGGATGGTCGGAAATTCTTCGTTTGTATTAGGAGAGACCTTCTTCTATTTCAGTAGGTCTCCGAGTTCAGAAGTGATGTTAAAAAGTGTGTATCACAGACCGTAAGTTATTTTTTATGGTCAGTAAGGTCTTCTTGTTCATACCTAGTGACTTTTGGTTCTGTTATTTTGTTATATATCTCTGTATAATCTCTATAATGAGTGTCTGTGTTGAAATTTTATACCAATTACACAAATTCTTAACTCACTGTTCTCCCACTTAAGAGTACCATTTCTTCAAATAGTCTATTGACCTGATTTGTGACATAATTTTTTTCTACATTTAAGACCTTGACTTTTTATATATTATTAACTTCAAATCTTAAGTCATCCATCTACACCGTCATTATTCTGTGTCGACTTCTTTCTTAAGTATTTAACTTTCGATTAAATCTTCTTTTATATTTCTTATAATTTCTACTTTCTTATATTTCTACTCTTTATGTCTTTTCTTAATAATACTAGGGGTTTGTTTTAATTACGTTTCGTTTGGAGTAAGTTCAGTTAGTAATATTTTGACGTCTTTTAGTACCAATTTGTTTTTGATATTTTAATAAATCACTCATTTCTTCCTAAGTGAAGTTTTATCGTTGTTATCCTTAATGTCTTCTGTAGAGTCATTTTTAGTACCTTAGGTCTCTGTTACATTACTATAGAATTTCACGAACTTCTTTTATTATAATTACATTTTAAAGTATGGATTGTCATAGAAGAAAATCTGAAGTTAAACTTTTATAAAAGTCCCAATTTTATCATCTGAATGTGACTTCCTAAAGCGATATGATTTTTCTTTTTAAGATCCATCCAATATCTTGATGTAAACTTTCCATGGTACCTTTTTCTGGAAGTGTAGTAGTTCGTTTTTAAAGAAGTCAAGTCAAGTCAAGTCAAGGAGTCAGCACAGGCTCAGAAACGCTGGGGTACTTAGCGTCGTGCGGTCCGGAGGGACAAGTAGTGGTAGAGGGCCTCAAGTGAGTCTGAGTACAGGTAACTCAGGTACTACGGTAGGTCGGTAGAGTAGGAGCCAGTAGGGAAAGAGGATGACGGGGGTTAGGGAGGGTCGTAATCTCAGAAAAGGTTACTCATTTGAGAAGCGTACTCCAAGGGTTTCATGACCTCAAAGTCGAAGTCGTAGTAAGGAAGGTTTCTTTAGGGTCCCAACTAGAGGAAGTCTTACCTGACCAACCTAGAGGAACGTCTCAAGGTCTTTTTGTAGATAAAGACGAAATAACTGATACGGTTTCGGAAACTGACACACCTAGTATTATTTGACACCTGTTAAGACTTTCTCTACCCTTATGGTCTGGTGGATTGGACGGAGAACTCTTTAGACATACGTCCAGTCCTTCGTTGTCAATCTTGACCTGTACCTTGTTGTCTGACCAAGGTTTATCCTTTTCCACATGCAGTTCCGACATATAACAGTGGGACGAATAAATTGAAGATACGTCTCATGTAGTACTCTTTGCGACCTGACCTTCTTTGTGTTCGACCTTAGTTCTAACGGCCCTCTTTATAGTTATTGGAGTCTATACGTCTACTGTGGTGGGAATACCGTCTTTCACTTCTCCTTTATTTTTCGGAGAACTACTTTCACATTCTCCTCTCACTTTTTCAACCGAATTTCGAGTTGTAAGTCTTTTACTTCTAGTACCGTAGGTCAGGGTAGTGAAGTACCCTTTATCTACCCCTTTGTCATCTTTGTCACAGTCTGAAATAAAACCCCCCGAGGTTTTAGTGACGTCTACTACTGACGTCGGTACTTTAATTTTCAGCGAATGAGGAACCTTCTTTTCAATACTGGTTGGATCTATCGTATAAGTTTTCGTCTCTGTAATTAAACGGTTGTTTACAGGTAGATCAGTTCCGATACCACAAAAGACACCAGTACATACCTACACTCTCAACCTGATACTTCATCCGACTCACGACTTCTTAACTACGAAAACTCGACACCACAACCTCTTCAGAGAACTCTCAGGGAACCTCTTAGACCTTTTGTAAATTTAATCGTCGAAATAAAATAGTTTTGTGTCGTGATTCTGACATTTTATTTGGTCTCATCTTCTTTAAACGGTATATATATATATATATATGTATATATATATATATATATGTGTGTGTGTATATTGTATTCCCAGGAACATGTATACACACACACACGTATTCATATATATTGAGTGTTACCTGAGTATATATTTTGTTATATTTCCTGTTCCTTGGGCTATCTTTTACTCGCTCTGTGTCTGTCTGTACAGTATTTTCTCCATAGAATGGACCAGTGAATGAAAGATCTTACTGAAAATGGTTTGTACCGTCATAAATTTTAGGAGTCGGAAAAGTGAGATTTGTATTGATGTTTTACAAGATTGAGGAACCTGTGGTAGTCTTGAAGAGTTTTGTGTTGTATTAACAATATAAAATATTCTATACTAATGATAGCTTCCCTGTAACTAACTGGATTGTGATAAATTTGTAATAAATAAACTGAAAGAGGAACCCCAGTGACACTACCGTAGATCTTCATGGGCACCTACTAAGAAGGTCCCTTAGAGAAAGTCACAGTACTGATAGTTACCATTATTGGAACTACTATAATGATATCTCTTTAGAGAGACTGTAGTGTCTCTTGAAAGATCGATTGTCCTACGATCAGTTAACTTATTACGAGTTACTTTTATTTCCTCATATATTTTGTGAAGATTCTCGACCCACTCTTTCCTTTTTTCAACTTCTTTCCTTTTGGGTTTTCCGGTTAGTCTCTCATTTATAAATTCAGCGACCGGAATTCAAAACAGAAAAGTTTGAGTAACAAAATTTTACATCATATAAACAGACTCTTAAGAGTCCAATACGGTGGTATAACCGTTTCTAATCGTACTTTACATCGCCGTACAAAGTCTAGGCACTGTCTCTCTCTTCTTTTTAGTATCAACATCGAGAGATATAACGGTACAACAACTCGTCTCCAGAGAATCGAGACGAAAACTTCTAAGTTTACCATACTGACCATCTGTAATAAGCACATAAATAATACTCACACGTACTGGGTACACGGACACCATACTTATATACCGATACGTACACACGTCACTGTACGAATACACTTACACGATCACGTGCACACATACGTGCACATACACACACCACAGTAAACCGCTCTCCCTTTCTTCTTATTGTCTGTGAATAATGAGAGTACATACACCTTGACAATAATAGGATTCCCGAAGAGAGGACGACCCGTTACGTAGACTCGCGGGGTGTCTTCAAGGTAAAGTGTGTCTGTTGTCTTAGACTAGTTTTGTTTTTGACAGAGATGTCGGATAAATAAAGTCAAACGGACAGGGAGGGGAGTAAAACTAACGACGACGAACCTTGTGTTTGTTCTCCATGTCAAGTTCCGAGGATCGTCCTCTATTTTCTACGACTTTATCTTTCTCAGACCCTGTCAGTCATGGTCAAGTAAAAGTTAATGGTTGGAGTTAACAGGAGAAGTTTCGGAACTAATACTATTGGAAAACATCCAGTGAACGTAATGTATTTTTTATTATTTACTTCGTTCAAAATGGTGTTTCTTTTCTACGACTTTACGTATGTCTTGCGTCAATTGGTTTAAAAATTTATGTATTTGTATCTCTCTATAATCTCCTAAGAGGTTCAAAAAGAAAACTCTAAATACAACCGTTATTTGAGGTACATTGTTTTACTTCATGTTTATTAATAACAAGTCTTACACATCAAGGGATCCATACTGTCGATGTCTTTCGTCTCCACAGACCTAAGTCAAGATAACTTAATTTGACCACAACTTAGTTTCGTTCGTAAGAACTTGGTAGAACTGAAAACGGTAATAGATACAAGGTTGAATGAGAATTACATTACCTAAAGGTTGAAATGATAATTACATTACTTAACCTATTACTAAATCTTTCCGAATGAAGGATAGAAGTGGGGATACCCTCGACTGAAGTAACAAGAAACTGTGACCCGAACCAGTACCTTAAACGAAATCGGTTACTCTATAATCGTTTTCACTCAGTTTGTCTCCAGATACTTTACGTGAACAAGACGACCCCAAACGAGAGAATACGAGGACGGAAAATGGGGTTTTTCTTGTACGAAGTCCCTTCTCGACTCACTTATTCTGGACTTTGAGTCAAGTGTCGGACTGTAGGAAGGACCGGGTCTGATCTACCCCAACTAGGAGTATAGACACTTGTTTTCTTACTTACTAACCACAAGATTCGGAGACTCTAACTTCCGTGATGACACCACTGTTGATTACAAATTATTTCACTTTTCACTTTCAGCGAGTAAGCACAAGTTGAGAAACACTGTGGTACTTGATATGTCAAGTGCCTTAAGAGGTCCGGTCTTATGACCTCAACCATCAGAAAAGGAAGAGGCCCCATAGAAGGGTTGGGTCCAGAGGACGTGGCGACCACTTAAGAAATTGTCGACTCGGTGGTCCCTTCGGATTCTTATGACCTCACCCATCGGATAGGGAAGAGGTCACCTAGAAGGACCGGGTCCTTAGTTTGGTCCCAGAGGACGTAACGTCCACCTAAGAAATGGTTGACTCGATAGTCTCTTCGGGTTACGAATTATTATACAAAAATTAACTGAGACGGAATTGTAACGAAGAATTAAAACAGGGTATCGTTAATGTCGATATTTTGACACTCGAATTAAACACGGATTAAAAAAGTGTGTATTATTACACAATCGAAACCATAGTGGATTTTAGTAGATGTCTTGACTGTCCCTATTTCATCCTATCAATTTATCAAATTTTGAGGGTGATCTCCCTTAAACTTTCCTCAAACCCTTTAAGAACATTTGATTACTTCGGTCATTGGATCGTTGTTAGATGTGATGGAACTTCCTTCCCGGTCGACGTAAGTTCGTGGTCCGTGTGAGTCGGTGTTCAGGACTCAATTTGTGTGTTCTCCTGAAGGGACCCTCAGGTCACCAATCGTCAGACGGACGGTCACGTCTTCTGTGTCCAAACTGGGGACCAGACCCTTCTAAGGTATATGGTACCCCGTTGGTTCGGACACATGGAGTTGACGACTACGGCAACACGGAATTTCGGGTACGAGACGTTGTTCTCTTCGTCGACGTTACTCCTCGACCACGTGGTGCTGATCTCTCCTCGGGCGAGGACTGTCGATCTCCTGTGGACGTGAGTCCCTTCTAGTTACTTCTAAGTCGTGTCCGTAGTTTATCTATTTACGTTCTGTTGTTCACACACGAGACTTAGAGCAATTACCAGGAACTTCTCAACGTAAAGACGTACATCGGTTCTGTCCTTATATCCACTTTCCGCCTTCTTTAATCCACTTTCCCCTGTAATGTGACTTTGGACTCTACTTAATAGTTTGATCATAGACAGTGGTCGGAAAACGATTATATGTATACTAAAATTATCGGGGTACTGTGAGGGTCGATCCGGTATACCCAGTTTCCTCCTTGATTACTACATTTGGAAATGTAGATAGGTTTTTACTCCTTCTTCCGCCAGAAGAGGGGCGGAGAGGCGAAAAAGAGACTAATATTTTTAAATCGGGAGAAACAAAAGTCCCGACACGACGGAACGAACGGACGAAAATAGAGAGTGTTCGTAGGATACGATTGTTTGAGAGAACAAACGGATAGTGAAACGGAGTACGACTTAAGAAGGACACTGTTCTGATTTCTTGGACTCGAAACCCTTCAAGACTGTGGTCCCCTTGTCAAAGTTACTTTTCTGTTACCCAAACTCAGGGGAGGATCAACCCCTAGGACCCAAGTTCAGGGTGAGACTTAAAACCGACCCAACCTCGAGGTAGAGTCTTTCTGACGTCAAAATCTTGATGTTCACCACAAACATACTTTAAAACTTTTTGTGTCTCAATTAGATATGTCTAATCTTCAGGTAAATGTCCGAGTTCAGATAACGGATTTTACCTTATTTTGACCAGTCTCAATTCCGTAAACAGTGTATATAAATTGAAGGTTCGAGTTTACCTTCCTTCGTCAATAAGGTGCACGTACTTGTAGTTAAATACAAGAAAAGTTCGTTGTCTAACAATCGCCTCTACTAGAGGTAATCTGGAATCTCACGGTTCAAGTGAAAGATCCATATCTTAGGTTGACGTTGATTCGTCTTCCTCTAGTCTCTGGTTGAATACGTCCTTCTTGTCTCACAGTCACTTTTCTGCCTTGAATTCCTCTTCGACTCAGACACTATACGACACACCAGTAGTACGAAAGGGTGTTTGACGAGAAATATTAGTTCCGTGGCTGTAATAAATTTTACTAGTATTTTCAGTCACTACACTGAGGAGAATCACTGCACCAAGGTTCTCGGTATTTTATTTATATAAATCGGGTTCTTATTTTCAAGGTCAGGAATCATTACCGTACCCGAATAGATAAATGTAGCGACGAACTCCTCGTAGGTCCAAAGTGAAGGTCCACAAAACACTATTATACTATTCCCATGTTTCCCATTTGTGGTGAGGATCCTTTTAAGTAGGTTTCATTTCCCTTCCTTTTATTTGGTACGTCGTAAATAATTATTGTTTCTAATGATGGGTGAGAAGGTTGTTGTTTACTGTGTGTCGTTCGGTACTAAGGTCGGAGGTGTTTAAGGAAGAGAGACAACCTATACGGAAACAAAACGAAAAACATTGAAGGACAAACAGTGAGTACTGTCTAAGACTTGGAGTCCTGACAGATAAAGACCGGTGGAAAGACTCTTCACGTTGTAATCACCGTCGCCTACCTACTGTATATTGTACGTTTGGGATGACCCTGAAGAATCCCTTACTTCCCCCGAGGAGGAAGTTCCCCCAAAGTGGACCCTGAGAGGTCATGGTGGAGGAGACGAAGGACGAATGGGGCTTCTAGAACTGAATAAAAGAGAAAGTACGAGATAAACCACTTTAAGGAGAAAATTTTTTAAAGAGTATGTTCATTAAGTGAAGTCTAGTTAAATCAACGAGTCAGCACAGGTTGAGAAACGCTGGGGTACTTAGCGTCGTGTGGTCCGGAGGGACAGGTAGTGGTTGAGGGCCTCAAGTGAGTCTGAGGACAGGTAACTCAGTCACTCCGGTAGTCGGTAGAGTAGGAGACAGCAGGGGAAGAGGAGGACGGGGGTTAGGGAGGGTCGTAGTCTCAGAAGAGGTTACTCAGTTGAGAAGCGTACTTTACCGGTTTCATGACCTCAAAGTCGAAATGGTAATAAGGAAGGTTTCTTTAGGGTCCCGACTAGAGGAAGTCTTAACTGACCAACCTAGAGGAACGTCAGGTTCCCTGAGAGTTCTCAGAAGAGGTTGTGGTGTCAAGTTTTCGTAGTCAAGAAACCGTGAGTCAGAAGAAGTGTCAGATTGAGAGTGTAGGTATGTACTGGTGACCTTTTTGGTATCGGAACTGATCTACCTGTAAACAACCGTTTAATTACAGAAACGAAAACTTATACGATAGTCCATCCAGTATTGAAAAGAAGGTTCCTCATTTGCAGAAAATTAAAGTACCGACTTCAGTGGTAGACGTCACTAAAACCTCGGGGGGGTTTTATTTCAGACTGTGACAAAGGTGACAAAGGGGTAGATAAAGGGTACTTCACTACCCTGGTCTACGGTACTAGAAACAAAAGACTTACAACTCGAACTTCGGTTGAAAAAGTGAGAGGAGAAAGTGGACGTAGTTCTCCGAAAAATAAAGGAGAAGTGAAAGACGGTATTCCCACCACAGTAGACGTATAGACTTCAATAACTATAGAGAGGGTCGTTAGAACTAAGGTCGAACACAAAGAAGGTCAGGTCGTAAAGAGTACTACATGAGACGTATATTCAATTTATTCGTCCCACTGTTATATGTCGGAACTGTATGAGGAAAAGGATAAACCTTGGTCAGACAACAAGGTACAGGTCAAGATTGACAACGAAGGACTGGACGTATGTCCAAAGAGTTCTCCGTCCAGTCCACCAGACCATAAGGGTAGAGAAAGTCTTAACAGGTGTCAAATAATACTAGGTGTGTCAGTTTCCGAAACCGTATCAGTCATTCGTCTTTAGCTACAAAAAGACCTTCAGAGAGCGAAAAAACTACTAGGATACCTACAACCGTTAAACTAGAGACCAAAGAGACGGAAAAGATTTTGGTCGAACTTGTGGACCTTCAAGTGCCAAGTACATAACGACGTCGGACCGAACCTCTTAAAACTCGTAATGAAATGATCGTACACTCTACTCACGTTAACACACCATCAAACTCGTAAGAAACCGTAACTGAAAGAAACCCTAACCTTACTTTTGACTGGAAAAGGTCAGGACACCGGTGACGACTCAAAAGGTTTAAACGACCGTATAACTCACGTCGTAGTGTCGTAGTAGAAGGTCCTAAACTTTATCGAGTTGACCTTAAAGTAGTAGAGGTGATCGAAAGAAACATCACTACGAAAGATTCCGGGTGAACTGAAGTGTAAGGTCCTACAGACCGAGATCCACTCACTAGTGTGGTAGCACTAATAAAACCAGAACTTCTAGAAAAAATATGTCAAGAAGACACATAAGAACGGTGGAGAAGAATTATAGAAGACGAAGACAATCCAGGTATGATAAAGAGAGGAAATAACTCGGGTAGAAACGTACTTTACAAGGGAACCATAGAGATTAAAAGAACTTCTCTAGAGATCAGAAAGGGAAAGATAACAAAAGGAGATAAAGAAACGTAACTAGCGACTCCTTCCGAAAGAATAGAGAGGGACGATAAGAAACCTTGAGACATAAGTTTACCCATATAGAAAGGAAAAGAAGAAATAAAAAACGAAGATAAGAAAAGTGTCGATAAACATTCCGGAGGGGTCTGTCGGTAAAACGAAAAAACGTAAAGAAAAGGTACCCCTACCAGAACTAGGGACAGAGGACATGGTACAGTGCTTGGAGTCAAGTATCAAGTAGTCCGTGAGATAGTCTAGATCCGGGAATTTAGATAAAGAGTGAAGGTGACATATTAGTATTCCCTAAACTGAATCCAGTATGGACTTACCAGATCACCAAAAGGGATGAAAGAAGTTAAATTCAGATTAAACCGTTATTCCTCGAGTACTAGACTCGGTGTCAGGCGAGGACCAGAACAAAAACAACTGACATATCTCGAAGAGGTAGAAACCGACGTTTCTTATATTAGTTAGACTAAAGTCACAACTGGTAGACCATTACAGGTACACATCACAGAAGAGAACACAACAACCTTTTCCCACAAACGATACTGGTCATGTAAAAGAACCGTTTCAGATAATCAGAAACGGGACGAAGTAAGACATAAGGTTCCGGTTTAAACGGAAAATGAGGTCCACAAAGAACTGAAGGATGAAAACGTAAGGTCAGGGGATATACTTTTCCTGTAAAAAAACCCCCCACAATCAAGATTTTCAAGAATATCCAGAAGTATCTTGGTAAGTTGAAGTCGAAGAAGTCGTAATGACCAACCCCGTATCTGAACCTAATGACACTCTAACTTACCAAACGGAACCTTTACTTGTCTTTAATAAGACAGTAAAAACTCTGACGTAGGTTCATGACGTAAAGTCTGAGAAAACAACTGGTACTACCGATGAGGTAAAGAAGACTCCCTAAGGACAGGCGTGATCATCTATATTACCAGTAGACTCAATTTGAGTGGGTAAGGTCGGGTAAAATCAAGCGACTGAGGATCTTACAGTTGCAAGTGAGAACGGTAGAAAACAAACTGGTGAAGGTTAAACGGAACTAAATACCTGGACTGTAAGGTCCAAGGATACGTTATAACAAGAAATGTCGTTTCCTGGAACGAAGATAGTGGTCAGTGTAGGTGTCGACCCATAACAAAAACGAAACCGAGGTAGGAAAGTAATAAAGACCTCAATAAAGAGGTGACTAGAGGTCATCGCACAACCTGTGGATGACTGGACGTCTCAAGGAGAAAGTCACAGGATTATAAAACGGAAAAGTAGGACAAGTACCTCAAGAGTTCTGTTCTTATGACTTCACCGAACGGTAAGGGAAGATAAACAATAACCGGACGGTAAGGAAATCGTCAAAGGAGGGTCGTTCTCTATGATTATATCTCTTAGTGTCAGTCAAAGGACAGAGAACCCCCTTTACTCCTCATTCCCACCAGTACCGATCGAAGTACGTGAACACCTTTAAAGGGACCCGACGAAGAGAGGGTCAACCCGTTCATTTACCATCGACCGCCACCACCACTTTATCACAGACTGAGAACACTGGGATACCTGACGTCGGGTGATACGAGGAGACACGTACCCTAAAGGGTCCGTCCTTATGACCTCACCCAACAGTAAAGGAGGAGGTCCCCTAGAAGGGTTGGGTTCCTAACTTGGACTCAGAGAACACAAAGGACGTAACCGTCCACGTAAGAAATGGTGATCGGGGTGGACCCTTCGGGGATTAGTGAGTCAACACAGGCTGAGAAACACTGGAGTACCTGACATCGGGTGGTCCGAGGAGACAGGTACCCTAAGAGGTCCGTTCTTATGACCTCACCCAACGGTAAAGGAAGAGGTTTACCATCGATCCTTGTGGGATAAGTCCTAATAAAGTCAGATGATCTCACTCCCCCTTCCAACCTCCATTGGTCCGAGTACGGAAGAAAAACGACACCGATGGTCGGGTAAGAAACCCAAGTAAACAAAAACAAACATAACAAGTAAACGAACAATATGAATGGACGCAAGTATAGTAATACAGACCCACTGACTCTAAATTTCGGACTGAAGTATAGTGGTAGAATTTGGGTTCTCGTCCATGTATCTGAGAAAACTAAACACCCTGTCACATAAGTGAGACCCACAGAGTGTATGTATCGGAAACAGTCATCGTCCAAAACCCTTATAAATAATTTCTTATCGAGACTAGTCTGTTACAATACCTGACTTATAAACACTGCGGGTGGGTCTAAGTATACAACTTCGGGGTTGACCATTACACTGACATAAACCTTTAGTCCGGAAATACCTCCATTAAATCCAATTTACTTCAGTATTATGACTCCGGGATCACGGCTTCTTAACTACGAAAACTAGACACCACAACCTCTTCTGAGAACTCTCAGGGAACCTGTCGTTCCTCTAGGTTGGTCAGGTAAGATTTCCTCTAGTTGGGTCCTAAATAAACCTTCCTTACTACGATTTCGACTTTGAGGTCATGAGACCGGTGGAGTACGTTTCTCAACTGAGTAACCTCTTCTGAAACTACGACCCTCCCTAACCCCCGTCCTCCTCTTCCCCTACTGGCTCCTACTCTACCGACCTACCGTAGTCACTCAGCTGCCTACGATGAGACTCACTTGAGGCCCTCAACCACTACCTGTCCCTCCGGACCACACGACGCTAAGTACCCCAGCGTTTCTCAGCCTGTGTTGACTCGCTGACTTGACTCGACTTGACTTGACTTCTTCTCCCTGTAAAGAGAGGGAAACGACTTACTCCTGTGTCACTCTTCCCCCTGGTNCCCTACTGACTCCTACTCTACCGACCTACCGTAGTGACTCAGTTACCTACGATGAGACTCACTTGAGGCCCTCAACCACTACCTGTCCCTCCGGACCACACGACGCTAAGTACCCCAGCGTTTCTCAGCCTGTGTTGACTCGCTGACTTGACTCGACTTGACTTGACTTCTTCTCCCTGTAAAGAGAGGGAAACGACTTACTCCTGTGTCACTCTTCCCCCTGGTGGACGTCCGGTCCTTCTCTCGAGGACGGTTTTGGGCTTAGTCGGGTCGCGGACCTAAGCTTGAAGGGTCAAAGGTCTTGGCACTCTCTCATTTGCAGACAACAAATTCTGAGGGTCAGACACAAACAAACAAAAAAATTACTGTCATTCTATATGAGTTAAATGTTGATCAAGTGTAAAGAAACCTTGTTTCCATGTTAACATTTGGTAGATGTGACGTAAATTGGATAAAAGAGTATTTCAACGATGAACTGGTGAGATGGACACCACTAGTGAACATCTGTGTACGGAAACCGAGGGAGAGGTTTCGGTTTATTTCTTGCTGATAAGAGTTGTCACTTTTGGACTTTCGTAAAAGAGATTCTAATCCTTGTCCTGTTCCTACGGGTGAGAACGGTGAAAATGAGTTGCATCAAAACCTTCAGGATCGGTGTTGTTAGTCTCTTCTTTTACTTTATTTTCCTTAGGTTTAACCTCTTCTTCATTTTGACAGTGGCAAACGTCTACTGGACTATAATATGTGACTTTTAGGATTTCTACAATGGTCTTTTGATAATCTAAAGAAGTTAGTTACACCATCTCAACATCCTATGTTTTAATTATGTGTCTTTAGAGAATGTAAGGATATATGATTGTAACTTTTTAGTCTCTTTAATTCCTTTGTTAAGTCAAATGATAGTGTAGTTTTTCTGATTGCATGGATCCTTATTTGAATGGACTCCTCCATTTTTTGGATATGAGTCTTTTGATATTCTATGTCTACTTTTTCTAGTTTCTACTGTACTTGTCCCCTTCTCTATATGGTACAAGAACCTGACCTTCCTAATTATAATAGTTTTACTGATATGATGGGTTAAATTAGATGTCTAAGTTACGTTAGGGATAGGTTAATGGTTACCTAAAGTGTCTTAATCTTGTTTTTTAAAATGTTGAACGTACTTTTGAGTCTTTTGGGGATTATCGGTTTCCTTAATTACCTCGACCTCCTTAGTCCGAAGGGACTGAAGTCCGATATAATGTTTCGATATCATTATTTTTGTAATACCATGACCGCGTTTTTGTCTTTATGTATAGTTACCTTGTTCTATCTTTCAGGTCTTAATTTGGGTCCGTGGTTATCCATGGAGTACATACTGTGTCCTCCGTTCTTATATGTTACCTTTTTTTTCTATTATAGAAGTTATTCATCACGAACCTTTTGACTTGTTGATGTACATTTTCTTACTGTAATCTTGTAAGAGATTGTGGTATGTGTTTTTATTTAAGTTTTACTCAATTTCTGGATTTACGGTCTGGTCTTTGATATTTTGGGAATCCCCTTTTGTATTCGTCTTGTGACTGTATTTAGTGTCGTTCTAGGAGATACTGGGTTGAGGATCTCATTACCTTTGTCTTTCTTTGTTTACCCTGAATTGATGTGAATTTTCGAACACGTTCGTTTCCTTTGATATTTGTTCCACTTTTCTGTTGGGCGTCTTCCCTGCTTTTATTATCATTTACTTTGTTCACTGTTTCCTGACCAAAGGTTTTATATGTTCGTCGAGTACGTTGAGTTATGTTCTTTTTATTTGTTGGGTTAGTTTTACACCCGTCTTCTAGATTTGTCTATAAAGAGGTTTCTTCTGTATGTCTATCGATTTATTTGTGTACTTTTCTACGAGTTGTAGTAAGTAACAATCTCTTTACGTATATTTTTGATGTACATGGGGTTGCAAGTCACGTCGTGATCAATGTTACCGACCCTGCACCTTCGTTCGATCTACAGGTATCCGTCTACTTATCTATTCCTTCAACACCATGTACATGTGTTACCTTATAATGAGTCGATATTTTTCCTTACGTAAACTTAGTCAAGATTACTCCACCTACTTGACTCTCGAATATATCTCACTTCATTCAGTCTCCTACTCTACCGACCTACCGTAGTGACTGAGCTACCTGCACTCAGACTCACTTGAGACCCTCGACCACTACCTGTCCCTCCGGACCGCACAACGGTAAGTACCCCACCGTTTCTCAGCCTGTGTTGACTTGCTGACTTGACTGACTTCAGTCTTTCTCTTTCTGTTTATGACATATAATTACGTATATATGTCTTAGATCTTTCTACTATGACTACTAGGATGTATGTCCCGTCGTTTCCTCTGTGTTTGTCTGAAAACCTGAGTTATCCTCTTCTCCCACCCTACTAAACTCTCTTATCGTAACCTTGTATATGTAATGGTATACATTTTATCTATTGGTCACACTCAAACTACGTACTTCGTCCCGTGGGTTTCGACCACGAGACTTGTTGGATCTGCCTATCCTACATCTCCCTCCACCCTCCCCAAAGTCCTGCCTACCCTGTGTACGTATAGATGGATATAGATACCGGCTAAGTATAACTACGTACCTTTTTTGGTAGTGTTATAACATTAATAGGAGGTTAATTGTATTTGTTTAAATTTTTATTCTATCTAAATTTCCTGTTCTTTTGTTGTTGTTGTTGTTACTCCATAGTGGAGTGTGGTTAGTCTTGTCAGTAGTAGTTTTTTAGATGTTTGTTATTTACGACCTCTCCCACACCTCCTTTCCCTTGGGAGAACGTGACAATCACCCTAACATTTAACTATATCGGCGATACCTTCTGTCATACCCCTAAGGAACTCTTTGATCCTTATTTTGATAGTATACTGGGTTGTTAGGGTGATGACCTGTATATGGGATTCTTTTACTATTAACTTTTTCTGTGTACGTGGAGTTACAAGTGACATCGTGATAAATGTTATCGATCCTGTACCTTTTTTGGATCTACAGGTAGTTGTCTACTTGCCTATTTCTTTGACACCTTGTATGTACGTTCCCTTGTGAAGTCAAGTCAGCGAGTTAGTACAGTCTGAGAAATGCTGGGGTACCTGACGTCGTGCGGTCCGGAGGGACAAGTAGAGGTTGAGGGCCTCAAATGAGTCTGAGTACAGGTAACTCAACCACTACGGTAGGTTGGTAGAGTAGGAGACAGCAGGGGAAGAGAAGGGTGGAAGTTAGAAAGGGTTGTAGTCCCAGAAAGTTTACTTAGTCAGGAAACGTAGTCCACCTATTTCATAACCACAAAGTCGAAGTCGTAGTCAGGAAAGTCACTTATAAGTCCTCACTTAAGGAAATCCTACCTGACCAACTAGAACGATAGGTTCCCTGAGATTCTCAGAAGAGGTTGTGGTGTCAAGTTTTCGTAGTCAAGAAGCCACGAGTCGAAAGAAATATCAGGTTAAGAGTGTAGGTATGTACTGATGACCTTTTTGGTATCGAAACCGATCTGCCTGTAAACAACCGTTTCATTACAGAGACGAAAAATTATACGATAGATCCAACCAGTATTGAAAAGAAGGTTCCTCGTTCCTAGAAAATTAAAGTACCGACGTCAGTGGTAGACGTCACTAAAACCTCAGGGGGTTTTATTTCAGACAGTGTCAAAGGTGACAAAGGGGTAGATTAACGGTACTTCATTAACCTGGACTATGGTACTAGAATCAAAAGACTTACAACTCAAAATTCGGTCGAAAAAGTGAGAGGAGAAAGGGAAAGTAGTTCTCCGATAAATCAAGAAGTGAAAGACGGTATTCCCACCACAGTAGACATATAGACCCCAATGACTATAAAGAGGGCCTTTAGAACTAAGGTCGAACACGAAGTAGGTCAGCTTGTAAAGAGTACTACAAGAGACGTATATTCAATTTATTCGTCCCACTGTTATATGTCGGAACTGTATGAGAAAAAGGATAAACCTTGGTCAGACAATAAGGTACAGGTCAAGATTGACAACGAAGGACTGGACGTATATCCAAAGAGTTCTCCGTCCAGTCCACCAGACCATAAGGGTAGAGAAAGTCTTAAAAGGTGTCAAATAACACTATGTACGTCAGTTTCCGAAACCGTATCAGTTATTTCGTTTTCATCTACAAAAAGACGTTGAGAGAACGAATAAGTTACTAGGTTACCTACAACCGTTGAACAAGAGACCAAGGAGACGGAAAAGATTTAGGTCGAACTGGTAGACCTTCAAGTACCAAGTGCATGACAACGTCGGACTGAACCTCTTAAAACTCTTAATGAAACGATCGTACACTCTACTCACGTTAACACGCCATCAAACTCGTCAGAAACCGTAACGGAAAGAAACCCTAACCTTACTTTTGACTGGAAAAGGACACCGGTGACGACTCAAAAGGTTTAAACGACCGTATAACTCGCGTCGTGAAAGTGTCGTAGTAGAAAGTCCTAAACTTTATCGAGTTGACCTTAAGGTAGTGGAAACGATCGACACAAGCATCACTACGAAGGATTCCGGGTGAACTGAAGTATAAGGTCCTACAGACCGAGATCCACTCACTGCTGTGGTAACACCAATAGACCCAGGACTTCAAAAAAAATGTATCAAGGAGACACATAAGAACGGTGTAGAAGACAAAGACAATCCAGGTATGGTAAAGATTGGAAATAACACGGGTAGAAACATACTTTTCAAGGGAAGCATAGAGATTAAAAGAACTTCTTTAGATATCAGAAAGGGAAAGATAACAAAAGGAGATAAAGAAACGTAACTAGCGACTCCTTCCGAAAGAATGAAGAGGAAGGATAAGCAACCTGAGACGTAAGTCTACGAATATAGAAAGGAAAAGAGGAAACGGAAAGGGAAGAGAAGAAAAGTGTCGACAAACATTCGGGAGGAGTCTGTTGGTAAAACGGAAAGACGTAAAGAAAAAGAACCACTACGAGAACTATAGACGGAGGACATGTCACAATGTTTGGAGGTAGGTATCAAGAAGTCCGTGAGACAGATAGGCTAAATTAGGGAATTTAGATAAACAGTACAAGTGACATATTAGTATTCCCTAAACTAAATCCAGTGTGGACTTTCGAGATCACCAAAAGGGATGAAAGAAGTTAAATTCAGACTTAAACCGTTATTCCTCAAGTACTAGACTCGGTGTCAGTCGAGGACCAGAACAAAAACGACTGACATATCTCGAAGAGGTAGAAACCGACGTCTTTTATATTAGTTAGACTAAAGTTTTAACTGGTGAACTACTACAGGTACACATCTCAGAAGAGAACACAACAACCTTCTCCCACAAACGATACTGGTCAGACAAGAGAACCGTTTTGAGACAATCGGAAACGGGACGAAGTAAGACATAAGGTTCCGGTTTACACGGGTATTGAGGTTTGTAAAGAACTGAAGGATGAAAACATAAGGTCAGGGGATTTTACTTTTCCTGTAGAAAAAACCAACGATCAAGATCTTCAAGAACATCTAGAAGTATCTGGGCAAGTTGCAGTCGAAGAAGTCGTAATGACCAACCCCGTATCCGAACCTAATGACACTATAACTTACCAAACGGAACCTTTACTTGTCTCTAGTAAGACAGCAAAAACTCTAACGTAGGTTCATGACGTAAAGTCTGAGAGACAACTGAGACTCCCGATGAAGTAAAGAAGATTCCCTAACGACGGGTGTCATCATCTATATTACTAGTAAACACAATTTAAGTGGGTAAGATCAGGTAGAACCGAACGACTAAGGATTTTACAACTACAAGTGAGAACGGTAGAAGACAAACTGGTGAAGGTAAAACGGAACTAAGTACCTGGATTGTAAGGTCCAAGGATACGTTATAACGAGAAATGGCGTAGTCTGAAATGAAGGTAGTGGTCAGTGTATGTAGGTGTTTTGACACACAACAAAAACGAAACCGAGACAGAGAAGTAAGAAAAACCTCAATAAAGAGGTGACTAGATGTCATCGTATAACCCGTGGATAACTGGACCCCTCAAGTAGAAAGTCACAGGATAGAAAAACGGAAAAGTATAACAAGTACCCCAAGAGTTCCGTTCTTATGACTTTACCAAACGGTAAGGGAATAGGTCACCTGGTCACCAGTAGTAATAGAAGTAATGGAGGTGGTCTCAAACTGGAGTCCAGTTTATTGTTCCTCCCTTGTGTCAGGGCGGGAAGTTGTCTTTTAACCTGATTTCTAAATGACTCGTACCGGGGCGGGTAGTCTTGTTCTGAGTCAAAGAGGGAGACAGTCAGAGAGGGTCTTCCCTCGAAGGTATTTGGAGAGTAGGAAGAGGCAGTCTCCCGTCTGTCTGACTTTTGGTGTCACCTTGTGATGAGCCGGTATTTTTCCTTGTGTAAACTTAGTCAAGATTACTCCCGCTACTTGGATCTTGGACAATATGTCTCACTTCATTCAGTCTTTGTTCATAGTACGTAATTACGTATATATACCTTAGATACATTACATCTTTCTACCATGACTACTCGGATAAACGTCCCGTCGTAATCTCTACGTCTTTATCTCTTGTCTGAGCATCTGTGCCACCCCCTTCACCTCCCTCCCTGCTTACCTCTCTCGTCGTACCTTTGTATATGTAATGGTATACCTTTTGTCCATCCGTCACCCTAAACGACATAATACGTCCCTTGAGTTTGGTCCTGACACACTGTCGACTCTCTCCATCCTACGCCTCCCTCCACCCTCCACCCTCCATCCAAGTTCTCCTTCCTCTGTATACGTATGGGTTCCAACTAAGTATGCCTACATACCGTCTTTGGTTGTTTTATAACATTTCGTTAACAGGACGTTAATTTTAAAATTTTTAGATGATCTTATTTAGGACCTCTCCTACATCTCTTTTCCCTTGGGAGGATGTGATAACTACCCTTACATTTAACCAAATCGATGACATTTCTTCACACACCTCGAAGGAATCGTTTGATTTTTGTCTCGATGGTATACTAGGTCATTAGGGTGAGGACCCGTATATAGGTCTCTTTTGGTAACAAACTTTACTATGTACTTGGGATTACAAGTATCTTCGTGACAAGTGTTATCAGTTATATACCTTCGTTGGATTTACAGGTAGTTGTCTACTTACCTATTTTTTCTATAACCTACATATATGTCATCGTATAACGAGTCGGTATCTTTTATTTTATTACGGTTAACTTCGTTGTACCCACCTGGATCTCTAACAGTATGATTCATTTATTCAGTCTGTCTCTTTCTGTTTATAGTATACTATAACGAATATACACCTTAGATTTTTTTTACCATGTTTACTTGGATAAATGTTTTGTCTTTATCTCAGTGTCTACGTCTTTTGTTTGAATACCAATGGTTCATGTCCTCTTCCTTATTTAACCCTCTAACACTGATTGTATATGTGTGATGATGTATATTTTATCTAATGACTATTCCTGGATGATATGTCGTGTTCCTTGAGTTATGAGATATCACTGCATATTCCCTTGTCTTAGACTTTCTCACCGATATACATACTGACTATGTCGTCTTTCATTTAGTTGATGCTTTAGATTTAGATTTAGTTGATACTTTCACTCCACTTTCACTTCCAGTGAGTCAGCACAGACTGAGAAACGTTGACATATCAGGTACTTTAAGAGGTCCGGTCTTATGACCTCGTCCATCGGAAAGGGAAGAGGTCCCCTAGAAGGGCTGGGTCCTTAGCTTGGTCCCAGAGGACGTAACGTCCACCTAAGAAATGGTTGACTAGATATTCCCTTTTAGTTGATATGAGGTTATTTTTAATAAAAAATTTTTACTTACTGTCCTAGTGTGACCACCTTTTAGACGTACAAAGATGTTCTATGGGAAAGGTACCGTTGTGTGGAGAAGTACATAATTAACCCTTATAAGACGGGATTAGTTTTAGTCTTCGACAGAAGTCATCCTTTACTTTCCAACACCACCATGGACCAACACCCGTACTATATACGTATAGTACATATGGTCTATATATATATAGGTGTGTGGTGTGTGTGTGTATATATATATGTGGAAGAAGAAAATACAAATCGGTCTACTACACGGAGGAATGTCGTTGAAACTCTTACCAAATCTTTAAGTAGTGATCAATAACAGTCTTATTGGTGAGATTACTTTGGGTTGTAAACCCTTTTCACTTTCACAGTCAATAAGTCAACACAGACTGAGAAACTCTGGTGTTCCTGACGTTGGAAGCCCTTCTTCTGGGAGTTTTATATAGGTGGTCATATAGTCACAGATGGTACACCACTCTATGTTTTACTTACTCCTGAAGTGTTCCATCGACTCTGTCTCTCTCTGACTCTTGCAATTAGTGGGTGTACGGTTCACGATACCACACTTATCCCTTGAGACCTCCGGGTCTCCTACCCCCACTTCTTTTCTATTGTTCCTTTACCGTGACTTGAACCTCGGCCAATCTCCTCCGTCACAGTTTGCAAAAGGTGGGTACGGGCCGTAAACCGATGCATCTTTCTAGAGGACACCCATTTGCTAGACCCCCTGAGTCGAGGAATGTAGAAGTGGACTGGGCGGAGTGAGGGGGAAGCGGAGGAGAACAAACACTACGACGGAGGGACCTTTAGTCTTTTCGACGAGGTTGAGAAAATACATTCTAGTGTTGGTACTTCGAAGGGGTCCACAACGACGTAAACCGAATTGACTCGACTTAAGGTTAGTGCGAGGTGTACAGACCGACAAGAAAGGGAAAAGGTCCGGGGTTAATTCGTAGATTAAGAGTAAGTCGGAAAGACGGAGGGGCCACAGGAAGTCCCGGACCGCTCTTACTTTCGATGTTCCTCCGGGAAGAGTCGAGTCCCGGTGGTCCCGACCAGAGTCTAGTCCCAGAAAGGTCGTCCTTGTTATGTTTATCCCACAGAGAGCTTGCGGTGGGGGATGTGGTAGTGTGCGAGAAACACCGAGAACAAAGAGCCGTCGCTGACCGATTCAGACGTGTGTCGTCCCGGGATCACTCGTGTCTCTATCCATAAAAAAGGTGTCCTCAGAGAACTAAGAAAATGAGATTATCCCAAAATTGATACATTCCTTGGTGTCACCCCGACGAAACTCGAAAAGTTACCAAGAAATACACCATATAAGGTATTCTTTCCTTTGACTGACGACCTTTATTGGGTACGACCTAGGAATTTTTGAAGCAGTTCGTGAATTCCGAGGCCTTTCTTTCACGGAGACGAACCCGACTTTAGGACGTACTAATACATGTGTCGAGAAATCAGGTTCTTATTAAATTAGGATAGTAAGAATTAATATCTAAGGAATTTATAAAGGTGGTCTAAATCGGGAGAAATATATAAAAGGATTTGTCGTGTTAAATAAGTCTTGTAAACTATTTTAGATCGCACAGTAGAAACACTACTGGTTTCACGAGTTTTAGATATGGATCCTTCTTTCGACGTAGGTTATTTATCGTCTAAATGTCTTTGTCACTTTCTGTTAGTCTCCTGGGACCTGACCTTCATTCACGTAAGTCAAGGTAAGTCGATTAAGGTAAAGATCGGAATCTGAGAGATATGGTTAAGAGAGACGAAGTCCCTTTTTACTATCTAAAAAAAAGGGTGATCCTCTTCAAAAGTTTGTGTGGACCGTCATCCGACCTTGGGTAAAGTGTAAAGCGAAAAGAAGTTTTTTGTGATAGTGTCTGCGGACGTAGAATTAGATATAAAAATTTATCCAGGTGATAAATTAATAATTGTAATTTGAACTTCTCAAGTTCATATACGATCGGAATACAAGACTAAAAACTTTATTGCTAATTTTGTTTCGAAATTCCCACGTTACATAACTTGTGATGTGTCATATAATTGGTTGATCTGTTGGATTCCCCACCACGTTGATAAAGCCTTGTGATTGACTTCCCTTTTGAACGGTAAGTCCCGACTTGTTTCCAGGAACCAACGGCTGCCTTAGAGGGGAACTGAAGTCCGACCTCTATTTGGTTCCCTCAGACAGTCACATGTTTTGGGTGACTTGTGTCTTGGTTGTCGTTGGCCTATCTAACCGGTCTCGGTCGCGTCTGACACCCCGGGGTCCCAACCGACCTCCGACCCCTTACAACGTCGGCCTTCAGGTCCTGGTCATCTGTCGTCGATAGAAAACTATCGAAGATAGCTTTAGTAAAAATACGGAAGACTCTAAAATAGTGAAGATGTCGTGTGTGTGTGTGTGTGTGTGTGTGTGTGTGTGTGGGTGGGTAGGGGGATTTTCTGGCAGATTCGTGTAAGTGATTTGTACATTGATTTTGACGTCAATTTGAGTTGGTCTACGGAAAATAAAATAAAAAAAAATAAAAATAAAAAAGGTCTACGGAAAATAGTTTCTCTTAAACTTCAATGGACGGTCTTCGACGACAATCAAAAGGTTGGGGGAGAAGGATCCCCAAAATTAGGTGAAAATCTAGGATCAAGATAAAACAGAAAACGACAGACTTGGTCTGACAAAAGGTGTTCTTTATTTCCTCTAGGAACTGGTATAAGGTCAAGTTGTTTTGGGAAACGTTGGTCTTTTCACCGTACCGACGGGGTCCGGTAGACCACTCACTACTCCAACAAGAAGGCTCAAGTAAGAACCCGATGACAGTGAAGTAGTCATATCCTTGTCACCGCTCTCTCGGTACGTCTCAGTCCACTTTACCCTGACCTTGAACCCATTCCGGATCTTAGAAGAAAGTCTCCAGACGAACCAGTTGAGATTAGGTAAACTTTCGTCACCTGAACTTCTTACAGAAAGGACAGGAATTCTACCGAACCCCCTCCCTCTCCTCGTGTCTGAACCAGTGTCACTTCTCTCCCTCAGGACAACTTACCGTCCCTGAAGGGACACCAGTCGCCGTCGTCCTAGTCATCCTTACCCTGTACGTCTCCAGAAGGGCGATGTCTTAGACGTCCCGGAAGAAGTCTCTGGTGTGAGGGGACGGTCTATAAGACCTCAGGTCCGAACCCCCAAAGTAAAAGGGAAACTTCTACCCAAGTACGGTACCGGAGAAATTAGACCTTTTGGTCCAAGTACAGTGAGACTTGGAGGATGTACGTCAATCTTCACATACTACCAAACCAAACCTTAGGTACCATTTCTAAGATTCGTACTCCGTCGGATCTCCGAAGGAACCCTGGGGCCCCTAGACCCCCGGGTCGTCCTTTCACCCACCAGTCAGTTGTCTCCAATCGAAACATCACTACAGTACGAGACCCAGGGTCCCGAGAAGGACCCAAACAAGACATCGTGGTCGAAGAACCCCGACTGTAGTGACCCCACGAGTCAGGGGAAGGACTCGGGGACCCACGACTCATAGAATTGACTGGACAACGAAGTAGTGAACTAACTGAAAACTACCGATGTAAAACGAAAACAGAACCGGCTGTAGAGTACCCCGTGGGACCAGAAAGGGTAGTAATCCTTAGGGAACGAACAAGGTCTTAAGATTGTTGACTCCCTAGGGATCGGGAGACGGAGAAAAGAGTCTGACAGTATCTACGAGGATATCCAATAGTCCGGTGAAAGTAAAAAGCACACCTTTGTCGCGGAGGTCACTCTCTTACCCGAGACTGTCGTGAATTATTACCCGGAACGTGGACGAAATAGAGAACTGTAAATTAGAGAACAAGATCCTCTGTTAAGTCCTTTGAGAGGGTATTTCCTTTTTTTTTTTTTATTGTCGGTCTTAAAAGGAAAGTCCGTTTCTTTAGAATTAGGAAAAAAACAAGTACATAAAATGGTTTGATCTCTAGGACAGTGTAGTGGAAAAGTCGTTCTATTGTTAAGTGGAAACTCCTTCTCCGTTAGGTTAAAACTAAATAACTAGAGTCCTGTGTTATGAGAAGAAATTTTTTTTTCACATCTGGTCAGGTATCCTCTAACACTTTATTTTCGGACTTCCGAAAAACTTTCCCCTTTATGGTTCAAACTAAAGAAAGAAAAATGTCATAATATATGTGTAAAAATGAACATTTTTATTAAAAAACTTTCGAGTTTTATTGCGTCGATCTTCGTCATTGTAAAGGGGACGGGGCACCGAAGGAGACCCGTTTACCATTCTCATAAAGATTTTCGATGGGAGTTTAAAGTCGAAAGAGAAGACAACGCAAGTCAGGTCAACGATAGACCGACCAAAGTTGTCTTATAATTAATAAGCACACCGACATTTGGAACCTACTTCTTTCTTCTGTAAGAATAAATGGTCATTCACAGGAGGTGATATTTCTCTGTAGATAACTTCCATGCCACCACCACCACACGTACACACACAGTCCCCTGTCTTTTTCCTCCCGAGGACTTCCAAAATAATGTACCCTTTCTCTAACGTAGACAAAACACCGATTTAACAATAATCACACAAAGCGACAAAGTTTCTATGAAAAAAAACACACGGTGTAAAATTGTAGTCCCTTCAACTCTACTTACTTTATTAGTCAATGGTGTTAATGACAAGTCGACCTAACTTCGGTCCAAGTACGTCCGAAACGTAGACGAACGAGTAGTGACCTGTAGTAACGGTTGGGTTCCGTTGAATATACGGGATGGATTCCAAAGATACCTGGTGAGTCCCTATACTTAATTTCCGTGTTCACACATGCTAATCGTAACCGTACACTAGGTTGAAGGATTCTTTCTGTAAAAAAATTGGGAAAAGGTAGCTGCGGTTTCCAGTCTTGAGGTACAGAAGATCGAAAAACCACGTCGACAGTGACCACGGACCCGGGGGTGGGTGTCCGACGGAACCTCAGGACACGTCGACTCGTCTGTGGGACACAGGAGTACAGGGGAGGTCTCGGATACAGAGAGACGAAGAGGTGACCGTCACAGTCCCATCTAACAAGTCGGACCCTGTCCTGTCGGGTACCTTCAGACTCTTAATGAACTAATAATTGACGAGAAACGATAAAGGTTGGGGTTTCTTTCCGTTGATGTTTCTTACAAGTTTGAAGTTTGATGGTGTTAACGTAAGTAAGGTGTACGACCGTTCCATTACGAGTTTTAGGAGGTTCGATCCGAGGTTGTCATACACTTGACTCTTGAAGGTCTACATGTTCGACCTAAATCTTTTCCGTCTCCTCGATCTCTAGTTTAACGGTTGTAGGTGACCTAGTATCTTTTTCGTTCCCTTAAGGTCTTTTTGTAGATGAAGACGAAGTAACTGATACTATTTTGGAAACACACTTAGTACTGTTGGTTGGTTGGCATCTTTTTAGAATTTCTCTACCCTTATTGTCTGGTAGAATGGACATAGGATTCTTTGGACATACAGTCTGTTCTTTTTTATCGATCTTGGTCTGTCTTGTTACCTGACCAAGTTTTAACCCTTTCTTCATACAGTTCCGACATAAAACAGTAAGACGAATAAATTGAATGTACGTCTCATGTAGTATGTTTTACGACCCGACCTACTTAGTGTTCGACTTCAGTTCTAGCGGTCCTCGTTATAGTTGTCGAAACCCATACGTCTACTATGGTGAGATTACCGTCTTTCGCTTCTCCTTTATTTCTTAGAGAATTACCCCCACTTTCTCCTCTCACTTTTTCGATCGAAATTTGAGTTACAAGTCTTTTGTAATTCTAGAACCGTAGGCAATTCCAGGTACCGTTTTGTAATTCTAGTCAGGGTGGTGTAGTACCGTTTATCTACCCCCTTTTATCTACTGTCTAAAAGAAGAAAACCCGAGGTTTTAGTGACACCCACCACTGACATCGATACTTTAATTTTCTGTGAACAAGAACCTTCCTTTCGATATCGTTTGGATCTGTCGTATAATTTTTCGTCTCTATAATGAAACGGTTGTCTCCAGGTAGATCAGTTTCGATACAAAAAAGGACATCAGTACATACCTACGTTCAACCTGGTATTTCTTCTGACTCGCGACTTCTTGACTACGAAAACTTGACACCACGACCTCATCTGAGAACTCTCAGGGAACTTGTCGTTCCTCTAGTTTGGTCAGTTACTAAAGGCTATCCTTTAGTTGGGACTTATAAGAAACCTTCCTGACTACGACTTCGAGATTATGAAACTGGTGGATTGCACTCTCGACTGAGTAACCTTTTCTGGGACTACGACCCTTTCTAGTTCCCGTCCTCCTCTTCCCCTGTTGTCTCCTACTCTACCAACCTACCGTAGTGGCTGAGTTACCTGTACCCAAACTCGTTTGAGGTCCTCTATCACTTCCTGTCCCTTCGGACCGCACGACGTCAGATACCCCTGAGTTTCTCAGCCCCGAGATTACGGGGGTCCCCGTCGGGAGTAGGTCACTCCCTTCCCTCAGTAACCGACTGTGGGTCGAAGGGAGTCGAGGTAGGACACAAGATGTACCCAGAAGTTTCCGGGATTCCCCCAAACCCAGGTAAACGAGTGTAGTAGGAACCGAGTACTGGACACAAAGAGACCAAGGGAAGGAAAGTTAGTAAAGGGGAGCACGAAGGACCCCGGTAAAGGGGTTTATATGGTGGAGGTACTTTCCAGACTGAATCTGGACGAAAAGCGTCTCGTGGCTGATTCCGAGACCGAAATAAAGAGGAAATGGAAGAGGGTTCCCACATCGAGAAACAACGGGATATGACTCAAGAGGTAAACCCCTGAAAAGAAAGAACCATTCTAAATTATCTTCTCATTAAGAATATTAACGTCCACAAAATTAAAGTTACTGTATTGTAACTACCTTTCTATTTTCAGACGACCCTACTGTATTTGTTAACTTTAACGTGTTTGACTCAGTAATCGAGAAGAGGGGTCTTAGTCAGATTTCTAAATTCACCAACACTTCACAAGACAGGTGGACTAGGTTAGTTCGATTTAACCGTGGATGTGTCTAATACTATACCCAGAGTCCAGAGTAGTAGTCAAGATTTTTAGTAATATCGTTTATTGTTTCCAGTTTGTCAAAATAAGGTCAACGTTAAAATGGTAATCCAAAAAATTCTAAAGAATTCACTGTGCCTCCAATTAATCGACCACCTTTCAAGGTCACTGAGCGAACTCAAACAGTTCTACACCAGGCACCTTGGTGGACGAGACCTGAGTGAATCTCTAGTGATGTTTTACGTCTAAACCTCCGAAGAATATTTTAGGTAACTTATTCTTAGATACCAACCACCCCGAACCATTAGACGTACAATTATTTGAAGGAGTTACTGAATACACACGTACCTTCAAACTTCTAGTGGACAAATAGCTGATTAAAAGTGATTTTATCGTAGAAATTCCAAGGGCTTGGAGACGGTCATTCACACAAATTACATAGCTGATGATCTTTAAAATAAGTATCGTGTTTTCGATATTGATCATAAAAATTTTTCACTTTTATTCGTAATCCTTATCGGAATAGAACTATTGTACGGAAAAATTTTTTACTGATGTAAAATGTTAAGGTCTCCAAGACCTTTTCGTGTAAGAAGTAGGTCGTTTAAAAATAAGTTACGGATATTAAAAAATCCAATACACTAATGTTTCTACTTACCTTGAGACAGGATTGAGTTTCCGTTACCCTTGTATTTCCTGGTACCGGAGTCCCAACTCTCGTACTTAAACTTCACACTTAAAAGCAAGACGACGAATAAACACCTTACTAAGACACGGACAGAAAATTGAAGTGACGTTGAGTCCAGAGATTTATACATTTTCCGTCTTTCCTTGCGAGTGGAGTGTTTATCCAGTACGTGTAGTCTTCCGTGAATCACCTCGTAAACCGGGCATTACTCATTCATACTGTCGATTCTAAACTCGCTATCATTTTGAGTGCCGGACAGTCTCGACCTCCTCTGTGTCCGTCGCACGTGACACCAAGACACGGATAGAAGACCTCTAGGCACCTTCGAGTCTGGACCGAAACGGTGAAGGAACCATACGTCGAGCTCCCTACACTACAGAGACGGTGAAGGGGAGACGAGAAGGATGTGTTAAGACGAGGGAAAGGAACTCAAAGAGTACGGAAGAAGGAGTTGTGTAGAAATAAGGATTGAGGTAGATACGCATATGAAGTCCTTCTTGGGTTGGGTGTTCGGAGTAGAAACTCACGAGACCCCAGTACGAATATCTGAGTCGTCTCTCATCTCTACGACTTCGATTTCGAGGTCAGGAAACCGGCGGACGACGCTTCTCGACTGAGTGACCTTTTCTGGGACTACGACCCTCTCTAACTCCCGCCCTCCTCTTCCCCTGCTGTCTCCTACTCTACCAACCCACCGTAGTGGCTGAGTTACCTGTACTCAAACTCGTTTGAGGTCCTCTACCACTACCTGCCCTTTCGGACCACACGACGTCAGGTACCCCAGTGTTTCCCAGTCTGTACTGAATCATTGACTAGTTGTTGTTGTCGTCTCTCTCTACCTTTACTGACTGCCCCGTTTCAAGGCATCCCTCAAGTATGGGTGACGAAATTTCGTCCCCAAGGGTGGGGGGCCATGGTCAGATACTGTACAATCACTACCCCGGTGTGTCGTCCTCCATTCGGCACCCACTCGCTCACTTCGGAGTAGACATGAACGTCGACGAGGGGTACCGAGTGTAATAGACACTTGAGGTGAAGGGCAGTCTAGTCGCCACTGTATTGTTTACATTACGTGAACTTAGTGGGACTTTGGTGGTCGGGTGGAAGACACCTTTTTAATAAAAGGTACTTTCGCCAGGGACCACAGTTTTTCGACTTCTTGACGACGAAATTTCTTTAGACAAGGAAGAAGGATACGACTTGTTCCCCTGCAGAAGACGGGTCTCGAAGGACGTGTGGAACCTTTGGAGGAACGGGGAGTGGGTCTCTAAGACGGTCCGTCGTGACTAGCTCTAACTCTCAAGAGGACCCTGAAGGTCCATTCCTGGTCAGTGACCGACACACGGGACTTGTTCGACGTTTGGGACACGTCTTCTGTTTTTCTCGGGGTCTGGGACGTAGGACGGGACTCTCAGTATCGGTCCCACAAGGTTCGTTCTGACCCCGACGGACCTCCTATGTAAGTCAAGACTGAGATTAAAGAGTAAAATCAAACGGTGGTGAAGTTATAAAAGGTTCGTAGATATCTTATTTACCCAGACCTAAGTAAACTTTTTTTTTTAATTAACCCTCGTGACCGTACCTCCTGAACCTCGTCTTCGTTAATGACAAGTACCTGTAACGATACCGAATAAAAAGGTAGGGACACTTCCCACAATGATATAAAAAAATTTCTCTTACAGAAGAGTATGCCTACCGATTTCCAGTTGTACTTTTCTACGAGTCACAACGATTAATAATCTCTTTACATTTAGTTTTGACGTTACTCTATAGTGAAGTGTAAGTAGTCTTACCGGTGGTAATTTTTTTAGATGTTTATTATTTACGACCTGTCTCACCCTTTTCTCTTGAGAGGATGTGACAACACCCTTATCATGTCAAGGGTATTCAACCACGTCGGTGATACCTTTTACCATACCTCCAAGAATTTTATTTTTTCTTTCTTTCTTTCTTTCTTTGAACGGTATACTAGGTCGTTAGGGTGAGGACCCGTATATAGACCTGTTTTGATACTATGTACATGGGGATACAAGTATCGTCACGATAAGTGAAATCGGTTCTGTACTTTGTTTGATTCACAGGTAACTGCCTCCTTACTTATTTCTTCTACCTCATGATGACGGTGTTATGATACTGTGACGTCGTCTTATGACGAGTCGGTATTTCTTTCTAACTTTATGACGGTACACGTCGTTGTACCTACCTGGGTCGCTGACAGTCTGACCCGCTTCATTCAGTCTGTCTCTTTCTGTTTATGGTGTGTCATAACGAATACACACCTTAGATTTGTTTACATGTTCACTCGAATAGACACTTTGTCGTTGTCTTAGTGTCTGTGTCGCTTGTCTGCACACGGATGGTACCCCCTCTCCCCACTCCCTGCCTACATGACCCTCAAACCCTAATCGTCTACGTTTTAGAGTATATGTCCTACCTATTTGTTGTTCCAGGATGACATATCGTGTCCCTTGAAATAAGTCATAGGATGTTATTTGGTATAACCTTTCCTCATACCTTTACTTACATATGATTCAGTTGATATGAGGTCATTTTTAATAAAAATTTTTTCTTGCATATATATGTGTACTGACTTAGTGAAACGACATGTTGTCTTTCATCGTAACATTTGGGTGATATGAAGTTATTTTACAAAAAAAATTCTCTTATAGAATACTCAAGTAATAAAAGTTAGGTTTTAATCAGGGAGTCTTACTCGGTGTCGCTTCGCAATGTTCTTATCTCCTGACTAAGTAGGCTCTTAAGTCGACGACTCTCTAGACACGACAGGGTGGTCGTGGTCAGTCGAAATAAAAAAGACAAAAGATTTGTTATATTAAACTAATGTAAAGTTTCTGACTCAAAGGAATAAGATAAATAATACATTTAGTGTGTACGTTTAAGTGTACGTACTTCTATACTTCTAAAAACACATGTCTAGCGGTCAGGTTCAAGCTACGTACTTTTGTCCCGTGAGTTTCGACCACGTGACCTTGTTGGGAACTCCCTACCCTACCCCCTCCACCCTCTTCCCAAGTCCTACCCCTTGTGTACATGTGGGTACCGACTCAGTACAGTCACATACCGTTTTTTGGTGTGATAACATTTCATTAATCGAAGGTTAATTTTAATTATTTAATTTTTTGGGTGTTGTTACCCGACTGTCCCTAGTCTCACACTGTCACACCGAAACTCAACTAAAAGTCCACTGTCCTTCGAGAACCGACGCTAAAACCACGTCACAAATAGACTCTTTCTGACTCGTATGACTTGACTTATTGTCTAAGACCGGTGTCATGCTATGTTGGTTAGTTGTAAGAGTAGAGGTTCATCGGTGACTCGTGGGTGATTAGGGGATCGCGTCCTTTACCGTTAGGTGAGGTCATAAGAACAGACCCTTTAGTGTACCTGTCTCCTCGGACCGTCCGATATCAGGTACCCCAGGTTTCTCAGTCCGTACTGACTCGTGTGTGTACATTCGGAGAGACTTAAGTAATGAATCGTGGATGAGGTACGGTCGAAGGACTACCCGTTGTTCTGGTTCTAGTACATTGTGTCAGAGACGGGAGGTTACTGAAGGTACTAACTTTAAGTTCCGTCTTTCTTAATAAGTCCCAATCCTCTCCGTAGATTGGGTCACAACTCCCTCCCGGTCCGTCCCCGAAGTCCCTCTACAAAGACCTGTTTCAGTGTTGGGTCGACTTGGGACTTCCTAAGTCCCTCACCGGTCCTTCCTTCCTTCTGCCTTCTTCGTCGTCCGCGTTTCCGGGTCTCTTCTCCCGTCCACCGACCCTTTTCCTGGTCACCAACTCTTTAGATCTGAAGGTTCCTCCTACCGTTTGGCACTTCGATCTCTCCGTTGTCCATGGTCCGGAACCTCCCGATTCTTCACCGTAAACTTTCCGACACTCTGGGTACTTCCAAAATTTGACCCTCCCCATTATTATCAAAGGGGAAAATCCTTGTAATAAAGACTGACGACTACCCTCTGTTTAAATTCCCTCTGTGATCTTCACCCTTCTGGCAAATACTTCCCTCCTGAAACGAAGGGCCCACGTCTCGGCCTGATGTGCAGAGTCGAAGAACTTGTCCTTCCGTCCCGCAGTCCTGACCCAGTGTCGGCTGACCGGTACCCTTCTTCACCCTACACGAGGAAGGGTCGACCGTGAATTTGTGGGAGGACACACTGGAACGTGCGAGGGACGGAGGTAGACGATCGAACCATTTATACATAAAACCTAGGATCTCGGTCTCGGAGACTAAATCATCCGAGACTTAAATGTAAAAATTGTTCAATTGCCCACCACGACGGGGACGTCCAGGTTCTCGACGTAAAACCTAGGACTCCTGGATTCGTTACGTCTCGATACTACATGTCCTCCCACCACCGGATCCCAGGACTCACTGGCACACCTCGTCAGAAAGCGGAGGAACCTTGACGGAACCTCACACTCCCCTACGTCCTCTATGAGAAAAGAGTACACTTCAATGACTCTAAAACTTCACCAGACAAATACGTTGATCGGATGATCGTACTCAGGTCTCCGTGACCATCTTCCCTGTGTCGTATGTTTTGCTTTTACACACACCGACGGTCGGGGCACAGGTAAACCGTCTCGCTAGCAAAGACAGTCTTGACCTACTTCCCGCACACGCCGAAACTCCGAGTCGAAGGGAAGGGAGGAAACAATCTGAGTCGAGTCGGAAGTGGGGAGGGAAAATGTCACCTCAAATGAACCTAGTGAGTAAGCCGAAAAGGAGGTGATCTGGTACTCGAGAATTCTGCTGGTCCGTAAGACGGATTATAGGAGTGTCCTACACTTCGAAGTGTACTTTTTCCCACACGTTGTTCATTAATCATCTGTAGAACTGCCACGGGTCACTTACACCCTCCAACCTCCGTTCGCGGTATAACAGAAGAGGGTGTCAGGAAACGTACTCGAAGACGAAGGGTCGTTGTGAGTGATGGGGGAGGGGTTCCGTCGATGGTTGAGTCGGCTCTGTAACGAAGGTGGTCGTACCGATGAGTCTGCTTTGGGACCGATTGACGGGTAGGATACAGGGAAATGAAAGGAGCATATTAAATAATTTATAAACACATATACAAATAGTAATTACGTCGTCCCACTACCTCCGTTGTTATCGTTGGGGACCAAAAGATTCTGTACCTTGTGGACACGCACAGACGTCAGGTTTCCCTTCCTTGATCACCCTTCTTTCCATACGTGCTACGACCCTTTAACCTTTATCAACTTTTCTGTTCCGCAACAAACTGTTTTAATTTCCCTTACACTAGGTCTATATTACAATTACAATTAAAAACCTTTCTTCTTTTTCATCGATAACACGGTTCTGTCTTCTCTTGCTTCTTCCCCGTACACAACCTAGGTTCTATAAAAACCACCTCTTCTGTCTTCCAACCCGCTGAAGGGAAAGTTACTGGAACTGAAAGAGGTGTTTCACTTTCTATCTCGGTAGACACTCCTCTTTCCTAAACCTCTGTTTTTTTATTTTCTTTTTTCATTACCCCTTTCAAATCTTGTTGATGACATTCCTCACAGGAACCCATTAGTTTTTTAACTGAATAAGTGTCCTTGACAATTTGTGTCGTGTAATTATTATGTTAGCAAAACGGTTCTTTTTTTCTGGTACATCAAAATATCGTGGTCTTCGGAACCGTAACGAGACGTTACTCGTGGACTTAACTACTCGAGTGGTAACATAAAGAAGAGGGGTATTCTTGATTAAGGTTCGTAAATTAAAAAGGTACAGAAAAGAGAAGACATATGAGAAGGAGTGTACTGAAGGGAACCGGTAGAGTATTGTAAGTGAAAAATTATCAAATGGTAGAGACTAAGTATAAGAGAGAGGAAGTTCACTTTAATTGAACCACTTCTCCAACATAGTGGAGAGACCTCGAAGTACAACCAAACCGTTTGTAGACACCTCATGGTGCTCCACGGACCTTGACACCCGTCACCGTCCCTTGACTGATGTTTAATTTTTCACACAGATAAGGTCCCCCAGAATGTCTCACACGTTCTGTTTCAGTGTCTATGTGGTAAAGTCGTGGAACACCGATCTCGACAGAACCTCCGTGCCTAGAATGTTAGAAGTCGTTGATCTGTTTACTGTAAATAACTAGGAGGTTTATAAAATACTTACAGTACACTGCCCGTGGAGACCATTATGTCACTCCTTTTATCCATTCCAGAGACAATAGAAAACAAAACTCCGTTTATTCTCACACCACACTGTCTCTATTCGTTTCCCCTCAATCAACGAAACTCACTGACCCCTTCCAGAGTGGTTCCCCCCTCGAAGTTTTGCTCTGGACTCACTCCTGAGTGAGTTTCTACGTCCTTCTCAACGAAGGGTGGTTCTCGTGTAGGTCGTTTTACTAGGCTTCCAAGTCTGTACGAACCGGACAAGGTCCTCGTCTCTCTTCCGGTTTCACCGATCTGTAATCACTCTTTCCTCCACCCTTCCCCCACGACAACCTCTCTAATAGTCCCCACCTCTCAGATAAAATTACGTTCTTACGTCATGGGTTCGCTCTGATAGAATAAAATCCTTAGGTCTTACTTTTTCAACCGAATTTCGAGTTGTAAGTCTTTTGCTTCTAGTACCGTAGGTCAGGGTAGTGAAGTACCCTTTATCTACCCCTTTGTCACCTTTGTCACAGTCTGTAAAAAACCCCCCACCCCGAGGTTTTAGTCACGTCTACCACTGACGTCGGTCCTTTAATTTTCTACGAATGAGAAACCTTTTTTCAATACTGGTTGGATGTATCGTATAAGTTTTCGTCTCTGTAATGAAACAGTTGATTCCAGACAGATCAGTTCCGATACCAAAAAGGACACCAGTACATACCTACACTCTCGACCTGACACTTCTTCCGACTCACGACTTCTTAACTACGAAAACTTGACACCACAACCTCTCCTGAGAACTCTCAGGGAACCTGACGTTCCTCTAGGTTGGTCAGGTAAGACTTCCTCTATTCGGGACCCTAAAGAAACCTTCCTTACCACGATTTCGACTTCGAGGTCATGAAACCGGTGGAGTACGCTTCTCAACTGAGTAACCCTTTCTGAAACTACGACCCTCCCTAACCCCCGTCCTCCTCTTCCCCTACTGCCTCCTTCTCTACCGACTACCGTAGTGACTGAGCTACCTACACTCAGACTCACTTGAGGTCCTCAACCACTACCTGTCTTTCCGGACCGTACGACGTTAAGTACCTCAGTGTTTCTCAGCCTGTACTGACTCACTGACTTGACTTGACTTGACCGAGACGTCTCTGGTGTATCACGACACTTTATAAGAAATGTTGTGGTGGTTCGTTACTAACAATGGATTCATACCAAGTAAGTCCAAGAGTAATTAGTACATAACACGTGGTGGGTTTGTAGTCCGTGACGAGACCCAGGACTCCCAGGTCACCGAAACATCGTCTTTTTCAAAGACGTCAGTACCACGAGTATAGACCCACACGTACCTCCACTTGTAAAGTCCATTTCCTCTTCACTCACGTCTCCGGAACTACGTTCTCATACGAATATTGCAAACTTCTTTTTGTTTCTGTACTCATTTCCTTCTCTTTGACTGTCGTCTCCTTTTTGGGACCCCACCCCTCCCCTCTGACTCCTCCACTACTTTCATCTAGCCCTAGTACTCCCGGTGACATACTTACAGTCTAATATGATCCTCAGTGCCACCCCCTCCCCCCCACCAAACTCCTTTTCACCCCGTAATATAAGAATAAAACATTTTCCTAGTGAAGTTACTCTGTTACTGATATTCCTCTGTTCCTTAGTTTATCAATACCACTATTTACTCCACCCATCGAAACCCCTCCTTTTCCTCTCCACCCTCTATAGTGGGGTAGACCCAAATAAAACTTTTGTCCTATTATTCTAAACCACTAGTTGACCTATTCATCGAACTATTTTTCTCTTCTCAGTTTCTGTTGAAGTTTTAAAACATGGATTGTTGCTCCTTGTTTACAGTCAACGAGTCTACCCCTTCAGGTATTCTTAACCTCTACTCTCTCATCTATTACTTTCGAGTCAAAACTTCTCCAAGGTTTATCCTTTTCCTCATGTAGTTCCGACATATAACAGTGGGACGAATAAATTGAAGATACGTCTCATGTAGTACTCTTTGCGACCTGACCTTCTTTGTTCTAACGGCCCTCTTTATAGTTATTGGAGTCTATACGTCTACTGTGGTGGGAACCGTCTTTCATTTCTCCTTGAGTTTTCGGAGAACCACTTTCGTTTTCTCCTTTCACTTTTTCAACCGAATTTCGAGTTGTAAGTCTTTTACTTCTAGTACCGTAGACCAGGGTAGTGAAGTACCCTTTATCTACCCCTTTGTCATCTTTTTGTCACAGTCTGAAAGAAAAAAACCCGAGGTTTTAGTGACGTCTACGACTGACGTCGGTACTTTAATTTCTGTGAATGAGGAACCTTCTTTTCAATACTGGTTGGATCTATCGTATAAGTTTTCGTCTCTGTAACGACACGGTTGTTTCCAGGCAGATCAGTTCCGATACCAAAAAGGACACCAGTACATACCTACACTCTCAACCTGACACTTCTTCCGACTCACGACTTCTTAACTACGAAAACTTGACACCACAACCTCTTCTGAGAACTTTCAGGGAACCTGACGTTCCCCTAGGTTGGTTAGGTAAGACTTCCTCTAGTCGGGACCCTAAAGAAACCTTCCTTACTACGATTTCGACTTTGAGGTCATGAAACCGATGGNTATGTCTCCTCGACGCTAAGGCGGAGGACCGAGCTCTCCTCCGTAGGAAAGGGACGCGAGCCCTTTCTTAAGGGCCTCTAGGGCAGCGTAGAGTTCTCCTCCGCTAGAGGTGTCCTTTCCGCTCTCCTTGAGGTCCCAGCACGGTGGTAAGGGTCTCAGGGGGTCTACAGAGTCATGTAAGGTCCCTTTGNCCCTCCGGACCACACGACGCTAAGTGCCCCAGCGTTTCTCAGCCTGTGCTGACTCGCTGACTTGACTTGACTTGACTTGGACCTCAACGGTTACCGTTTAGATTCACTTCTCCAAATAATCTATTTGGATCTCAAGTACCCTTTATCGTTGTTTACCTCTCTTGTTCCCGGAACTTTTCGATTCTTCCTTCTTGGGTAAATACAAATCTATTGACTAAGAAACAAAAGTAAGTTGGTAAAACAGTGTCAAAGAATAACCACTAAACTGGTCACTTTAATTCGTCTATTAGGTTGACTTTATGGTACACAATTCATATGTGGTTCGACTTTATGATGTCGTGAGAAGGTCTTCATTTTAAGCCTCATCAAATTCACGGGTGTGTTCTAAAATGATAAAATCAGTAGAGACATCTTTTATTTTGATCACTGGGACCTTTTGACCCTCTCTCAGGTATAGGTTGACGGATAATGACTTGATTACCTAGAATTAAGTTGACAGGTACAAAATTCAGTGCAATATTGAGACAAGTAGATGAAATTCGTTTTTCTTGATGGACGACTTACTCGATCAAATCTGTTAACAGGACGTACCTTTTACTTACAACTTACGAGTAAAAAGACATGTTTAAAGTATTAATCACAAACAACAAGATGTCACTCATGAAAATAACCCTCATTCTAGTTAAATCCGGTAGAAATTTTATTTAGAAGTAATGGTTTCATCGGAAAGAATACTTAGGAGGTATCATAAATGTTAAAAGTAAATATTTTGTTTCGTTTTTCATTTATGTTAAAAGTAAATATATATAAAGAACAAAACTCAAATAAGAATTTATATAAAATAATAGTAATAAGGATAACGTATGAAGGAAGAATCAAATGTTCCGGGGTTTTGTATATCTATATTCAATTTTTTTTTTAGGGGAAACTTTCTGACGTCTTAATAACGAAGGTATAATTTTTATCCTTTGACACTTCTCATTTACTACGGACCGTCGTTTATTTAGTTACGGTAAACCTATGTCAGGAGAAAAGGACGAAAAGAAACGGACAGGAAGTAGAAAGATATCCTGTTTCTACTCTGATGTCCTGAGTGAATTACTTAATAGTCTTACAAGATCGGGGTTGTTTCTGTCTTGTACTAGCTCAGTTCTTGGAACTTTACCACAGATAACAATGGAACCCTTCATTATCGCCTCAGGAATAGGCCGGTTTCCTCTGGAAAACGAGATTCTTCCAGTTCACACGACTTGTGATGTCATCTACAAATCCGGTGACTTTTGCCGGTCCTAGTTTTTTACCCGTTTTCAAGATATATTTATCTGTGTGTTATTTGTCTGGTTATTCGTGTACTTTTGTACGAGTTGTAAAGATTAATAGTCTCTTTACGTTTAGTTTTGATGTTACTTCATAGTGGAGTGTATCCACTCTTACCAGCTGTAGTTTTTCAGATATTTATTATTTACGACCCTTCTCACACCTGTTTTTCCCTTGGGAGGATGTGACAACCACCCTTACATTTGCCCATGTCAGTAATACCTTTTGTCATCCCTCCAAGGAAGTTTTAGATCTTTGTCTTCATGGTATACTAGGTCGTTAGGGTGAGGACCCGTATATACACATCTTTTGAGATTAAACTTTTCTCCGTACGTGGAGTTATCTACAAGTATCGCCGTGACAAATGTTATCGGTTCTGTACCTTCGTTGTATTTACAGGTAGTCGTCTTTCTACCTATTTTTCTACCTATATATACATGTATGTATGTTTGTATGTTACCTTATGATGAACCGGTATTTCTCTTACTTTATTGCGATGAACATCGTTGTACCTTCCTGGATCTCTAATATAGTTATGATTCACTTCATTCAGTCTGTTCCTCTCTATTTATAGTACATAGTGATTATACATCTTAAACTTTTTACTATGTTTACTGGAATAAATGTTATGTCTTTATCTGAGTGTCGGTCTCTTTTGTTTGAATACCAATCGTTTACCCGTCCCTCACCCATTCCCTATTTAATCCTCAAACCCTAATTGTCTATGTGTCTATTTGTTGTTCCTGGATGATATATCGTGTCCCATGATGTAAGTTATAGAGATTATTGGATGTTACTTTTTCTTAGACTTTTTCTTATAAATATATATTTGAGACTTAGTTAAACGGGATATGGACTTTGATTGTGTTGTGACATTTAGTCGATGCGAAGTTAATTTCTTTTTCTCGACATTGACCTTGGAGATATATCAGATAGCCGTAGAACTTGAAGACATATCGTGAGGTACGATTATACACATAGACGGGGGAGTTGTGTGTGTGTGGGGTTTTTCCTTTTACCGGTCGCTATCATTTCCCTACGTCGGACTACTATAAAGTGAATGATAGGGTAATAAAAAGAACCGATGATAACTTGGGTCTACCACTACTCACAAAGAGGGTCGTGTGTCCGAGACACATTCTTGTCTTCCGAACAACGAAACGTTTACTCCCTTCACCCTTTTAGACTGGATCAATAGACGTTTGAGTGTGACCTGAGGAAAAACACTCTAATACTGTTGGACAGAATGTTGAATCCCTCGTACATAATCCAAGAATCACGATCGAAGAAGACGTATTGTTCAACAGTAAACGACTCTTAAAAAAACCTGATCTTTTATAGTCTAAGATTATCTTCATTTGTAAACTAAAGGTAAAATATCTACTCGTTGACCCCGACCTTCTTTAATCCTTTGAACAAGTCCCAGTAGGTCGATTTTTCACTACCTCGACCTTAAACTTAGGATAGACAAATTTCTGTTCCGTGTAACGACTGGACCTATTATCCGTTCAAGTGTAAAATTTCGAGTTATCTTCAACATCTCTTTGTAAGTTCTATCGGGTCTCTGGCTGTAACTATGAGGTCATAAGAACGGATCCTTTAGGGTACCTGTCTCAAATACCCCACGTTTTCTCAACCTGTACTGAGTTGTTGTTAAGATCTCCTTTGAGAACTACACGTTTCGTAATCCACCCTTTTCTTAACTCTTGAACTCAACTCCCGGGAGTAAGACGTCTGGAAGGTCTTCAATTCACTGTTTCAACTTCTACGTCTTGGACGACTACCGTCCATGTCGGATCTTCTCTGGAGTCTCGAGAAGACAAATTAAGTCACGAGATAAATGGACACCAAATAGAGTTGTCCATAAAGAGACTTGTAGATTTCCGTGGATTTCCGAACACTGCGTATCTGGTTTTGGTAGACGATTTTGGAGACCGGGATTTTTGTACGGTAACGAATGTCAACACAAGTCTTCTTAGACGTTTCCCCACTTAACCCTCACAATGGGACGTCTAAGAAACATTTATAGTGAAGGAGATTTAGAGAGGTCCCTCACATGTTTTACATTTTCTAATATGTACAGAGTCAAGACGCCGCCCGGTAAGTGATTGATTTACATTTTCTAAACCGGCGCCTCTTAGTCACGTGGTCGTGGGTCCGTCCATCGCGACGACGCTCGTTCCCCTCCCCCGAGATCGTAAGCTGGATGTGTCCACGAGTCGACGTCAGTCGTGACTGACCCCTCTCAGAGGGTTCGATAGGGAACTACATGTGGTGTCATACCTTAGGGTTAAAGTAAATACTTAAATCAAAATTAGACAGTAGAAACAAGTTACATACACGTTCCACTTTGAAGTCAAGTCAAGTCAAGTCAGTGAGTCAGTACAGGCTGAGAAACGCTGGGGTACTTAGGGTCGTGCAGTCCGGAGGGACAGGCAGTCGTAGAGGACCTCAAGTGAGTCTGAGTGCAGGTAACTCAGTCACTACGGCAGGTCGGTAGAGTAGGAGACAGCAGGTGAAAGGAGGACGGGGGTTAGGGAGGGTCGTAGTCTCAGAAAGGGTTACTCAGTTGAGAAGTGTACTCCACCGGTTTCATGACCTCAAAGTCGAAATCGTGGTAAGGAAGGTTTCTTTAGGGTCCCAACTAGAGGAAGTCTTACCTGACCAACCTAGAGGAACGTCAGGTTCCCTGAGAGTTCTCATAGAAGAGGTTGTGGTGTCAAGTTTTCGTAGTTAAGAAGTCGCGAGTCGGAAGAAGTATCAGGTTGAGAGTGTAGGTATGTACTGGTGACCTTTTTGGTATCGGAACTGATCTGCCTGGAATCAGCCGTGTCATTACAGAGACGAAAACTTATACGATAGATCCAACCAGTATTGAAAAGAAGGTTCCTTATTCGTATAAAATTAAAGTATCGACGTCAGTGGTAGACGTCACTAAAACCTCGGGGGGTTTTATTTCAGACTGTGACAAAGGTGACAAAGGGGTAGATAAAGGGTACTTCACCGCCCTGGCCTACGGTACTAGAAGTAAAAGACTTACAACTTGAAATTCGGTTGAAAAAGAGAGAGGAGAAAGTGAAAGTAGTCCTCCGAAAAATCGAGGAGAAGTGAAAGACGGTATTCCCACCACAGTAGACGTATACACTTCAATAACTATAAAGAGGGCCGTCTGTAAGAGTTGACAGGAGATAAGGTCTGGGTGGGGATTCTCTGTCGGAAATGTGACCCACCAGTCGGAGAATGGAGATCTATCGTACCTTGATTCGACGACAAAAATGGATAGGAATCTACTATCGATAACTAAGAACGTTACTAGTCACCACTACATAGTGAATACCCTGGGAGAGAAAACGGTTTCAAACTACCGATTTTATTAAAAGATCGAAAAGGTGACCAATGAAAATTGATTACGTGGATTTTACATGTTTGGGAAGGGAGATCAAAAGGAATGAGGGAAATATGAAATCTGAAGACGGTATGTAAAGAGAATGTACCAGTTCTTATTGTGATATAAGACATGATATTAGTATTATTTGACTTTATTAACTAATATTTGTAATTTCAATTCTTTAATGTAAAAATACTCTCTCCGACTTTCGTCTATTATATAATTTATATAATAAGAATAGTAGGAAGTAAGGAGAAGGGAAGTGTAGTGTAAAGATTATCAGTTACTGATAAAATCGGTGATCTTTCACCCTCCCGGTTATGGTGGGGGTCTTCCTCCCTCTTATGTCTCGTCCCAAAGGGTTGGCACCACTGTGTGACCTTAGTGTGTACTTCGAAACGTTTTATGACTACGGACCACGGTAGGGTTCTCGTAGGTCATGTTGACCAGACCTTATACCGGGCCCTTAGCCCTAAAAACTTTCTCGGAGTCCATTAGGAGTAAATGTTAATTTCAACTCTCCTTCTTGACCAATCTTTCCTTGTATTTACTTTCAGATGGGGAATACTGTGAGGGAAAGTTTGTCCGCGTTTTCCGATTTCTGGGTCTCTCTCCTCCGTAAATGTTTACCACACTGACTCGTCTTTCCCCTTTTCAACTACTCCCCGAAACCAAGGTGAAGAGTAAACCCTAAACCTTGTATACAGGATCCTCTAGAGGTGACGGTGGGAAGACGTCTTCGACTCTTTTCTACCACGGAGACAGACTAATCCAAATCGAGAGGTCTTAGAGAAGTACGGAACTTCAAGGGTATATGGGAAGTCCATTCCACAGGTCTTATGATTACCTCGACTGACACTCAAATGGACCCGTCAGTGGTGTCACCCCTCGTTCGGTAGGACTCGTCCCGGCGGTACACTTCTACTCGTTACACCGTGTAAAACCATGTAAACGTCCCCCGTAACTACAGTCAAGACGGGGGACCTCAACACACTACACCTCGGATCTAGGACATTGACTTTTCATGTTCTACTTTATGGTCCGTACCCTTTTCTGATGTTCAGTGTGATTTCCGGTCACTTCCAGACCCTTACCACAATACCTCTTAGTGGTTTAGACCTAAACTAATCTCTCTTGTCTGGTCTCAAACCACAATCTATCGTCATCCTATATGACCCCCGTAACGGTTCTTCGGTTCCCTGTTATTTTCCCCTCTCTTGTACCTTCTGTCTTATACGTACTTTCCCTAATGTAAGGAGTTTCTATGAAATTTAACAACCTAGTTTCAATTGAAGGAAAACTTTACTTATCCTAAGTTTCTTTACCTTTCTATAGAGTACGAGAACCCAATCTTCTTAATTATATCAATTTCAACGGTATGATGAGTTTCGTTAGATGTCTAAATTGCACGAGGAATGGTTTAATGAGTACTATAAAAAGTGTCTTGATCTTGTTTATTAGGATTTTAGATATACCTTGGTATCTTCTGGGTCTTAACGGTCTCATTAGGACTCTCTTTCCTTATTTCGTTCTCCGTATTGGGAGGGTCTGAAGTCTGTTATGACGTCTCATTGTCATTAGTTTCGTCGACTATGACCGTGTTTTTGTCTGTATACCTATTTACCTTGTCTTCTCCGTCGGGTATTTATTTGGGTGTACGATACCAGTTAATTAAAAGTTGTTTCCTCTGTTCTTATATGTTACCTCTTTTCTTTGTCAGAGAAGTCGTTCACCACAACCCTTTCAACCTGTCGACGTATATTTAATTACTTCAATCTTGACCTTGTGTAGGCGTGTGGTATGTGTTTTTATTTGGGTTTTACCAAATTTCTGAAATTGTATTCTGTACTGTAGTATTTTGACCTTCTCTTGTGTCTGTTTTGTAATAGACTATATTTGATATGGTTACAAAAGAACCCAGTCAGAGAGTTCTGTTATCTTTATTTTCGTTTTTACTTGTTTATCTTGGATTATTTTGAATGGTTGAAAACATATCGTTTCCTTTAGTATTTGTTTTACTTTTCTATATGATATATGACTCTATTTTATAAATGTTTACCACACTGACTGTTCACGAATTAAAGGTTTTATATATTGAGTTACTTGTTTTATTGTTTACTAAGTTGACTTTTTATCCGTCTTATGGATTTGTCTACAAAGATATTTCTTCTGAACGTCTACCGGCTGTCCGTGTACTTTTCTACAAGTTGTGACGATTAATAATCTCTTGACGTTTAGCTTTGATGTTACTTCACGGTGGAGTATGGAAAGTCTTACTGGTAGTAATTTTTTTAGATGTTCATTATTTACGACTTCTCCCAAGTCTCTTTTACCTCGGGAGGATGTAACAACCATTCTTACATTTAACCCCGTCGGTGATACTTTTTGTCATACCTCAAAGGAGTCTTTTGTTTTTTTCCTCTAAACGGTATACTAGGTCCTTAACGTGAGGACCCTATATGTTTTTATATTAAGTTTATCTGTGTACGTGGGGATACAAGTGTCGTCGTGATCAGTGTTATTGGGTCTGTGTCCTTGTTGGATTTACAGGTCACTGTCTACTTACCTATGTCTTCTATCCCATCCACATATGTTCCCTTATGATAAGTCGGTATCTTTCCTTACTTTATTACGGTAAACGTCGTTATACCTACCTGGCTCTCTAATAGTATGATTCAGTCTTTCTCTTTTAGTTTACGGTCTTAAACAGAGAGAGGAAGAGTTTATTTTTATAGTAAATATACACCTTATATTTTATACTGTGTTTACTTGTGTAGATGTTTTCTCTTTGTCTATTTGTCTCTGTCTCTTGTCTGGACACCAACGTTCGTCCCCACCCACCCTCTCTACCTAAGTCTTAAACTCAAATTGTCTACGTTTGATAATGTTTCTCTTACTTATTTGTTATCCAGGATGATATTTTCAATACTGGTTGGATCTGTCGTATAATTTTTCGTCTCTGTAATGAAACGGTTGTTGACAGGTAGATCAGTTCCGATACCAAAAAGGTCACCAGTACATACCTACACTCTCAACCTGACACTTCTTTCGACTCGTGGCTTCTTAACTACGAAAACTTGACACCACAACCTCTTCTGAGAACTCTTAGGAAACCTGACGTTCCTCAAGGTTGGTCAGGTAGGACTTCCTCTAGTCAGGACTCACAAGTAACCTTCTTGACTACGACTTCGACTTTGAGGTCATGAAACCGGTAGAGTACGCTTCTCAACTGAGTAACCTTTTCTGAGACTACGACCCTCCCTAACCCCCGTCCTCCTCTTCCCCTGCTGTCTCCTACTCTACCGACCTACCGTAGTGGTTGAGCTACCTGTACTCAGACTCACTTGAGGCCCTTAACCACTACCTGTCCCTCCGGACCTCACGACGTTAAGTACCCCAGCGTTTCTCAGTCTGTGCTGACTCACTGACTTGACTTGACTTGACTTGTCTATATCGTATCCCTTGATATAAGTTATAGGACACTATTTGGTATTTCCTTTTCTTATACTTTTTTACACGTACATATATATTGACTTAGTGAAACGGTATACCATCTTTAATAGTGTAACATTTAGTTGATGTGACCTTATTTTGTTTTTATAATTAAAAGAAAGAAACAATGTGTTACCCCATCTCAAAATTCCCAATCACATAATGGGTTAAATGTCTATCTAATAGTATCGAAAGTAAACGTAAAGACTTAGTCGTTCACATTTGACAACTGGTAAAATGTCTTTACTATGTATATTAAAGGTCCATCTGGTTCTCCTCGTGACCTCGGTCCCTAGAATTGTCTTAGTTACAGTGTCGTGGTACCAGCGAGTTATCCCTTGCAAGCACCGGAGTTTCAGTTCAACTAATTTTACAATGGTGTAAAGTCAGACGTAGTATAATCTCGGTTTTATTCGGTTATTATCGGTACTTGTCAGAAGTCTTACCTCTTTGTTAGTCCCTACTTAAAATGATGACAACAGGTACACTTTTGGTAATTATTGTAACACAAGGAATAAACTAAGTTGAACTGTTATGTCCCCTTTTGGGTATACCAATTTTAAATTTAATACGTAAATTTTTTTCAGGTATATCCTGAAGGGACCATCTTGTCACCTATTATTAGACGGACGGTTACGTCCCCTGTGTCCAAGTTAGGACCACGTCCTTCTAAAGTGTACGGCACCTTGTTGATTCGGACACACGTCGTTGATAACTCGGACGCACTACGTTGACGACTTCGGGTACCTGGACCTTGGACACGAGGTGTTGTTCTCTTCGGGGGCGTGACTCTTCGGGTGCCGTCTCATCGGAGACGAACGACGTTGATCTCTTTCGGGTACGTTTCGTTGTTTCTGGGTTACATCGGTTTTTTATTTTATTTTATTTTCAGGTATATTCATATAAGTTAAGTTTTACATAGTCGATACTATACCTTCACTTCAGAAATATGTAGGAAAAGTAAAGGGTAAGAGACCTATAATAATATGAAACCTGTATTGGTCTTTACGTACACAAAGAGGTGTCCGTGTTTCTACTATTTCGTACATCCACTATACTTTACAGACCGTATCAAACAAGGGTTCTCGTAAAGGTATCCGTGGTGATAAAGAGAACGTGTGGGATTCACACTAAAGACCACTGGACTCTTACACTTATACAAAAGGTCTAGAGACTACCAGTTTCCAGTGAACCGACGATTCTCGTACCCAACAACTGTCATACAAGGTCTTACTCCACAGTTCTGACCCTGTTGAATCGGTCGTAAAGACTACAAGACCAGGAATTTTCCCTCCCTAGTGACCGTGACTTTGTGGTCCTACATTCATTTCACTAAGTTTTAATATCCCCGTCCCTTGACCCGTCAACAAGGGTACCTGTAAGGTCCAGGTCTTGTATGTCTCCTCTTTGAATTGAGTCGTTTCGATTGTTGATGAAACTCTTGAGCCCCCAGTCTCTTTTCCCTTGTGTTCGAGGGGTGTAAGATACACCACATACTCCTTTCACCACCCCCCTCTCTTCCTACATTTCCCTCCCCGACGAAGCCTCTAGAACATTGGAAGCCAGGAATCTCAGGTACGTCCCATTCGAACCGTGCGGTCCGAGGGGGTCCCTCAGAGACCCTCCTCAAGAGACGTCTCGGACCCAGAACGGTGTCCGTATAAGTCTCACAACTCATTTATACGACCACACTGATGTCAATCCCAACTCAAGTCTCAAGAGACATTGTCGTATCTTGAGAGGTTCCGCTAACGAAACTTTCTGTAAAGTCAATAAAACCTACGACTTTAGAACCAAGTAGGTAAAATATTAGTTGACCCTCTTTTTACCCAAAAACTCTTAATCGACGTGTAAGTGTGACATCCGGATTCATCTCATTAAATAACCCATCTCGTTAAAGAAATCAGGACTCAAAGATCTTGAGACACCGTCGGTGTCCTTACGTGGAACGTCTCCGGGTCAATGTCCCTTCTCTCATTAACTGGTAACTGACGCGGGGTCAAGGACCCGAGACCTTAGGTAGGGCCGTGAACAAGACCCCGGTACGAAGGACGTCCGAGACACGAGGGTCGGTTACTGGCTCCCCTTGATTCCGTCAAGAGAAGAACCGTTTTAAACAGAGTTCCTGAGGGTCTACGAAACGGTTTCGAAACATGGTGACGTGTGGAGGTCGAAAGGAAGGGACAGACGAAGAGGGTCCCGGGTGTGAATGTCCACCACGGTCCCGAGAGGGTCGGAAGTGGTCGGGGGAGGAGGAAACGAGAGTGTGTCCGGTGTCGGTAAAGGGAATTCTTTAGGATAAAATCGTAGACGAGGATCCTTTTGGATCTGAGGACGAGACTTGGAATCTTGTTGAACATGACGAGTCGTAGTGACCTTAGACGACATAAAGTTGGATACCAAGTTGAGACCTGATAATCCTGAAACATAGATGTAGTCTCTGTCGTCCATCTTCGGTCAAAGTCGGTTTACATACCGATTGACCGAGTAAGATCCACTCACCAATACCTAAACCGGAGTGTTTGAGACTGGTGTACATCTCCCATGGAAAAGTGGAGTAGCCGTTTAAGACTGTCTTCGAAGTCGTCCGCCCATAGTACAGGACTCACGACCCAGAGTGGGAGGGTGTGGGGATGGGTGGGCGTTGAGTTCTCCCTTGTCTGACAGTCTTAGACCTAAGTCTGTGTGAAATCTAAGGGTCCAGTGTCGGGAAGGTTCCTGCGGTTTGTAAAGACGAGACGGGTGTGTCGGGGTCGTGTCCAGGTGGGTTTGGTAGAACAAAGGGTAAGTCCCATTCTATGAGTTTCACGGTTCAGATTACCCAAGTCAAACAAAGTCCTTTGAGTACTTCCTAAACTTCACGTAAAGACGGTAAACTTTTCCTGACCGAATCAAAACTTTTCTCTTTTTACTGTAAACCTCTCTTTCCGGACCCAAACTATTCTGGGATATGTTGATACACAACTCTCCCATGTCATGGTCAGAGACCCAAGAGTTCGGAAACAAGGGAGTAGTCCGACGAAAATAAGGTCAATGACTAAATGGTCTTAGGTTTCGTACTACTTCTGCCTAAGTGTCCCCAGTTTACACTAACCCTCTTTCACTACCAGTCCCCGACGATCAGAGAGGAGTGGTTTCCATCCCCTCACCACCACCACCATTCACAGAGTTGTACTAAGAGTATGGGATTTAAGAATTTTTGGGGTTCTTGGTTTTGGGTCCTCGACACGTGACCCACTATGCCTCACTCCACAGGTACCTCGTAAAATCCTTGGAGAGCCACCAACTTGTGTGTGAAATTTCTCCAACTTCGGGTTTTGTCAAACGATTTTATTCCAACACTATAGTATCACGATAAAGGGGGTAAATGATCTTGACGAAAATAACAATGTTATACCGACCATATTTTATCTTTAAGTGCTCCCTTTTATTCTATTTTACCATCCTTCTGTTTCCTGGTAAGAAAATATAAGACTGACGACCAGTACCGCCGATACTAGTGACCGTATACGACTCTATTCTTCACTCACGGTCACCCATGTCTCAGAGGTCGTGTTTTACAGTGTTCTACGACCAGGGCATCCTCGGGAAGTCTCGTCCCTCAAACTTCCAGTTGAGAGACGTCACTCCGACCCACCACGACGGACCACTGGGTGTGTGTAGTACTAGATGTTCCAGTAGACCAAGAGAAAGAACAGAAAAAGATTCCACTCTAAAAGTATTACCAATTAGTAGAATTATTTCTACGGTTACTATTACATCGAATATAAATCGTTCCTGGAGTTGGGACCGTTGAATTTTAGTTCATCTCGTCTCCCCTTTTAGCCTGAAGACGGTAATATTCTAACTAGGGTGGTCCTTACTGGATCTTCCTAATTTTTCTCAGTGATTACACAGAGAGGCATTAAGGAATGTCAATGACTAAACGGTCTTAGGTTTAGAGACAAACAGGGATTTTTTTAAGTCGTGAAGACTCTCCCATCGAGGAACCCAAAAACTCAAAAAGATATCCTGCCCATAACCTCCCTTACTATGTCTCACTCCACCCCCTACAACAAAGGTAGAGGACGAACTATTGTACAAACTGGGGTTACCATTGTTGACCTTCTTCAAGATCCTTTCTATTTTGGAGTCTTATCCCTGGTGTTTATTCCTTTACCTTAAGTGTTATGAAAGATTCAGAAATGTAGAGGATCGGCTCCCTGGCATTTAAGGTACGAGGACACAAAGATATGTTATGTCAAAGGGTACAAAGACATGTTTACACGTGGTACTGAGACTGCCACTACAATGAATTCGACGTCTCAAATAATAAACCGGCTCATTTTCATTGTAGAGTCCCTCGTGTGTCTAGGTGGGGGTTACTTACGAGGTAAGGAAGGAAAGTATCCGGGTCGAAACGGTCTGAGACCTCCACAAACGTGTCGGGACAGTTCACACGGACCCCTGTCTTCGTCGACACTGTCTACATAAAAGTACTGTGTCGTGGAGACGGTCCTCGGTTCCCGACGCCCCGTAAAAAGAACTAGTCGACGTAGGGAAAGTAATCCAGAGAATGTTAGTTTCCGCAACCGTCAATTTCCTTGTTACGACGGCGATTCAGCGAAGTCAGCACAGGTTGAGACACACTGGGGTATCTGTCGTCGGGTGACTTGAACATTACCCCCAGTGCCACCCTCCTACTTTCCTCGACCCACAGAGAGTCCCACCGGGGCACCGAGGTATAGCACGAACATCGTTGGTTCCCTCATCTAATCGGTTCAGTCATGTCCCTCCTACCGTCATAAACTAGGGACAAAGACATCAAAAGTCTAAAGAGTGACGAGTAGTGTTTTTACACTCCTAAAAGGAACCGAACCACATACCCGAAAACAAGTATTGTTACTATTGTTATTATTATTGTATTTCTCAACTGACCCAGACCGTGATGGTGATCTTGAAATATATATGCTTTAGGATACTAGAAATATTTTGATAGGAGACTCCACCAACGATAAAAATCGGGGTAAGGGTCTACCTCTTTCGTTCAGGTCCCATCTATTGAACAAGGACCGAGTAATCTCTTGTCGGACGGATGTTCGAGTCCCTCAGTCCGACGTCTTAGTCCGGACCCTAGAAAGTAGTGGATCCCTCTCTATAAGTATGTCTCAACGGTCCCGAACTTCGTTAAAGAAATTTTTTTATTTAGAGATCCGAAACTAAACTGTTTACTTCCAGCCCTGGTGACACACGTTAAGATATGAGAACAAAACTCTTTCTTCTAACCTTTTAGATCGAACGAATCTCCCTGTGCCGGTTTTACTACTTCCCAAACCTTTCGAGCATTCTGTTCCCCATAAACCTTATTTATGCTTTGCTTAGTTCACTGATTGTTATCTGTGCCCGACCCCTCAGACGTTTGACGGAAGTTTATGAGTTCCACGAGAACGGTATACCCGGTCTGAGTGACATCAAGGAGCACGTCCTGTCCAGACCCTCCTCACTCGTCTCCGGCGTCCTTTCAGTTCACGTAAATACTCGTGGGTCACAGTCGACTCCTACCTTCCTGGTGATAATTCGCGTACTCGAGGGTAGTCTACGCAGGACATCGTCTCCAATGCCGTAGAAGACCCTTCCTTCTCCCAGAGACACGGAGTCCCGTCCTCCAATTTGACCCACCGGAGGTCCCAGTCAAGGTCGACGTTTTGACTGGCCTCCTACTGAAGTGGTAAAGTCTTCCCTCAATTCAACTTTACGTCGTCTATGGAGGAACTCATAGTAGCGATAGTCGGTGTTGGAGGGCCTCGTCACAACCCCGGGTCCTGTTCGGTTGGGGTTTACACGGAGTTTCTGTGTAATCAATAAAACTTCAATGATTCTTTACCGGTCACGTTCTCCCAGTGATACTGGGGGAGAGACGGAGGAACTTTCGTTCTTTATTTAGAGAGTATACTTTCCATATAAGGGACGTAGAACGGTCTGTATCCCCTAAAGTCCGACTCTTCGGACATATTTGTTTATAACAATGAAAGAATTATAGGGTTCCGATTGGAAACGAATTTAAGAGATGATTAATTCGTGAGTTTGGATTTAAAGAAACAGGACAGTTAAGGAGAGTTTACACAACAAAGAAACAAAATTTTTTTTGGTATTTTCGACGGACGAAACCGGTATAGAATCCATGAAAGATACTCCAGAGATTCGTGTGTTTAATTCTAAACAGAGAAAAAAAGGGTTAATGACTCAGGTCACAGTTAAAACAATAATCAGATCGGTGTTCTTACATTTTACCATCTCCCTCCCTAAAAGAAGAGAGGTTGTCGTCGAATCTCACCTTTATTCCGACCCGGTGTTGAGTACCTTGTTTGCAGTCCAGAAGACGGATGTGTACGTTGGGAGTCTCCGTGATTGAGACGTGTGGGAATTAAAGATATTAAAGTTCTACCTTCTTTTACTTATAGTAGTAAAACCTTTAAAGACTGTATCTCTACGACCGGGGTTTCAAAAGACTTATTCGTAGTCAAAAAAACCTTTTACCCGATCTGGTTCCAATAGGGTGGGGGTCGTGAGATTACTGTTTCGACAACAGATTCGACGATCTCTTCTCGTAAAGACGTATAAACGACCTGTAGGAACATGTAGAGACATAGAACGATATTTTACTTCCAGAACGGTCATTACAGAAAAGGAAAGAGAACAAGAATGAATAAAACATGGGTATGTTAGTCAAAGTACTAGGTCTTGACAGGGGGACCAACCCTATCAAATCAAAGAACCTTGATGACACAAGATCCGTTAATTATTTTATGAAATGACATTAATTCAAAAGAAGATATGTTTTGATTGTAAATACTTTTCGTAGATATTTTCTGGTTCAAGGATAAACAGAATGGAAGTCTTTTGAGAACACTTTTCAGAACGAATGTCTAAAAAAAACATTCAGGTAATTTACAATCCAGGATAAAACCTCTGTTGTCATTCTAGTAAATTCACTAGAATTCACAAACGTTCGGAATGAGGTGTCATATTGTGACGAGTCTTGTGTGAAAAGGTACAAACGTTTCTTTGAAGGGGGATTAAAGACTAACAGGACGGGAGGTATCCACTTGGTATATGTATTTTAGAGGGCATATTCGTGTACATGGATCGATACGTAGTGATGAATTTTTTGTTTTTGTTTTTGATTAATCAAGTGAACTCTGTTTTTTTTTTTTTCAGTAAGATTAGTTTACAACCGTAATCAAGGAAGAGACACTTTTTCTACGATTACCTAAGTATTTCTTACTAAGGGAAAATGGGTTTAGAACCATTACTCTTTAACTATACTCTGGTGTCAATTAGTAGGATCGTGGGTCGTGGACTCTGAACCTCTAGGGTGTGCTCACGAGTCGCTTGTACGTGTAGAGTCTTAAGTTCCTCTCCGGAGAGGATGGTCGGGTGCTTTTTAGACACGAAGTGTGTGAGTCGAATTCACGATGAAGTGAGGTGACGTTATTTTTAGCTCAAAGTAAACCAGAGTTTTTGAACGAAAGAGGTTTCATACTCCCTTTTCCCGAACCCGACACCCCAGTTGACACCGTCATGTACACTGACAAATCTTTATCTCCCCAAGTCGTAGTGAGACTCTTTACTTTATAAAGGACGTCATAGTCGTTTGTTCCTACAGTGTTAGTAGTAGCTAAGGTCGTGAAGTGACACTCAAGGACTCGGGATTCCCGTGAGTCCTTCCTCTTATGGACGGTAGGTTCTCGGTAGACCGACGTCGGTCAGATACCACTCGGGTTTCCTCGAGTCCTACACCCTTTTTGTGTCCTGCGACCGGGTCTTATCGACTCTACGTATACTTTCCTTACCCAAGTCACTCGGGTCTAAGAACGTAGAAGAGTATGTATCTTCTCACACTTTAAGGAATTGAACCCTATAGACTAAAAAGAAATTAATCGTTATGAGAAAACTACAAGTCTGATGGACGGGAAACAACGTTTTGAAGATCTATTGGACCGAAGAGGGGAGCGGAGGAATCTCGTCAAGAGAGTCCCAATGAACTCTACGACAGAAGACCCGAACTGTAGGATTTTTACGGGTGGTTTATTTTGTATTGAGAATTAAAAATCCAACACTTATAAAAAAAAATTCAGCTGTTGAGTTTCCACCCCACGTTTAGCCCTAACACTAATTAATTAAATCGGAAGTATCGTTTACGAATCTTGATGTTTCTTCCAAATGGTCGATTAAAAGTAGGTGGTTTACTATTTCGTGACTTACTTTTCCGATTCTTTAAATCGTTTGTTTGACAATCGGTAAACCCTCATTGAATTCCCGATGGGGTTTCGCGAGGAACTAACTTTAGGTAATTTTCCTTGGTTTGTGACTGGAACTCTTCTATCGAATCTATAGGGTGGATAGGTTATTACCAGGTGTTATCTCGAGGTTTCGGGACCCCGGGAGTACTTATAAGACCCTTGATTTACACGGTTTTCTTCCTCTCTATCCCTCCTCCTCTCTCCAGAAACGAAGATTTATTATCGTCGAGAGGACACCAATACGGATCGGAAGGTCCTAAGGAAAAGTTCGAGAAATAACTTTAACGAGTCCAGAAATTGACTAGAGGGCACTCCGGAGTTTTCGGAATTCGATTAATGTAAACCGACTCTATACGAACTACTCTACCCTTTTTATATTTCGATAACTTTCCCACTTTTTTTTTTTAGAGATTGGTAGACGACCACCACAACGATTGTCTTGTTATCCACTTTTCTTTGTCCCGTCGCTCGGTCTCACCTTTCCATGTCCTAAAGAAATTAATGACCCAGTCACTCCGATAATGACGAACCTTACAACCCCTTCCGACCCGTTTGTCCGAATCTCCTGATTCGTTGATCCGTCACGAATCACTTATTTGTTTCGGTTTGTCGTTGTGGTTCTTTCCCTACGTAAAAGACTCCCTCTTTCCCCTTAATCCAGTCGAACCAAATCGTTTCGTGAAGATCGATCTTTAGTGTCCATGAAACACCTTTCCTTTCTTTCTCTACGAGGATTTCCCCTTTATCCAAAGTCGGGTTGGAGACATGAAGAAAGGTCCAATAGACACTAGGTCTCCGTCAAAGACCGAGTCGGTACCGTTTCACGTAAGAGAAAGCTACGAGACTCGGTCTATCAACGAAGACAATATGAACCGTTAGGTCCACTCGTCGGACACAACTCGAAAGTTTAGTTACGGGGTCCACAACTAAGTTATACCGTTATCGAATACACGTAAGGATATTTTCGGGACAAATCAAAAAAAGAGGAGATTTTAAAAAAAATTTTTATTGTTTAGGGTAGTTTAAGTCGACTCTTTTACAAACTAGAACCTTCTGTTTGACTGAATTTAGTCTTTCCTCTGACGATTTAGTTTCAAATAAAAATGGACACAGACACATGTCATTACGGACTTCAACTTGTCGTCAAAGACGGGGTTTGGGATAAAAACAAGAAAAGAAGAAGTCTGAAATGTTTCCCTTACGTAAAAGACAATACAATGAAACAAAACTAAGACACAGACTTCCACCCACTTTGATGATTTGATTATCGTTGTACAAAAATAAAAGAAGTAATAAAAGAAAAGTAGTCTGGGTCCTTTCCTACTGGGAAATCATCCCTTGAGTAAAAAGTCTACGTGTGTTAAGTTTACATAAGAGTCCTACGAGAACCTCACGGGGGTAGACGACGGATTGTCTGTCTCAGGAGAGGACGTGGAACGATCGGATCCGTGCGTCAGAGATACAAGGGAGACGGTGTGACGGAGGGTCGAGACGGGACACCCTCCCTACAAAACACAGTCACTGGTCTTCCTCCCGTGTTCACCCTTCTTTCCTCGACTAGAGTCTGGTTGCCCCCAAACTGAACTCTTCTCCAGAGTAGGTAGGTCAGAGGGTCGACGTCCAGACCCTCAGGTCCTACTACGTTTCTCTGGGAGAGGAGAGAGTCTCGGACTACACTCTGTCGACCACATCTATTACTTGTTCTCGAAACGGTCACCAAGAGTCTTATGCCAGAGACCTGGTTGTCGTAGTTGTAGTCAACCTTTCAACAATTTTTACGTTTTGAGAAAGGACGAACAGTAGTATCTGGGAGCCTTAGGTTTGAACTCCATGCCCCAGGTCGTTAGGTAAGAAAATGTTTCGTAAGTCCACTCGACCTAGATGACTCCTCATATAAGAGAGAGATAGGTAGATATAGACAGAGATGGGTGGTAGGATAGGTAGGATAGTAGGAAGTAGGTAGGTAGGCTAGTAGATGACAGTACAAATTTACGGGGTGGGAGGTTATTTTTTATTCCGTCTCCCTTTCCAAATTACCTAAAAGTTTGATACCCCAACCTCTTCTGAGAACTCTCAGGGGACCTGACGTTCCTCTAGGTTAGTCAGGTAAGATTTCCTCTATTCAGAACCTACAAGAAACCTTCCTGACTACGACTTCGACTTTGAGGTTATAAAACCGGTGGACTACCCTTCTCAACTGAGTAACCTTTTCTGAGACTACGACCCTCCCTAACTCCCGTCCTCCTCTTCCCCTGCTGTCTCCTACTACCGACCTACCGTAGTGGTTGGCTTACCTGTACTCAAACCCACTTGAGGCCCTCAACCACTCCCTGTCCCTCCGGACCGCACGACGCTAAGTACCCCAGCGTTTCTCAACCTGTGCTGACTCGCTGACTTGACTTGACTTGACTATAAACCTATCTTTCATGACCTCACCACCAACAATCCCTTTATTTGGTCTTGATGACGGACCACCCGACGTCGGGTGCCCCAGCGCTTCTCAGCCTGAGCTGACTCGCGGAAGTGAAAGTGAAAAGTGAAAGTACGTAACCTCTTCCTTTACCGTTGGGTGAGGTCACAAGAACGGACCTCTTAAGGTCCTTACCCCCTCGGGCCACCCGAAGGCAGAGACCCCAGCGTGTCTCAACCTGTGCTGACTTCGTTGAACCGTCGTCGTCGTCGTCAAAACAAGTCCGAAGTCTCCGTTTTCTCGTCTCGTCCGGAGACTGGAACGAAGACTGAATGGACCTGAGACGGGACTGGTGACGACACCCACAGTCGGTGTGGACGAAACTCCCAGTCCAAGTCAAGTAAAGTCAATGAGTCAGTACAGGCTGAGAAACACTGGGGTACCTGACGTCGTTCGGTCCGGAGGGGCAGGTAGTGGTTGAGGACCTCAAATGAGTTTAAGTACAGGTAGCTCAGTCACTACCGTTGGTTGGTAGAGTAGGAGACTGTAGGGGAAGAGGAGGGTGGAAGTTAGAGAGGGTCGTAGTTCCAGAAAAGTTTACTGAGTCAAGAAGCGTAGTCCACCGGTTTCATAACCCCAAAGTCGAAGTCGTAGTCAGGAAGGTTACTTATAGGTCCTGATTAAAAGAAATCCTACCTGATCAAACTAGAGAAACGTGAGGTTCCCTAAGAGTTCTCAGAAGAGGTTTGGTGTCAAGTTTTCGTAGTTAAGAAGTCACGAGTGGAAAGAGATATCAGGTTGAGAGTGTAGGTATACACTGATGACCTTTTTGGTATCGAAACCAATCTGTCTGGAAACAACCGTTTCATTACAGAGACGAAAAATTATACGATAGATGAAACTAGTATTTACAAGAAAGTTCCTCGTTCACAGAAAATTAAAGTACCGACGTTAGTGGTAGACGTCACTAAAACCTCGGGTCTTTTTATTTTAGACAGTGACAAAGGTGTCAAAGGGGTAGATAAAGGGTACTTCACTACCCTGATCTACGGTACTAGAATCAAAAGCCTTATAACTCAAAAGAAATTTTTAAAAAATAAAAATGAAATAAAATGAAATGTTATGACATAACCAAAACGGTATGTAACTGTACTTAGTCGGTGCCCACATGTACTCAAGGGTTAGGACTTGGGGGGGAGTTGGAGGGTGGGGTATAGTAGAGAGACCTAGTAGGGACACGTGGTCGGGGTTCGTAGGACATAGGACATAGATTGTATCTGACCACTAAGCAAAGAATGTACTGTCATATGTACAAAGTTACGGTAAGAGGGTTTAGTAGGGTGGGAGAGGGAGAGGGAGAGGGTGTCTCAGGTTTTGAGGTAAGATTAGTAGACACAGCAAAAACGACAAAGTGTATGTCCCAATAGTAATGGTAGAAAGATTTAAGGTATATATACACTGAGAACTCCCAGGGAACCTGACGTTCCTCTAGGTTGGTCAGGTAAGACTTCTTCTAGTTGGGACCCTAAAGAAACCTTCCTTACTACGATTTCGACTTTGAGGTCATGAAACCGGTGGAGTACTCTTCTCAACTGAGTAACCTTTTCTGAGACTACGACCCTCCCTAACTCCCGTCCTCCTCTTCCCCTGTTGTCTCCTACTCTACCGACCTACCGTAGTGACTGAGCTACCTGCACTCACACTCACTTGAGACCCTCAACCACTACCTGTCCCTCCGGACCACACGACGCTAAGTACCCCAGCGTTTCTCAGTCTGTGTTGACTCGCTGACTTGACTTGACTATGACATAACCACAAAAAGAAAGACCGAATAAAGTGAGACATATTATCCGAGGTCAAAGTAGGTGGAGTAATCTTGACTAATTTTACATAAGAAAAATTACCGACTTATTATGAGGTAACACATATACATGATGACGAAAGAATAGGTAAGTAGACGACTACCTGTATATCCAACAAAGGTACAGGACCGATAATATTTGTCACGACACTACTTGTAACCCCATGTGCACAGAGAAAGTTAAGACCAAAGGAGTCACACATACGGATCGTCACCCTAACGACCCAGTATTCCGTCAAGATAAAGGTCAAAAAATTCCTTAGAGGTGTGACAAGAGGTATCATCGACATCATCAAAAGTAAGGGTGGTTGTCACATTCTCCAAGGGAAAAGAGGTGTGGGAGAGGTCGTAAATAACGAACATCTGAAAACCTAGCGACGGTAAGACTGACCACACTTTACCATGGAGTAACACCAAAACTAAACGTAAAGAGACTCTTACTCACTACAACTCGTAGAAAAGTACACAAACAATCGGTAGACATGCAGAAGAAACCTCTTTACAGATAAATCAAGAAACCGGGTAAAAACTAACGTAGCAAATAAAAAGACCTTAACTCGACGTATTCAACGAATATATAAAAACTCTAATCAACAAACAGTCAACGAAGTAAACGATAATAAAAGAGGGTAAGTCTTCCGACAGAAAAGTGGAACGAATATCAAAGGAAACAACACGTCTTCGAAAATTCAAATTAATCCAGGGTAAACAAATAAAAACGAAAATAAAGGTCTTAAGACCCCCTACTCAGTATCTCCTGGGACGACACTCCATACAACCTCTCACAAAACGGATACAAGAGGAGATCCTCAAAATATCAAAGACCAGAATGCAAATCTAGGAATTAGGTAAAACTCAAATAAAAACACATACCACAATCTTTCATTAGATAAAAGTAAGAAAATGTTCACCAACTGGTCAAAAGGGTCGTGGTGAACAATTTCTCCAACAGAAATTAGGTAACATATAAGAACGGAGGAAACAGCTTCTATTCCACAGGTATCCACACACCTAAATAGAGACCCGAAAGATAAAACAAGGTAACTAGATATAAAGACAGAAACACGGTCATGGTATGACAGAACTACTGACACCGAAACATCATCTCGGACTTCAGTCCGTCCAACTAAGGAGGTCAAGGTAAGAAGAAAGAGTTCTAACGAAACCGATATGCTCCAAAAACATAAAGGTATGTTTAACACTTTAATAAGCAAGGTCAAGACACTTTCTATGGCGACCATCGAACTATCCCTACCGTAATTTAGACATCTAACGAAACCCATCATATAAGTAAAAGTGATATAACTAAGAAGGTTAGGTACTTGTACCATATAAAGAGGTAGATAATCACAGGAGAAACTAAAGAAAGTAGTCACAAAATATTAAAAGATATATATCCAGAAATCAAAGAAATCCATCTATATAAGGATTCATAAAATAAGAAAAGCAACGTTACCACTTACCTTAACAAAGGAATTAAAGAAAAAGATGAAAGAGTAATAATCACATATCCTTACGTTCCCTAAAGACATACAACTAAAATATAGAACGTTGAAATGATATAAGTAACTAATCGAGATCATTAAAAGACCACCTCAGAAATCCCAAAAGATACATCTCCTAGCACAGTAGACGTTTGTCACTCTCAAAATGAAGAAAAGGTTAAACCTAAGGAAAGTAAAGAAAAACACGAGACTAACGACACCGGTTTTGAAGGTCTTGATACAACTTATCATCGTCACTTTCACCCGTGGGAACAGAACAAGGACTGAAATCCCCTTTACGAAAGTTAAAAAGTGGTAACTCCTATTACAAATGACACCCAAACAGTATATATCGAAAATAATACAACTCCATACAAGGAAGATAAGGACGAAAGACCTCTCAAAATTAGTATTTACCTACAACTTAAAACAGTTCCCGAAAGAGACGTAGATAACTCTATTAGTATACCGAAAATAAAAAGTTAAACAATTACACCACTTAAGGTAACTAACTAAACGCCTATAACTTCTTAGGAACGTAGGGACCCTATTCCGGGTGAAGCAGTACCACATACTAGAAAAATTACACAACAACCTAAGACTAACGATCTTAAAACAATTCCTAAAAACGTAGATACAAGTGGTCACTATAACCGGACATCAAAAGAAAAAACACCGTAGAAACAGTCCAAAACCACTTACAACTCAAAATTCGGTGAAAAAGTGACAGGTGATAGTTAAAGTAGTTCTCCGATAAATCAAGAAGAAGCTAAAGATGGTATTTTCACCACAGTAGACGTATAGACTCCAATAACTATAAAGAGAGTCGTTAGAACTAAGGTCGAACACGAAGTAGGTCGGGCCGTAAAACGTACTACATGAGACGTATATTCAATTTATTCGTGTCACTGTCATATGTCTGAACTACATGAGGAAAGGGTAAACCTTTGTCAGACAAGAAGGTACAGTCCAAGACTGATAACGAAGAACTGGACGGGTGTCTAAAGAGTCGTCCGTCCAGTCAAGTTAAGTCAAGTCAGCGAGTCAGTACAGGCTGAGACGCTGGAGTACTTAGCGTCGTGTGGTCCGGAGGGACAGGTAGTGGTTAAGGACCTCAAGTGAGTCTGAGTGCAGGTAGTTCAGGCACTACGGTAGGTCGGTAGAGTAGGAGACAGCAGGGGAAGAGGAGGACGGGTGTTAGGGAGGGACGTAGTCTCAGAAAAGGTTACTCAGTTGAGAGACGTACTCCACTGGTTTCATGACCTCAAAGTCGAAATCGTAGTAAGGAAGGTTTCTTTAGGGTCCCGACTAGAGGAAGTCTTACCTGACCTTGAGGAACGTCAGGTTCCCTGAGAGTTCTCAGAAGAGGTTGTGGTGTCAAGTTTTCGTAGTTAAGAAGCCACGAGTGGAAAGAAGTGTCAGGTTGAGAGTGTAGGTATGTACTGGTGTCCTTTTTGGTATCGGAACTGATCTACCTGGAATCAACCGTTTCATTATAGAGACGTAAACTTATACGATAGATCCAACCAGTATTGAAAAGAAAGTTTCTCAATCGTAGAAAATTAAAGTACCGACGTCAGTGGTAGACGTCACTAAAACCTCGGGTTTTTTTATTTCAGACTGTCACAAAGGTGACAAAGGGGTAGATAAAAGGGTACCTACGGTACTAGAAGCAAAAGACCTACAACTCGAAATTCGGTTGAAAAAGTGAGAGGTGAAAGTGAAAGTAGTTCTCCGAAAACTCAAGGAGAAGTGAAAGACGGTATTCCCACCACAGTAGACGTATAGACTCCAAAAGTATAAAGAGGACCGTTAGAACTAAGGTCGAACACAAAGAAGGTCAGGTCGTAAAGAGTACTACATACGACGCATCTTCAATTTATTCGTCCCACTGTTATATGTCGGAACTCTATGAGGAAAAGGATAAACCTTTTTCAGACAACAAGGTACAGGTCAAGATCGACAACGAAGGACTGGACGTATGTCTAAAAAGTTCTCCGTCCAATCCACCAGACCATAACAGTAGAGAAAGTCTTAAAAGGTGTCAAATAACACTAGGTGTATCAGTTTCCGAAACCATATCAGTTATTTCGTCTTCATCAACAAAAGGACCTTGAGAGAAGGAAGAAGGTACTAGGTCGTCTACAACCGTTAAACTAGAGACCAAGGAGACGGAAAAGATTTTGGTCGAACTTGTAATCCTTCAAGTGCCAAGTACATAACGACATCGGACCGAACCTCTTAAAACTCGTCATGAAATGATCGTACACTCTACTCACGTTAACACGTCATCAAACTCGTAAGAAACCGTAACGGAAAGAAACCCTAACCTTACTTTTGACTGGAGAAGGTCAGGACACCGGTGACGACTCAAAAGGTTTAAACGACCGTATAACTCACGTCATGAAAGTGTCGTAGTAGAAAGTCCTAAACTTTATCGAGTTGACCTTAAGGTGGTGGCGGTGATCGAAACAAACATCACTACGAAAGATTCCCGGTGAACTGAAGTGTAAGGTCCTACAGACCGAGATCTACTCACTAGTTTGGTAGCACTAATAGACCCAGTACTTCTAGAAAAAACATGTCAAGAAGATACATAAGAACGGTGGAGAAGAATTATAGAAGACGAAGACAATCCAGGTATGGTAAAGACAGGAAATAACTCGGGTAGAAACGGACTTTATGAGGGAACCATAGAGATTAAAAAAAACTTCTCTAGAGATCAGAAAGGGTAAGACAACAAAAGGAGATAAAGAAGCGTAACTAACGACTTCTTCCGAAAGAATAGAGAAGAACGATAAGAAACCTTGAGACGTAAGTCTACGAATATAGCAAGGAAAAGAGGAAACGAAAAGTGGAGAGAAGAAAAGTGTCGATAAACATTCAGGAGGGGTCTGTAGGTAAAACACAAGAACGTAAAGAAAAGGTACCCCTACCAGAACTAGGGACAGAGGACATGTTACAGTCCTTGGAGTAAGGTATCAAGTAGTCCGTGAGATAGATAGTCTAGATCCGGGAATTTAGATAAAGACAGTCCACCAGACTATAAGGGCAGAGAAATTCTTAAAAGAAGTCAAACAACACTAGGTGTGTCAGTTTCCGAAACCGTATCAGTTATTTCGTCTTTATCTAAAAAAGACCTTGAGAGAACGAAAAAGTTACTAGGTTGTCTACAACCGTTAAACTAGAGACCAAGGAGACGGACAAGATTTAGGTCGAACTTGTAGACCTTCAAGTGTCTAGTGTATAACAACTTCGGACAGAACTTCTTAAAACTCGTAATGAAACGATCCCACACTCTACTTACGTCAACACACCAACAAACCTGTAAGAAACCGTAAGGGAAAGAAACCCTGACCTTACTTTTGTCTGCAAAAGGTCCAGACACCGACGACGACTCAAAAGGTTTGAACGACCATATAACTCATGTCGTGAAAGTACCGTAATAGAAAATCCTAAACTTAATCGAGTTGACCTTAAGGTAGTGGAAGTGATCGACACAAAAATCACTATGAAGGAATCTGGGTGAACTGAAGTATAAGGTCCTACAGACCGAAATCCACTCACTAGTGTAGTAGTACTAATAGACCCAACGTTTCTAGAAAAAACATATCAAGAAGACACATAAGAACGGTGGAGAAGAATTATAGAAGAATGAAGACAATCCAGGTATGGTAAAGACAGGAAATAACACGGGTAGAAACGTACGTTTAAAGGGAATCATAGAGACTAAAAGAACTTCTCTAGAGATCAGAAAGGGTAAGGTAACAAAAGGAGATAAAGAAACGTACCTAGTGACTCCTTCCGACAGAATAGAGAGGAACGATAAGAAACCTTGAGACGTAAGTTTACTCACATAGAAGTGAAAAGAGGAAACAGAAAACACAGAACAGAAAAGAGTCGAGAAACATTCCGGAGGAGTCTGTTGGTAAAACGGAAAGACGTAAAGAAAAGGAACGTCTACCAGAACTAGGGACAGAGGACATGTTACAGTGCTTGGAGACAGGTATCAAGAAACCCGTGAGACAGATAGTCAAGATTAGGGAATTTAGATAAACAGAGAAGGTGACATATTAGTATTCCCTAAACTAAATCCAGTATGGACTTACCAGACTACCAAAAGGGATGAAGTTAAATTCAGACTTAAACCGTTATTCCGCAAGTACTAGACTCGGTGTCAGTCGAGGGTCAGAACAAAAACGACTGAAATATCTCGAAAAGGTAGGAACCGACGTTTCTTATATTATCTAGAATAAAGTCAAAATTTGTAGACCACTACAGGTACGCATCTCAGAAGAGAACACAACAACCTTCTCCCACAAACACTACTGGTAACACAAGAGAACTTTTTCAGAGAATCGGAAACTGGACGAAGTAAAACATGAGGTTCCGATTTAAACGGACAATGAGGTCTATAGAGAACTGAAGGATGGAAACGTAAGATCAGAGGATATTACTTTTCCCGTATAAAAAAAAACCTACAATCAAGATCTTCCAGAACATCCAGAAACATCTTGATAAGTTGAAGTCGAAGAAGTCGTAATGACCAACCCCGTGTCCGAACCTAATGACACTATAACTTACAAAACAGAACCTTTACTTGTCTCTAGTAAGACAGTAAAAACCCTAACGTAGGTTCATACGTAAAACCTGAGAAAACAACTGATACTACCGATGAGGTAAGGAAGGTTGCCTAAGAATCACAGGTCCTCAGAAGAAACCTCTACACCGAGTCGTAACCGGACAAAGTACCAACCCCGGAACTTACGTCGTCACAGTAATAGAAGTAATGGAGGTTGTATCAAACCGGAGTCCAGTTTGTTGTCCCTCCCTTGTCTCGGCGTGGGTCGTTGTCCTTTAACCTAATTTCTAAATGACTCATACCGGGGCGGGTAGTCTTGTTCTGGGTCAAAGGAGGAGTCAGTTAGAGAAGGTAGTCCTTAGAAGGAATTTGGAGAATAGGAAGAGGTCGTCTTCCGTCTGTCTTACTTTCGGTGTTAGTGTCTTTTGATTGGTTAGACTAGTGTACTTGGTGTCGGAACAAAACGAGTTACTTTGATACTCGGTACGACACACCCCGGTGGGATCTGTATACCCAGTACCGTCTCTCAACTGTTTTGCACCAGGTGACCCATTCCCTGATCGTTTGGTGAAGTCATAAGAACTGAACTCTTCAGGTACACTCACTTCAGTGAGTCAGCTCAGGCTGAGAAACGCTGGGGTACCTGACATCGGATGGTCCGAAAAGGCAGGTACCCTAAAGGGTCCGTTCTTATGACCTTACCCAATGGTAAAGGAAGAGGTCCCCTATAAGGACTGGGTCCCTAGCTTGGGCCCAGAGGGCGTAACCTCCGTCCGTGAAATTGGAGACTCGGTGGTCCCTTCGGGTGACTCTTCGGGTACTTGTCATACTTTTCCGTTTTTCTATCCTGTGACTTTCTGGTTGAGGGGTCCAGTCATCCACAGGTTATACGATGACCTCTAGTCACCTCTTTATTGAGGTCTTGCTTACTTCTCTACCTCGTTTTCGTTTTTGTCATGGGTCAACACCTACACTGACCACTACCTTTATTTAGACTACGACATTTCTTGTTATAACGTATCCTTGGACCTTACAATCCAGGTACTTAGTTCCGTTTAACCTTCACCAGTTTGTCCTCTACCGTTCTCACTTGCAGTTGCAGTTGCAGTTGTGTCCTTAGTCACTTGATTTTACTTGGCCTTACCCACTTAAATTAAGTCTACTGGTAATACAGATGATGACACCCACAGTCCTCTTTTCTTTCACTTTCTTTCACTTCAACGAGTCAGTACAGGTTGAGAAACACTTGGGTACCTGACATCGGGTAGTCCGAGGAGGTAGTTACCCTAAGAGGTCCGTTCTCATGACCTCACCCAACGATAAAGGAAGAGGTGCCCTAGAAGGGCTAGGTCCCTAGCTTGGGCCCAGAGGACGTAACATCCGTCGACGAAATGATAGACTCCGTGACCCCTTCACAGTCCTCTCTTTGTGTTATCTATCTATCTTTCACCTAGAACCTTAAACAATTCAAGGATCTCCTCCAGACCGGTCGGTGAGGATCCTGAATCGTTGTAAGGTTCTAAAGGTCTTGTTTTGTCGTAATTGGTCTTTGGTCTCGACATGAAACGAGTGTTTAACCACTACTATAGTCCAACGTAGGACCCTAATATCCACCCTTGGGACTTGACGTAGAAACTTCAGAGTGGGTACCTGACCTGCAGGACGGACCCTGGTAAAGGGTTGACCCTGAGGTCTGCACGACACTGCCTGAAGGGTCACGATGAAATTCAGTCCTACAACCAGATTTGGTTTAAACTACTACATTGAAGACAAGATAAAGAGAAAAGAAAATTACAATCATTCGATCTATTAAAATTACTTTCATTCAATCTATTAAGAGATTGTTTGTAAACATAATAAATAAACATATGTTGCTCACTGAATAAAACAATTGGTTAGGAAACTTGGACTCTCCTTTCACTTTTAAAGGTCGTTTTGTCACCTCGGTAAGTTTTACACCAGGTGTTTAGTCGTCGTAGTGGTAGTGCTCCTCTAATTGTCTTCAAATCTAGTCTCCGGGTGAATCTGGACGATGTGGACTTAGAGACCCACGTCTCCGGTCTTTAGACAAAAAGATTGTTTGTGAGATTAAGAACGTGTGTGGATTCAAAACTCTCAGTAACACAGGCCTGTTCCAAACGTCAGTCGAACCGAAATTTGCTAATCTTTGATAATCCCAGTTCCTCAAGAGACAAGTGCAAAACACTATAGTCAGTCCCTCTCGGGTTGACCTTCCAGACGACCTGTACTTAAAATATAGAGGAAGTAAAGGTCTTTTGTAATCAACCCATAAATAATAAAAAGGGTTCAGTCTTTTATCTTTGGTCGGAAAAAAGGAGGAAGGTCGGAAAGGGAAAAGAGGGGGGTAGAAGAGAGTAAGTGAAGAAAGAAAGAGGAAGGGCAAAAGTGAAAGAATGACGGAAATTAAGGAAAAGAAGATTACAGAATCTTTAGGTATCGATACGATGACCGTGAATGACACCGGTGTCATTAATCTAAATGGTCTTAATTTAGGGTCAACACGTTGGTTGTCTCTGACTGTAATTTTTTCCTATCCAGTACCATTATTTTTACGACGGATTGAATCGTATCTAATATCTTCCTCACTTTCACTTACAGCGAGTCAGAAAAGACTGAGAAACACTGGGATATCTGATGTGTCAGGTACCTTAAGAGGTCCGGTATTATGACCTCACCCATCGACAAGGGAAGAGGTCCCCTAGAAGGGTTGGGTCCCCAGTTTGGGTCCAGAGGGGGTAACGTCCACCTAAGAAATGGTCGACTCGGTGTTCCCTTCTGGTTGTCATGACCTCATCCATCGGATAGGAAAGAGGTCTCCTAGGAGGACTGGGTCCTTAACTTGACCCCAGAGGACGTAACGTCCGTCTAAGAAATAGTAGACTCGATAGTCCTTCGGGATATCTTCCTCCCTGGTGACATCAAAGGTCGAAGGTCGATCTCGTACCCTTCTATAACCACGGAGAGGAAAACGACCCCTAGATAATTCTTTTCGGATTTAAAGAGTTGTTCCAAAAAGGTTTGGTGCAACTTCCAATTACATCAGCGAGGGTATGGAAAACATTGTTTAACGGTATCTGATACAGAATTGTGTTTAAATAACAGAATATCAAGACCTCCGTCACAGACTTTACTCAAAAATACCCCGATTTTAGTTCTACAGACATCTCAATGGAAGGAAGACCTCCTAGACCCTCCTTAGGAAAGGGGTTCAAAAATCTCCGACGGCGACAAGGAGTACAGTGTACCGGAGGAAGACACACACACACACACACACACACAGACAGACACACACAGACACATGAGTCTAAATAGGTTGAGAAACGATGGGGTTTCTCCATCGGACTGACAACGGACGGTCAGAAGAGACAGGTACCCTAAAAGGTCCGTTCTTATAACCTCACCCAACGGTAAAGGAGGAGGTCCCCTAGAAGGACGGAGTCCCTAACTTGAGTACAGAGGACACAGAGGACGTAACAGTCCGTCTAAGAGATGGTGACTCGGTGGAGTAGGTAGGAGGTTCGGTCGTTGTATCGTGGAAGTGAAGAGTCACGAACGACCAAGACAGACAGAGAGTGAGTGAATATATGTGCATATACTCAAATAGTTATAGAACAGATAATAATAGGATGATTAATACGTATTAATGATGTAAAATACGTTCAACACAAAAGACTAATTCCAACAGAGATTATAAAACAATTACCCTTTTTACTCATTACATTATCGTACTTTACTGATATAATTAAAACTTCACAAGGAAAGACAACTTTAATATACAGATACAGAATTATATAGTACTTGAAATGTGGAGAACTAGGAATTATAATAAAATACTTGATACGATTCTTTTTTACTTCCTGTATACTTAATTTTCAACACATATAAACTCTTTATTTGATTTATATTACTTACCTTTCATTTACAAGAGGAAATTTTAGATAGAAATTCTTCTTTATAGGTCAAAAGTGAGAAAGTAAGAAGAAAGAAACATCGAAAAAAGATAATCAAAGTTAATTTTAGACTCTGATTATTTAATACTGTAAAGACTTTTTACTTGTCTGCACAAAGATATATTTTTTACATTCGACATTGATACTCTACTATAAACGACCAATCTTTGTACTGACTAAATAGAGTTGGAAAGGAAACTTCTAAGTCTCACTTTATTTCACTATTGTATGGTAGTTGAGTTTGGGAATCGATAACAATTTTACGAATGAGGGAAAAAAGAAAAAAAAATTTGTTTATCAACTTCGTCTACGGTATTTTATTTACATCACTTTGTCAGTTCGTCGTTCGAGGGATTGACAAAGGTAGAACTAATATCTTTGTGTAACTATCCATTTAGGAGTGTCACTTTATTTACTTTTCTTATTAATTGTAAGTTTCATGAGGAATGTGGTGGACAAGAAATGTATGACGTGACTTTACTTCCGTGGACTACATATTTTTCATTACTTTTCTTTGACTCAAAGGAAGATTTTGTCTTTCTTTTCATCGTGATTCAAACTTTCGGTTTAGTCTTACCTGTATGGAAAATATGTTAGTTATCCCATGTCTTAAAGAAAGTAGACTACTCAGTTCGTCAATTCAGATTTAGGTCCATTTTATTTATAAAATGGGATATATATACTATATTCAGTCACCGATAAACAATATATTTTTCGAGAAAATACCTTTATCTATAACTTGAAGACACTAGAAACTTTCGTCTATGTCGTCGATTATGGATTAAGATTCCAATATACGATTTTTTTACCCAACTGTTATAAAACCAGAAATGGTGTTTCACAGTCACTTGTAAAAATGTGTAGGGACAATAATATTAAGGATCAATAGGTCACGTGAGTCAAATATCTACTCTGGACGTACGCAGTCAGAACAATAGATTACCGGAAAGACATAAGAAGGTCACCTTCCTATAACTAGGGTCTACCGGTTTCTACTACCTTCCTTAATATTTGTTCCATTTACCGTTAATAACCGATTCAGATTTACTTGTCACTACATGTTTAGTTACTATTAATATTATTCTTATTACATGACACCCCCAATTCTATCTGACTCTCAATTTTATGTAACGTTATTACCGTAAATAACTCTACTCCATTTAATTTCATACGATTGTAAAGAGGTAAAAGTACCTTTTATTTTCGTGGTTAATTATAATGTTAGACCACAGTCACTACGGACTCTCATTCCTTTACTCCACTCGGGACACGACAGGGGCGACTGGTAGATCTCTTTGAAAGGTCTGGTGTCACGTGTCAGGTCGTCCGAAGAACTCAATCCCTCTACGACGACTCTCAGGACCCTCCAGATCATAAACGTCCGTCTCCCGACGTCTAATAAACTGAGACATGCTACACTGGAGAAAGTGAAAGATGTTGATCTGATAAAATGTCCATCTCAATGGAAAATCTTTTGAATATTATTACTTTTTCTCTGAACAAGTGTCGTCACGATTACGTAAGACAAACCACTTATTCTTTCTTATGTAAAATAACGGGAAATTCTATAATTGGTCAGAAAGTTTACAGTTATAAGGACTTAATACAGACATACACATATACATACCTATATAAGTCATAAGGACTGACATACACATAATACCTCTGTGGTACTAAAATAGAAGTACTTTTAATATTAAATAGTACTAAATTATAGAATCTCTTCTCCCGTCTAGATTACTTACGTAGTGGTTTACAATTGTTAATATGGGTGACAAACTCTCCTCCGATTAAAACTTTATAAATTCTTATCATAACTATCTACATTTCATTATAATACAAGTATACGTTTATTGTTGATAAGAAATGTAGACGATTCATACTTCCATGAAGTCACAAAGACCTGACCTTCTTATGTATAACAATTTCACTAGTATGATGGGTCACAGTAGATATCTGAGTCATGTTGGGGATAGTTTAATAGTTACTATAAAAAGTGTCTTGATCTTATTTAAAAAAAAATTAAACTTACCTTTGTCTTTTCTGGGACTTCTCGGTTTTTTTTTTTTTTTTTTTTAGGACTCTTTCTTTTTTTCTCGACGTCCTTAGTCTGAGGGACTGAAGTCGGATATGCTATTTCGACCTCATTAGTTTTGTCATACCATGACCGTGTTTTGTCTGTGTATCCAGTTACCTTGTTCTCTTTTTCGGGTCTTTATTTGGGTGTGTGAATATCAGTTAATTAGAGACTGTTTCCTCCGTTCTTATATGTCACCTTTTTTCTGTTAGAGAAGTTATTCACCACGACCCTTTTGGTCTGTCAATTTACATCTTCTTACTTTACTCGTGTAAGAGATTATAGTATATCTTTTCATTTGAGTTTCACTTAATTTATGGATTTATATTCGGACCTATTTTGAGTGTCTCGTCGTCCGGGGTCACAAAGACCGTGGTTCCTGACCAAAGTACCTTGTGTTAAAAAGGCGTCTACCTTCGTCCCCCTCCTACCAAAACCAAGACGGGTGGTGAGTGGAGGACGGTACACCAGACCAGGGATTGTCCGGTGTCTGACCATGGTCAGGTATTGGGACCCCCAACTTCTGGGGACAGGATCTCGTTTTGTATCCTTCTTAGGAGAAACTGTATTTAACGTCGTTATTAAAAAACCTAGGTAGAGGGTCGCATTACCTTTATTTTCGTTTTATTTGTTTACCCTGGATTAATTTAAATTTTCGAAAGTGTGTCGCTTCCGTTGGTATTTGTTTTACTTTTCTGTAGGATACCTGATCCCCTTTTATAAACGTTTGTTACTTTGGCTCTTCCTTGAGTAAAGGTTTTATGTGTTTATCAAGTTTCAGTTCTTTTGTTTGTTGAGTTATTTTTTTTACCCGTCTGGATTTACCTGTAAAGAGACTTCTTCTGTAAGTTTACCGGTTATCCGTGTACGTCTCTACGAGTCGTAGTGATTCCATAAGTCAAGTCAAGTCAAGTCAACGAGTCAACACAGACTGAGCAACACTGGGGTACTTAGTGTCGTGTGGTCCGGAGGGACAGGTAGTGGTTGAGGGTCTCAAGTGAGTCTGAGTACAGGTAGTTCAGTCACTACGGTAGGTCGGTAGAGTAGGAGACAGCAGGGGAAGAGGAGGACGGGGGTTAGGGAGGGTCGTAGTCTCAGAAAAGGTCACTCAGTTGAGAAGTGTACTCCACCGGTTTCATGACCTCAAAGTCGAAATCATAGTAAGGGAGGTTTCTTTAGGGTCCCGACTAGAGGAAGTCTTACCTGACCAACCTAGGGGAACGTCAGGTTCCCTGAGAGTTCTCAGAAGAGGTTGTGGTGTTAAGTTTTCGTAGTTAAGAAGCCACGAGTCGAAAGAAGTGTCAGGTTGAGAGCGTAGGTATGTACTGGTGACCTTTTTGGTATCGGAACTGATCTGCCTGGAAACAACCGTTTCATTTTAGAGACGAAAAGTTATACGATAGATCCAACCAGTATTGAAAAGAAACTCTTTACGTTTAGTTTTGATCCTACTCCATAGTGGAATGTGACCAGTCTTACCGGTAGTAGTTTTTCAGATGTCTATTATTTATGACTTCTCTCATACGTCTTTTTCCTTAGGAGGATGTGACAACCACTCTTATATTTAAACACGTTGGTGATACCTCTTATTATCTCAAAGGAAGTTTTTGGTTTTTATCTCAAATAATACACTAAGTCGTTAGGGTGAGGACCCGTATATAGACCTTTTCTACTTTTGACATTGAGTCTTTATATGTACGTGGGGTTATAAGTACCGTCGTGATAAATGTTATCGGTTCTGTACCTTCGGTGAATTTACAGATAACCGTCCACTTACCTATTTCTTCTATGTCATGTATATCTGTCTTCTTATGATGAGTCGGTGTTTTTCTTTCTTAATTACGGTAAGCGTCGTTTTATCTACCTAGATCTCTAATAGTACCCTTTATTCAGTCTGTCTCTTTCTCTTTATGGTTTACCGTAGTGATTGTGTACCTTATATTTTTTTTTTTACTATGTCTACTTGAATGAATGTTTTGTCTTTCTCTGAGTGTCTGTGTCTTTTGTTCGAATACCAATGGATTCCCCTTTCTCCCTCCCTCCCTATTTAATCCTCAGACCCTAATTGTCTAGGTGATATATATTGTATCTATCTGTTCCAGGATGACACATATATACAGATATAGATATAAGTTATAGAATATTATTGGATATTACCTTTTCTTAGACTTTCTTATAAATGTACGTGCGTGTGTGTGTATAGACTTAGTGAAACGACATATAGACTTTGATTATGTTACAATATTTAGTTGATATAAAGTTATTTTTCAACAAAACCTTTTCCTTTTTTATTCTTAATTCCATTAAATACGTGACTCTCAATGTCTTGAGATTACGTTGTCTCTCTTTATTTTACAAGTTGTGGATCTCTATCTTAAGGTGAATTCCTTCTCTAGAAAAAATAGAAACGTTTAATGAAACTATTCGGTGTTCCTTTTGGTCTGTTGGATCCGAACTGTGTTTCAATTCTTCTTTTTCCCTAGGTCTTTGTTAAACCTACGATCTTTCAATCATCTTTTCTTCAAGAGAGTTTTGAGGGGTCTATCCCTATCTCATTCCTAATATTAAAAACTATAATTCTAAATACATTAATATTTAAAGTTAGTATTACAAACGAACCCGAAGGTACATCGAGTCTGCCATTTCTTAGACGGACGTTACGTCCTCTGGACCCAAGTCAGGGACCCCACCCTTCTAGAGGACCTCTTCCCGTACCGTTGGGTGAGGTCATAAGAACGGACCTCTTAGGGTACCTGTCTCCTCGGACCCCCCGATGTCAGGTGCCCCAGCGTTTCTTGAACTGTGCTGACACGCTGACTGTGATAGTGATGAGTACACACGAACTGGGATTGTATATGAATCCACACACCAAGAAGGAGAGACTGTACATTTTACCTCCAAATCCCATTAAAAATATTGAGAAATTTCTGTTCTACTAGTATCGTTCGACCCCCTGAACCGGATTATATATGAAAGAAGAACTCTTCGCTGTATACTCCAAATGTACACAAATTAGATTTAAATGTGTGTATATATGTGGATGATGTAATACCTTGTGTTTTAATAATAACATCGTCACTTATAGAAAAAACAAAGATGAAGTTTTAATATCCAATATGAAAATAAACTCCCTATTCGGACTTCTTTTAAACGTGAGATTTTTAATAAAATTTACATTTTACACTTATTTTGTAACATAGAAATGAATATGTCACCTTAAACGTACTTGACTAAGATATACATATATAGTGTATGTGTCTCGATACATCTTCGGAATTTATGAAATGAATTTAATTTTATAAAAATATAAGTCATATGAAATGGTTATATTCTTTAAAGTAATTTATGAATTTTTTTATAAGTCTTTTCGACTTATCCACTATCCGTATCTTATCCTATCAATATGTCCATCGGCACCTTCAAGGTCCTCCCCTGATATCTGTTTTTCCCTTTGGATCCTTTCAAACCCTCTGGTGACATTCAAGTACTAACGAGTTCTTTAGATGGACTTGTGACATCTTATTTCGTCCGGATGAATTGAGATTTCGGTATTTATTTTCGTGTTCTATACGGGGTCCGGTAATCCACTTTCTTTTTACAATGGTGACCAGATGACTACATTCACGATGGTTAGGGTCAGACTGAAGTATCCTAGTCTGTGAGGACGGACTATGTTTCCTCCTCGATAACTCGATTCAGAGTGAAGAGAAACTCCACCTGAAAAAGGGACGGGGTGAAATGGAACACCTGAAGGGACCACCGAGTCTACCATTTTTAGGTGGACGTTACGTCCTCTGGACCCAAGCTAGACAGACCTCTTCCCTTACCGATGGATGAGGTCATAAGAACGAACCTCTCTTAAGGTACCTGTCTTCTTACCCCGTCCAATGTCAGGTACCCTAACGTCTCAGCCTGTGTTGACTCGTTGAAAGTGAAAATAACAGGGAATTAATATTTTACCCTCGAGTAAATTAGGAGGTTCGTCTCGACGGAGTGGACGGATGAACGCGGAAAGTGTTCGTAGGATATAATTGTGTAAATGAAGAATACTTAGTCAAACGGAGAGCAACTTAAGGAAGACACTACTGTGTCTTTTGGACTCAGAGTCATTCAGACCTGTGATCTCAGTGTCACTAAGATTAATTTTCTGACACCCAAGTTCAGGGTCAATCCCAAAACGGACCCAAACTCAGGATCGTATACCCAAGTTTAGGGTTAAACTTCGTGCACCGAAATGTCCGTGGTCGTAATAATAAATAGAGTCTAAGATTTTATTTTAAAACCAACTGTTTAAGATCGATGTTTTGTACCAATCCTTTATTCTGACCATTGTTTTCTTTGATAAATTTTTACTTTGACGGAAACTTTTGCTTTAGTATCATGACGGTCACACTTTACTCGTCGTAATGATTTCAACTGAAGTAAACTTTTCTATGTTTCTGGAAGTCTTTTGTAATTTAAGGTCATTCAATTAGTTCTACTTTAAAGTATCTTATAACCCGTACTTGGTTTTTACACGGACTTGGTACTAAGAGATATCCTTTCGTGTCGGGCCTTATACTTGCGAACTGACAGTGTCCGTAACGTACAAATACAACAACGAAGTAACGACCACACGTCCGACTAAAAGTTCTTCTCCCCTTTCCCGAGATAGTCACTCCATTCTTAGGGTAGTTATGGCCTTTTGTGGTTCCCGACACATCACCATAAAGCATTTGTTTTGTTTTGGGATTCCTTGAACTGACCATCCTCGTCTTCTTTCACCAAAAGACACACAAGAGACTTTCTACTTTGTCACCGGTCTCCTTGATGTTCTTTTTAAAGAGTACACTTGATTCTCAAACACACAGTTGGATTAAACTCTATCACCGGGAAAAATAGGATGAATTTCATAGAAGTCCCTCAAGGGTCGACAGGTTTTAACCAATTATTAAGTTGTCGATCATTAAGGACTTGCTTTTATTCAATTATACCGACTAGAAAAACAGACCAGATCCTGTGGAGACATAAAAATAGTTATCCTACGTTATCTTATTTCGACTCTTTTTGGATGTTCAAATCGAAGGAGTCATATAACTACTGACGACCGAGGGTAGAGTAGTGGAGAATAAAGTAGTTCTGAAAGACTATCAAATCACCGATTCTTAGACGGAAGGTTACGTCCCCTGTACCCAAGTTAAGGCCCAGTCCCTTGATTCTAGGCTATACGGAGTCCCGTTGATTCAGGTACACGGTGTTGATCTCTTCGAGCACGTAACGTCGATGCGGCCGGTAAGTGAGATCTCGAACACGAGTCGTTGTCTGTCCGGGAACATGACGTCGATCTCTTTGGGTTCACGGTGTCGATCTCTTTCAGGTGGACAGTGTTGTGTCTGGGTCGTGTCGGTTGTTAATATCTATTTACCTGTGTCTGGGTCGTGTCGGTTAATATCTATTTACCTTCGACACTAGAGTAATTCTTTTTTTTCTTCTTCTTACGCCAAGAAGTCTCGACCTGAAGACTCTTTCAAATGTTTTGACCTCTGATAGTAGGGACGTAATTACTCAAGTACACACTGTAAAATGATGGGGTTTTTGACCCTAAATATTTTCCATTTCTTAACGGTCGTTGGTGTATTGGTCTCGGTCTTCGGTACCAAGAGGTGTGTATCAGAGTATCAGGATAAGTAGTCTCCGGTTCTGTACTCGGTTTCCTACACTATTAAATGTAAATAACGACGGAAAATAAAGTGAACGTGCGGACAGTTATAAGTAGAAAAAGATTCTTCTAGAACCTAGTATTATATGGAATTTAGAGGTAGTTGTAAAACTAGTGGGGTTTCATTTATTTCCTAATGATGAAGTATAATATGAATGAATACCTATGTTCTTTTTATTAACCCTACGTACGTAAGATATATTATGAACCTCTCCTTCAGGTTATATGAGTATTACGTTACATTCAATTTTACTCTATTTTATTACTATGAGACAACTAGATCAATTCTAAAATATAATTTATAAAGATTTAAGTTGATCTTTATTTTTATAAGTCTTTTTGTAAAATTACGACCGATTTAAAGATAAAATACGATTTTGTTCTCTAGGAAAACTCTTCTCTAAATCTCCCAATGTAAGAGTAAACCAATAATTGGATTTACTACAATAAAATGACCTAAAGTATACACGTGTCTAGGACGACCCTTTCTTATTTTGACCTGAGTAAATCCTTCTCCGTTACACCGATATACTCTTTTCGACGGTATACACTTTGGAGTGAAATACGGACAACTTTAAAAACATAAAGTCCAGAGGATCCCTGTACAGGTAACACGATAACACGTTAAAATAGTCGTACTTGAAGACGACTTATAAAAGTGAAGAGAAATTTTGAGTATAAAACCATCTCGATTGAAGTTTTGTTATAATGTTGTAGACACGGGTATATGGACCCTCGGTAGTTTCTATATAGGATTTCTAATTCATATAAAAGATTAGAATGTCTTACGGTGTTTTACTCTCATTTCCAATATCTGTGTAAAAAGGATCAGACCTTACAAAACTTTCCTTGGTGAAAGTTTGATAAAAGAGAAAGGAAGTTTTCTACGAGTTTTCTCTTAGTTATAAAGATTCCGACATTTGTTAAAGGGATCTTTAAATTGTCTTATAAGAAAAATAAAAAATAAAAAACGAATAATCTCTCCAAGAATTACGTTGAAAGGTACTCTCTGTAATACTTATATGTGTTTTAAGGTTTGATATAAGGGTTTTACAAAAGTTTATTCTGAGATGTCATGATATACTTTGTTTTCTTTCGATTTCTTGTAAGATGTTGAAACTTAAATAAACGATGAAAATTAGAGACCGAGATGGTTATTTAATTACGGTAGAAAGTTTTTTATCTTTAATCCCTGGAGGGACCACCAGGTCACCGATTCTGAGACACGAGGGTTACATCCCCCGGGTCCAAGTTAGGGACCAGTCCCTTGATCTAGGGTGTTGATTTTCTGGGGTGAACGACATTGATTCTGAACCGTGTCGGTTTATTTATTTATAAAAAATTTTTTTGGACTTGTTTTTATCTTTAATACCAACTTAGTCGTAAAGAGTTTCTCTTCTACCTCCAAAACTGTTTTTTATTTTAAGACTTATGTCTCTTCACAGAGGATTGGAAAGTAATTAACAAGATAGAAATACCTAATTTGTGTATATGGTTTTATCGGACATCATCTACAATGAGTCTTACTTTACCCGTCTTGTTAAACGACAACTTCCTATTACATCTGATACACTTTAAAAATGTCGAAGTTTTATCCTTACCTGAACTCCTTGAGGTGTTCGCCCAAGAGAACTGAAACAGTAGTTAAATAGGTTAATGCTATTTATGATTTGTGAATTCCATACGAAAGATACACAGTCCATAACAACCTTAACGAAATGTTCACAATTGAGTAATTTCAAAGTAGTGTTGGTGTGCACTGTCCATGAAATAGTGGGAGGATGTCTACTCCTTTGATTCTGTGACTTTCAAATTTAGTGAACGGGGGTCCAAGTAGGTCGAACAGTCACCCCCGTCCCGGTTCCGTAGTGTGGGCTTTAGATAGGGGGTTAGGAATAGTGAAGGAAAAGGGAGGAAATAAAAGGAATATCCGTTGTCTTGTCGAAAGTTGAGAATGAAACTTCGTTCCTTATTCTACTATCTCCACCAATTGAGATCCAATAAAGTTTAAATTTGTTTTTATATGGTGGGGTGGAATAGACAGAGGATTCTTTAGACATACGTCCCGTTCTTCGTTGTCAATCTTGCCCTGTACCTTGTTGTCTGACCAAGGTCTAACCCTTTCCTCATGTAGTTCCGACATATAACAGTGAGACAAATAAATTGAATGCACGTCTCATGTAGTATACTTCGTGACTCGACCTACTGAGTGTTCGACCTTAGTTCTAACGGTCCTCTTTATAATTGTTGGAGTCTGTACGTCTACTATGGTGAAATTCCCGTCTTTCACTTCTCCGCGATTTCTCGGAGAATTACTTCCACTTTCTCTTTTCACTTTTTCGACCAAATTTTGAATTGTAAGCTTTTTGTTTCTAGTACCGTAGACCAGAGTAGTGAAGTACCGTTTATCTACCCCTTTTTCACCTTCGTCACTGTCTAAAATAAAAGAACCCGAGGTTTTAGTGACGTCTACTACTGACGTCGGTACTTTAATTTACTGTGGACGAGGAACCTTCCTTTCGATACTATTTAGATCTGTCGTATAATTTTTCCTCTCTGTAGTGAAACGGTTGTTTGGAGGTATGTCGGGTTCCATACCAAAAAGGTCATTAGTACATGTCTACACTCTCGACCTGGTATTTCTTCCGACTCGTGGCTTCTTGACTACGAAAACTTTACACCACGACCTCTTCCGAGAACTCTCACGGAATCTGTCGTTCCTCTAGTTTGGTCAGGTAGGATTTCCTCTAGTTGGGACTTATACGAAACCTTCCTGACTACAACTTCGACTTCGAGGTTATGAAACCCGTAGACTAGACTTCTCGGATGAGTAACCATTTCTGGGACTACGACCCCCTCTGACTCCCGTTCTCCCCTTCCCCCTCTGTCTCCTACTCTTCCTACTACCGTAGTGACTGAGTTACCTGTACTCAAACTTGTTTGTGTCCCTCTATCACTTCCTGTTCCTTCGGACTACACGACGTCAAGTACCCAGGTTTCTCAGTCTGTGTTCAATCACTGACTTGTTCTTGTTTAAGTTCCGTCTTGTATATTGTTTCTTCAATATAAAAAAACGTCCCCACCCCCTAGAACTAAGATGTTGATCCCTACCTTAGGTACCGGAGACGTCACTCTTGTACCTGAGAATTGGTGCCCTGATTCCTTACCTCATAAGGGACAGTATAGTCATTTGTTTGCTACAGCACCAGTAGTCGTTGACGTCGGTGACGGTTGTCACTCGACCACTCGGGGCTGTCTTGAGTCCTTTCTCTTATGGACGGTAGATCGTCGATGAGGAACGTCAGTGAGGGGTGTCACTCGGGACTCCTTTGAACCCTACACTTTTATGTCCTATGACCGGGACCTGTCCCCTCCACACATAGTTTCCCTACTAAAACCACTCGGGTCTGAGGATACATAGAAGGCTATGTATCTTTTCACGATTTAAGGAATTGAACTCTATAGACCAAATGGAAATTAATTGTTATTAGAAAACTACAAGTCTGATGGACGGGAAATAACGTTTTGAAGATATATTCGGCCGATGGACAAAACGGAGAAACCTCATCAAGAGATTCCACGACAGAGGACCCGAACTTCAGGACTTTTAAGGGTGCCTCATTTGACATTGAGAGTTGAATATCCTACACTTACTAAAAAATTCAACTCTCTGGTGGTCTCCTCAGAAAATTGTTTCTTTAAGTTGACCTTAAGAGGTCCGTTCTTATGACCTCACCCAACGGTAAAGGAAGAGGTTACGTACTTTCACTTTTCACTTTCACTTCAGCGAGTCAGCACAGGTGGAGAAGCGTTGGGGTACCTGACGTCGGATGGTCCGAGGAGACAGGTACCCTAAAAGGTCCGTTCTCATGACCTCACCCCACGGTAACGGAAGAGGTTTGACATTGAGAGTTGAATATCCTACACTTACTAAAAAATTCAACTCTCTGGTGGTCTCCTCAGGGAATTGTTTCTTTAAGTTGAAGTGTCAACTATGTTCGTTCATCATCTTAAACTAGAGTGAAGAAGGAGTACGCGGTAGGGAGGAAAACCTCTTCTCCTAACCGCAACTAGGGATACCCTCTATTGACTCGAGAAGTCATCGATCTCCTTGCGGTGCACGACCTCTTTGGTGACCCTCTTCCCACTGTTCAGTCGCACACGACTCGTGCCTGAAAAGGGGAACATCCGGTTCACTTTTTTTCCTGTTACTTGGTCAACAAACTACAAGGAGTAAACGTACAGAACTCCATGTCGTATTTTTCATTTATTAAAGACGACATCTGTCTAATGTGTGGGAACCTAAGGAGAGGGAATAGACCGGAAACTTTTACGAAACGACTTTGGAAAGTCCCTCAAACCCTCAAAAACTCGTATTCGGTGGACAAGAGGAATATACAAGGACGTTATTTGGGAAGAAACGAGTCTTGAGACTGTAAAGGCAAACAAACCGGAGTGACACTCGACCCGTATACCCGGACGCATGTCACTGTTTCCCTCGTTCCGGCTCATAGACGTAAAGTTCGCTCCCAACATAGTTAAAAGATGATAGTAACAGTCTGTATTTAAGAGGTTTATAAATAGACTGGACGGTCCTTGTGTCACAGTACTCAGACTTGATCCTAAAGGATAATCTTTTTTCCAGTAATCTGTTTTCTGTATCTTCTTATAACACGAGATTTACGTCACCTAAATTTTTGTTTGTTCCAGAGTTTTAGTGATTGTACTGAACCATTAATTTGACACAGTTACGACGACGGTTTTTTCTCAAACGTCAAACCTTCGACATGAATGATAACTGGACTAAAATGTTAACTCTAGTACAGACGTAAAAGTAAACCTTTGTTTTAACTAGTGACACAAGATATTTGTTCCGGACAGTTGAATAATGAGACATTGATGGAACGTTTGTGTATAAATTCTCACAATACTAAGTACTATGGTATATCCTCTGTTTGATAAAGTAAAAAATGAAGGGTAAGAATCGAGGAAAATTTAAGAAAATTTAAAGAATTCAAGAAATTATTTAAAGAAACTATTTAAATTTCTATAAAAAATTACAGGTGAAAATTATATAACCGAAGAACGGGGTTTACGATGTAATTTTAACTGTTTCACTAGTAAGGAGATTACAAGAGACTTTAGTCATATTACGAGTGAAAAAAACAAAATTAGTCATGAGTTATAATAACATAGGATTATAATCACCTGTTTGTATTAAATCTTCCAAGTATGTTACACACATAAAATGTGTTTATATACTTCCTACTGTCTTACTTTAGTTATGCTTTCCAATTAAATCAACAAAATTTCGGTAAAGTCTAATAGATTCTGAAAGTAGGTGGATCAAGTATTATAGACAAAGAATGTCTAAAAGAGTTTTAAAATTAATTTTTTTACTTAGATTTAATTATTATTTTTGTAGGAGTATGAGGAACTTTCTTACTTTTAGACAATGTTCATAGAAGAAAGTGATGAAGACCTACCTAAAATAAAATGAAAGTTTTCATTCAAGTCTTAATTTCTTTATAAGTAAAACGGGGAACTGTCAGACGTTAACTTCCTCTTATTACGACTACCAACCTAAGATCCGTCCTTAGGTTTCTTTGAGAGATAAGAACTGGCCGATTAAATTCTCGTCAGGATGGAGAAAGTGGAAGTAAAAGAAGAACCAACAGACAATCACCCCAGTGAAGACCAACGAGGTGTTAGTACCGTAGAAGAACCAAACTACTTTCGAGATTTATCTTACTCTGTCTTCCTGCGAGTCTCTACAAAATCAATCTTAGACACTCTTTGGTCACTGATTTCGAGTCTTTCGATTTCAAGAAAAAAGGAGAGGTTCAAAGTTGCCAGTGTATTCCTCTCGTGATCTCGGTGAGAGGTCCTTAGTGACGGATCTTCGTGTGTGCGGGGGACGAGTGTGTGTGGTCACATATGTCTTCAGTGCTGTGTCGCAGTGGAGCAGGAGTCTATTGTTATATAAGACCAAAGTCATGGAAGACAAAGGTATGTCCTTGAGACCCTGAGACGGAGTTCAAGATGAAGAAAGAAGCAACTTAGTAAGAGAACGGGACAATTCTTGTCACTAACTTTTTATTTACACTGTACCTACCGGTATCGAAATAGGGACCAAACTTTTCTATTAGTTAAGTCTTTGGTACGAAACTAGTACGGACCTCTCCGTCTCTTGTCAAGACTTGGTTTCGGCTTCCACTTATAGAGTAAAACATTCAATAGTTTAAATATAACTAATCAATTACTCTTTATAGGTCTATTACGTCCGTTTTTTGAAGAGAAACTTGACTAACCACATTAATCATAAATCGATTAGTTATGTGACTTGTAGTTACCTATGTTTGACCTTCAGTTTTAAGACTTCTTAAAGATCTGACGTACCCAATTAATATAAGTTAAAGAGAAATAATATATCTAGAAAGACATAACTCCTAAGGATCCTTTAATTTTATGATGAACATAAAAGTAAGAAGGTAGTCGTCTCGTATTTTTTTGAACTCATTATACTCGTGTGTCCCTACCCCCAGTGGATTATCGAGTTGGTAAGAATGTTTTGGGATGATTTATGTCGTTTCCAGTCCTCCCTTAAGTCGGTTAAGAACTAATGAGGTTCCGACTAATAGATCCTTTCGTAAAAGAGGGGGTGGGAGAACCCAAAAGGAGGAGAGGGGACACCTCAAATCTTGTAAATTCCCGGTTCTCTTCTTTTACTTTAAACAGGTAAAACGTAATAAAATTACTTTCTAAAATACGATTCCTATAATGACAATATAAAATTTTTTTGTAAGGTCTCGATCTCCAATGTCCATGTTTCGACTCCGTCTCCAAGCACCCGAGAATCGGACACATGTAGGGATTTCCTCTACGTAGTAAAAAGGTTCAACAGAGATGAAGACTCTTTTCTAGAAGAAAGGCACGGACTCTGGTACACTGAACGTCACCGAGGATACTCTGTTCAAATACGCGGGTCGAGTGGATTTGTCTTATATGTCACACACGAGAAAACATAAAATGATATACAAAAGACATTCTAATTAGGAAGGTGACGTACATAGTTACCGGATAAGAAATAGTGACTACAGATAATTAAGGTAACATACTTATACAAAGTCAAACCCCGATTTACTTATTGTGATAATTTTTGTAAAAACATATACAGAAAACCCCCTGTATACATATGTATAGTGAACCCATATTTGGGTCCTCACTTTACCAATTCATTGTCCGTTGCGTATACAAATCGATCTGATTGAGGACTTTTTACCACAAGACTTCTCAAACAAGGTAAAATATCAGAGTGGTCTTTACATACTCTTAAGGTTAATCTGTATCAGATTAACCTGATACAGTACTATATTTTCAGAAAAAAGAAAGTCGATGTGGTGTGTCGTACACCCTAGAATCTAGGGGTTGATCCCTAGTTTGGGTACGGGGAACATGACTTCTGTATCTCAGAATTGGGGATTTGGTGGTCACACGACACACGTTTCAGTGAAATCAACGTAGGTCGAGAAACACTGGGACACCTGACAATGGGAACAAGGAGATAAGTACCCTAAGAAGTCCGTTCTTATGACCACATCCAGCGATAAAGGAGGAGGTCCCCTAGAAGGACTGGACCCTAGTTTGGACGTAGAAAATGCAGAAGACGTAACCGTCCGCCCAACAAATGGTGGTCACGGTGGACCCTTCGTACCTTAGAGTCGGAGACCTGGTGGTCCCTTCAGGGGTTTTCAGAAATATACCCCTTCTTCGGTACGTCTTAGAAATGGGGGGTTTTAGTAAAGGTAGGAAAAGTGGAGACCCATGGTATGTTTCACCAGTGTAGAAACGTGTAACTCGAGGAAACGGATAAACAAATACGATAAATAAGTGGATAAGGAGTAAGAGTAGTGTGACATTGTATCGACATAGACACAAGCAAAGGGAATAGTCCAACATTCGTGACACTACAATGTGTGACGAAATAAGGATTAAGAGACGGATCACACACGTGTACGAGTCAACGAGTCAACACAACTTGAGAAACGTTAGGATACCTGATATCGGGTGGTCCGAGGAGACAGGCACCATAAAAGGTCGTTCTTTTGACCTCACCCAATGATAAATCAGGAGGTTCCCTAGAAGGACTGGGTCCCTAGTTTGGGCAAAGAATACAGGTGGACGTAACCGTCCGTCTAAGAAATGGTGACGTAGACCCTTCGAAGAGATGGATTGTGGATGATTATTTCTCACTAGCTATTTACAAATTAATTAACCGGGAGGTAATATCACGAGTAGTTACAGTCATTTATCATTAATCCCTGACATTGAATGAAGGTAAACGTTGTTTCGTGATTCCGATTCGTGATGTACACGACATAAATAACGTTTCTTAGAACCTCCTTCTTAACTTACAAAATCCGTTTAATGGTAGAGAAATCCGAAGGTAAAGTAATAGAAATCCTTTTTTTCGGGAGGAGTGGGGGGTTTTTTTTAGGGGATCTATGACAGAACCCGAAAGGACCACCGAGTCACCAGTTCTTATGTGGATGGTTACGTCTTCCACGTCCAAACTAGGGGCCCAGACCTTCTAGGGGACCTCTTCCTTTACCGGTGGGTGAGGTCGTAAGAACGGACCCTTTAGGGTACCTGTCTCTTCAGACCACCGGATGTCATGTACCCCATTGTTGTCTCACTCTGTACTGAATCGCTGATTTGATGTCGTTGTCCATGATTATGGAATCTAAGGTGGAAACCGTAATATACTCCAATACAGGGGACCATTTCAAGGATCAGTAGGGACTGTAAACAGATGACCCTCTTACTACAGTTACCTTTGAAGTGACCAGACTCACTCGGAGTAAGAGATTGGGGAAAGTCCCTTAGTGTCGGAACAACACCTTAGTTGTGACGATCCTCTTTATAATTGTTGGAGTCTTTACGTGTACTATGACGAGATTACCGTCTTTCGTTTCTCCTTGATTTCTCGGTGAACTACTCCCACTTTCTCCTCTCACTTTTCGACTGAATTTTGAGTTGTAAGTTTTTTGTTTCTAGTACCGTAGAACAGGGTAGTGAAGTTCCGTTTAGTCAAGTCATCGGGTCAAGACAGACTGAGAAACGTTGGGGTACTTAGCGTCGTGCAGTCCGGAGGGACAGGTCGTGGTTGAGGGCCTCAAGTGATTTTGAGTACAGCTAGCTCAGTCACTACGGTAGGTCGGTAGAGTAGGAGACAGCAGGGGAAGAGGAGGACGGGGGTTAGGGAGGGTCGTAGTCTCAGAAAAGGTCACTCAGTTGAGAAACGTACTCCACCGGTTTCATGACCTCAAAGTCCAAATCGTAGTAAGGAAGGTTACTTGTGGGCCCCGACTAGAGGAAATTTTACCTAACCAACCTAGAGGAACGTCAGGTTCCCGTGACAGTTCTCAGAAGTGGTTGTGGTGTCAAGTTTTCGTAGTTAAGAAGCCACGAGTCGAAAGAAGTGTCAGGTTGAGAGCGTAGGTATGTACTGGTGACCTTTTTGGTATCGGAACTGATCTACCTGGAAACAACCGTTTCATTACAGAGACGAAAAGTTATACGATAGATCCAACCAGTTTTGAAAGGAAGATTCCTCTTTCACAGAAAATTAAAGTACCGACGTTAGTGGTAGACGTCACTAAAACCTCGGGGGGTTTTATTTCAGACTGTGAAAAAGGTGACAAAGGGGTAGATAAAGGGTTCTTCACTTCCGTTTATTTACCCCTATTTCGTCTTTGTCACTGTCTAAAATAAAAGAACTCGAGGTTTTAGTGACGACTACCACTGATGTCGGTACTTTAATTCTACGATCGAAGAACCTTCTTTTCGATAGTGTTTGGATCTGTCATGCAATTTTTTGTTTCTGTAGTGAAACGACTGTTTTCAGATATATCAAGTTCGATACCAAAAAGGTCATCAGTACATACCTACACTCTCCACCTGGTATTTCTTCCGACTCACGACTTCTTGACTACGAAAACTTAATCTCAGGGAACCTGACGTTCCTCTAGTTTGGTCAGTTAGGATTTCCTTTAGTTGGGACTTATAAGTAACCTTCCTGACTACGACTTCGACTTCGAGGTTATGAAACCGGTGGACTACACTTCTCGGTCGAGTGATCTTTTCTGGAACTAAGACTCTTTCTAGCTTCCGTCCTCCTCTTCCCCTACCGTCTCCGACTCTACAATCGTAGTGACTGAGTTACCTGTACTCAAACTGTTTGAGGTCCTCTATCGCTTCCTGTCTGTTCGGACCACAAGACGTCTGGTACCCCAACATCTCAACCTGTACTGAATTGCTGACTTGTTACTAGAGACGGCGACAAGTACCCCTTGACTGGTAGTATTGAGGAACATCAGAAACGACCTTTGAATTGAGTAATAGACACTAGACGGAAACACGTCACTGTCCCTACTCGTCCGGTGAGTCTCTCATCTTCGTCGGTGAAATGACGTCCCACAGAGGTGAGGGTCATGAGGTATGTAAAAGTCTCCTTCAGGTAGTCCTTATCATTCTACCGTCAAGTGGTCCCTGACCCGTGACCCTGATTGGCCCCACCGTCGGATTCCGACACTACACGTGATCCCTAAAAGAGACGTTGGTCATTCCTGACAGTCGAGTGAACCTCCTATTCTCCGGTAACGTTTCGGAAAACTTAATAAAGAGAGGTGACGGGAAATTGAACAGAGTAAGAAAAAAACCACCCCCCATATCAGCGAAATGTTGTAACGTAATGGAAGACGATAAGTTGTTTCACTGAGTCGATATACATACGTATAAAAAGAGAAAGGGGAGTGGCACCTGGAGGGAGGGTGACGGAGGGGAGTAGGTGGGGAAGTCCAGTGGTATCTTGTGACTTGACTCGAGGGGTACGATATGTGATCCAACTGTGATCGGTAGACAAAATGTGTACCAGCACACATATACAGCTAAGGTCAGAGCGTCAAGTAGGGTAGATGAGATAAGGGGGAGTGGGAACAGATGGGTACAGACGACAGACGCAGAGGTAAGGACGGGGTACTTATCCAAGTAGACATGGTAAAACGATCTACGGTGTATATACGTTAGAAGAGAACCCTGTTTTTATATATATAAAAGAAGAAAGAGTAAAAAGACTGTAAGTCAAGTCAAGTCAAGTCAAGTCAACGAGTCAGTATAGGTTGAGAAACGCTGGGGTACCTGACGTCGTACGGTCCGGAGGGACAGGTAGTGGTTGAGGGCCTCGAATGAGTTTGAGTGCAGGTAGCTCAGTCACTACGGTAGGTTGGTAGAGTAGGAGACAGGAGGGGAAGACGAGGACGGGGGTTAGGGAGGGTCGTAGTCTCAGAAAAGTTTACTCAGTCAAGAAGCGTAATCCATCGGTTTCATAACCTCAAAGTCGAAGTCGTAGTCAGGAAGGTCACTTGTAAGTCCTGACTAAAGGAAATCCTACTTTACCAACCTAGAGGAACGTCAGGTTCCCTGAGAGTTCTCAACAGAGGTGGTGGTGTCAAGTTTTCGTAGTTAAGAAATCACGAGTTGAAAGAAATATCAGGTTCAGAGTGTACGTATGTACTGATAACCTTTTTGGTGTCGAAACTGATCTGCCTGGAGACAGCCTTTTCATAATAGAGGTGAAAAATTATTCGACGGATCCAATCAGTGTTGAAAAGAAGGTTCCTCGTTCGTAGAAAATTAAAGTACCGACATCAGTAGTTGACGTCACTAAAACCTCGGGGGGTTTTATCAGACAGTACTAAAGGTGACAAAGGGGTAGATAAACGGTACTTCACTACCCTGGTCTACGGTACTAAAATGAAAAGACTTACAACTCGAAATTCGGTTGAAAAAGTGAGAGGAGAATGTGAAAGTAGTTCTCCGAGAAATCAAGAAGAAACGAGAGACGGTATTCCCACCACAATAGACGTATAGACCCCAATAACTAAAAAGAGGGTCGTTAGAACTAAGGTCGAACACGAAGTAGGTCGGGTCGCAAAGAGTACTACACGAGACGTGTATTCAATTTATTCGTCCCACTGTTATATGTCGGAACTACATGAGGAACGGGATAAACCTTGGTCAGACAACAAGGTACAGGTCAAGATTACAACGAAGGACTGGACGTTTGTCTAAAGAGTTCTTCGTCCAGTCCACCACACCATAAGGGTAGAGAAATTCTTAAAAGGTCAAACAACACCAGGTGTATCAGTTACCGAAACCGTATCAGTTATTTCGTCTTCATCTTCAAAAAGACCTTGAAAGAACGAAAAATTACTACGTTGTCTACAACCGTTATACTAGAGACAAGGAGACGGAAAAGATTTAGGCCGAACTTACAAACCTTCAAGTATCAAGTCCATGACAACTTCGGACCGAACCTCTTAAAACTCGTAATGAAATGATGACACACTCTACTCACGTTAACACGTCATCAAACTCGTAAGAAACCGTAACGGAAAGAAACCCTAACCTTTCTTTTGTCTACAAAAGGTCAGGACACCGGTGACGACTCAAAAGGTTTAAACGACCGTATAACTCACGTCGTGAAAGTGTCGTAGTAGAAAATCCTAAACTTTATCGAGTTGACCTTAAGGTAGTGGACGTGATCGAAACAAACATCACTACGAAGAATTCCGGGTGAACTGAAGTGTAAGGTCCTACAGACCGAGATCCACTCACTAGTGTAGTAGCACTAATAGACCCAGCCCTTCTAGAAAAAGCATATCAAGACACATAAGAACGGTGGAGAAGAATTATAGAGACGAAGACAATCCAGGTGTGGTAAAGACAGGAAATACCACGGGTAGAAACGCACTTTAGAAGGGAACCATACAGATTATAAGAACTTCTCTAGAGATCAGAAAGGGTAAGATAACAAAAGATAAGATAAAGGGTAAGATACCAAAAGGAGATAAAGAAAAGTAACTAAGACTTTAATTTCATCACTTTTTTCCCCTTTCTTTACTCCAAGAGTCGAAACTTTAGGTCTTTACGAGTATGAACGAAGAAGGACTCGGTGCGGTCCTAAACCACACGACGACCTCCTCCTCCATACATACTCGCGGTTCGGGACAACCGTCCGGACGACACACCATTACTACTGAAAGCCCCGAGGTCAGACAGGCGGAAAGAGACGTCGGTGAGTCTGTATGGTGTAAAGTAGGTGAGAGAACTGGGGTACCCCGTACGAAATACGAACGGGGAGATGTAAGTCAGACCAACTTAAGACGGGTGACAGGAAAAGGGATTAGGGAGGACCGTCTCCTTTGTTTTCTTGTATTTCCTAGGGTGTCGAATATGCATATAAAAAATATGTCACTTGAGTTAGTAGGTATGATTACCCGCCCCCGGTAATCTTGTCTATTAGGTTTTAGGTAAGTGAAAGGAAATCTTGACCTAGTGTACTAACAAAGAACACTCCGGACCATTAATTCAAACCGAGTTCGATTACGAAATTAATTAAACGTAATTTTAACCAGACTCTTGTAGTCAGCTCCCAGTTTGTAAAGATCTCCTCCTATTTGGATTTGAGTGAACCATCCATTTATCTGAGAAATTTGTTATCGTTGTTGTTATATCGAAACAATAAATATCTAATAATCTACGAGTCTAGAACGATTCTTGTTTCTTAAACAAAGAGACAACACAGAGAACTTCTATTATCTTTAATACAGGAAAACAATACGAACTTTGAACTAACGACGATAACCAGTTTTAAAATGTAAGTGATACAGATTTTTATGGGGTCTAATTCTACTTTAAATTTGGATCCAATTTCACTTAAACTAATAAAGATTCAATAAGAATCAAAAGATAATCAGGAGATAAAGAATGAAAGATCCCGGTTATTTTAAATGAAAGATTATATTTGATAACGATGTTAATAAAGAATATCAATGTTTTCTTCCCGTCAAAAGTGTATCTTTGTGAATGATCTCCATAACCCTTAATGGTCATTAAAATGTTGATTCCCTAACGGTAACAATTATGACATTTGACGACAGTAAACGAACGTACACACACACACATGGATGTATATACACACATATATATATACATATGTATGTATACATAGACATATTCACACACAGAAATACATACAGGTTTATATTTTTTACATAGATATGTGTATGTATGTGTTTATATGTTTTATGTATTTACATAGGACCGTAAGGTTACTTAGATGTAAAACTAAGAAAAAATCAAATGTAAAATATTCGTCGAATGTGACAGTAATATTAAAGAAGTCCTTAAAATACTCTACGTAATATAAGATACAATACCTGTTTAAACCCCTACAAGGGAAAACAAAAACGGTAGTTTGTATCGTGACGTTACTCGTAAAAACACTTATGAAGAGAGATATGAAAACCACCGACAATGAAATTCTATTTAAAAATTACGTATTGAGAACCTAGTTTCCCATTTGTCAAATGGAGAATAATGTACAACAGTTTTAACGACTACTTCTCCAATACGGGAAATTAGAGAGTGGTTACCACACACTCGTACAAACCTACGGAAGGAGTATGGTTAAGACACGTGAAAGTTAGGATAAATTTACAAACTATGAGTCTTCTTCTATGGTTTTAGTACGAAATAAACGTAGAATTTCATTACTTCTCTATCCAATACAGAAGTATAATTGTCACTGACGTAAAAGAGAAAACACTTAATGTTAACTCAGGAAACGGGTAAAAGAAGAACTCAACAAATGTAATAATAATAATAACTAAATACTTCCAAAATAAAACCTCATTCTTTTAACTAAACAGTAAATCCGACTCTTATGTAAAGGATCATCGAAACGAAATCTGAAACTAATATGTGAAATAGTACAGTTTTAAATATACAAGTCGAAATCGGTGATTGAAAGGAGAAACTACTGTATACACCGAATACATGTGTACATCACGTATATGAGTAGATACACGTGTATAAAGTATTGCGTTAGTACACAGACATATGTCAGTGTAAAGTTTTCCGTCAGGAATAAAGTTTTGATTTTGTAAATATATATATATTTAAAACATATATATATGTATATGTATATACATATGTATATGTATATGTATATATATGTATATGTATATATATATGTGTGTATATGTATATGTATATATATATAAAGAGAACGGACCTTTTAGGGTACCTGTTTCCTCGGACCACCCAACGTCAGGTACGCCAGCGTTTCTCAGTCTGTGCTGACTCGCTGAAGTGAAAGTGAAAAGTGGAAGTACGTGACCTCTTCCTTTACCGTTGGGTGAAGTCACAAGAACGGACCTCTTAGGGTCCCTGTCCCCTCGGACCACCCGACGGCAGAGACCCCAGCGTGTCTCAGCCTGTGCGGACTTCGCTGAATCGTCGTCGTCGTGTGTATGTGGGAAACCAAGAAAATCGATCATCAAAATATCAAAGTAAAAATGTAAAGAAGAAACGAGGAAAACCCTAAATTCGACCACATTCCCTACTCTGACCCTATGTCAAATAAAAAAGTTTACCGGTTGATCAACAGAATTACGGTAAATAACTCAGTAGACAGAAACTTTACAGTCGGATTTATACATGACTTTAGGACTAGAGGACCCCAGATAAAGGTTTGAGAAATAAGACAAAGTAACTAGTCGGACAGGTAGGGAAGTTATCCTGATGTATCGATTAGCGTAAAAAATTTCTATAGTACAGTAAAAATCAGATAAATAAGACAGCAACTGACTATTATAGTATAGACACTTAAGGTGTAACGTAAAGGTTAACCTAAAATAAACGTCACATAGAACAATATAGTAGACTGTGTATTTTTGGGTAGTAAGAATATAAAGTAGTCCCGAAATCCAAAAATAACTATATTTTACTGGCTGAGAAAGAGTGAACTCTAAAAACCGATCTTAAGATTGACCTCTCTAAGATTTCATCAAAAGGTACAAAAGAAAACTACAAGTAAAGGGTTTGTAAGAAAAGAAAAAAATTGAAACCTAAAAATTTCGGAATGACAAAATAACTTTAGTCAAGTTAGCCTCACCAAAAATGTGAGTCATTGGATGTAATACGAATGGCAGTATCGATAAACGGACGCAGTAGGAGAAAGTATATAACAGAAAACTAATATTGCAATGAATAATAAAAATAAACGTAATGATTTATGTGAGAGTACGAACCATACTAGAAGTCCCCTTAAATCTTTCGTTCTAGATAAGGACATTAAGAACACTAAATTAAGATAAACATTGATAGTATTTTACAAAGTTTCAATAAGATCAATAAGAATTTGGACTGGCTGTAACAGTCTTGGGTCTCGTGTCGCCCTAAAAATTAACAAATGATAAAATAGTTTCAGTCGTGACATCTGTTGCGAGTGACGAGGTGTGACCTTAAAAACCAAATGTTTGAAACCGTGACTTTAAAGGAAAGAAATGAGAAAAGAAATAAAGGAGGGAAAGAAAGAAGGAGAAAATTGAGAAGATAGTTGTACGTTGTATGTTAGTCCTTTCATATGTTTGTTATACGTCTAGGGTTAATTCATTAGTTTTCGTCTATCTCTTTGATGTATAAGAATCCTATTAGGAGACCGGGAGCGGGTCGAGGGTCGGGTTAGTCATAGAGTAGGGGTCAGTGGGTTCAAATTATTTGTGGGACGGACGGTATCAATAAAAGGGACGAAAAGTTTCAACTATATCTACTTGAACATATTGTATATACGAAAACACGGTTGTATATACGAAAACATTGTAGAAATCAATTCCAAACATTCTATGTTGTAAACATTCTAAGTAAGTGTAAAAACGAACCTTAAGATCAAACATTAAAGAAAAAGGAAAAAAAAAAAAAAAAAACCTATAAAAACTACACCTGGTAAAAATTTCAGAAATAACTTAAACTATGTCATAACGAAGACAAATAAGAATACAAAACTAAAAAACCGGTACTACGTATATCTTAAATAGAGGGACTGGTCCCTAGTTTGGGTGAGGGGGGTGTAACCTTCCTTTTCAGAATTGGTCACCTGACGGTTCCTTCGAGGTACATCAATCATCAAAAGCATGAAGTAAGAATATAAACAAAGAAACATACATTGAACAGAGAAAGTAGACTAACGAAAAACTCTAAAAGAAGGAATAGTGACGACAACCGACTCAACTAATACTACATGAATTCATATTAAAATACAAAGAACACGAAACCCCAGTATCTTAAAGAACGTGTACACTCAAGTAGCAAAAGTACTTCAAAGACTTTTTAAATTCACTGATAATAATGAAGTTTATAAAAAAGGACAGAGGGGAAGGGTATGGACGGATGTCTCTAAGGTTAAGTACTAATAATATAGACCTTAGTGAGCTTCAACAAGGCACCGAGGGACTACGAGAAAAGTAAAAGGGACACATACCTAAACCTATCAAAGAAATCGATGTTGAAGTTTAAATGACTAGAAAAGAAGACGGGACAGAGTGGACGGTAATAAGAGTAGTCCATGTTAAAAGTAGAATCTATGAGACAAAAAGTAGAGATCTTTAAGTTAAGATAGAAAGATACAAAAGGTACAAAGATTAAGGAAGAAAATCGAAGAACTCCTGCACCCTGTGTTAATTACGAAAAATTACACGAGAAAGGATAATAACTTTGAAGGGACCACCGAGTCTACCATTTCGTAGACGGATGTTACACCCTCTGGGCCCAAGTTAGGGACCCAGTCCTTCTAGAGGACCTTTTCTTTTACCGTTAGGTGAGGTCATAAGAACGGACCTTTTAGGGTATCTGTCTCCTCGGACCATCCGATGTCAGGTACCCCAACGTTTCTCAACCTGTGCTGACTCACTGAAGTGAAAGTGAAGGATAATAATGGGGCAGACACGGTGAAGACCTAACTAAGGATAATTAACAATAGAGAAGGGGATATTCCTCTTCCGTTACCGTGGGGTGAGGTCGTGAGAACAGACCTTTTAGGGTACCTACCTCCTTGGACCACCTGACGTCAGGTACCCCAGCGATTCTTAGTCTATACTGACTCGTTGAAGTGAAAGTGAAAAGTGAAAGTACGTGACCTCTTCCTTTACCGTTAGGTGAGATCACAAGAACGGACCTCTTAGAGTCCCTGTTCCCTCGGACCACCCGACGGCAGATACCCCAGTGTGTCTAAACCTGTGCTGACTTCGCTGAATCGTCGAAGGGGATATCCAGTATGAAAGGACGTAGAGCCGTTCATCCGGTTAATTATTGGGACGTTACTAGACTCACAAGTTCATTTTCCTTCTCAGTATGTAGAGAGTGAAATTTAGTCTTAGATCTTCACTAATTCGAATCACTCCTTACGTATAGTTTTCGATTCTGTCCGATTTTCGATCCACATCCACAGAACGTGGTTCGTCAATCGATTCAACACTTCCATTTCCTTTTCAAGAACTTCATTTAAGTTTCACAAAGAGGTCATTTGTATGCTTACTAAAATTTTTTTTTTTCTAAAAACGGTTATACCTCTTTCAGACCCACCAGATCTATCTTCTAGTTTGGTCGGTGTTGTAAGAGATTTCAGTCTCGGATTGGGTCCCGTTACGAGACTAACAGAAGGTAAGGCACTCCCGACTCTCTCCACTCCTCTGACTTCTTCTTTCTAGACTTCCATCGTCTCTGACCAAATACTCCAAATTCCTTTCTTAGGTGGAGGTATTGTATCTTCTTGTTCCACTTCGTCGTTCACGACTACATCTTCGACGTAGTTCCATTGGTCTTCTAGATCGATTCTATAAATACTTCCACCGATGTCATCTGTTATCGAAAAGTTACATCTGTTTCGTCGGAAGATAACCTTCTTCTGCGGTAAATCCTGAGAGTATCGATCTCTCCTCTTCAGTCACGGACCGAAGTTCCGAAGTTTCCTGTTGGACTGAGAGAGTAAACCCCGATTACGTCTTCCACTGCGGTCACGAGTAAACAGTAAGACTTTTAGGATCCTGCGAATTTTTAATCCGAATTAGATGAGACGGACACGAGATATATACCTTTTTGTTTCAGATCTACTGTCTACATAGACAAGTGTTGTTCGAAATGACTTTTAAAGTCTGGGTGACAACTCTGGATGACGAGTCTTTTTTCTAAGGAAATTTTTATAATGACGAGTAACCGTTACGTAAACCAGTGGGTTCACGTGACTACCTTTACATGTCACTCTAATTATAACAAAAGTGTGGACGATTGTATTATAGGGAAGACGTTGGGTACCTAGTTCCTTATTAAAGTCGAAAGTTCAGGATAATAAATTCTTTATATAGTGTATTCCGATGTCAACGGTATCTATCACTAGAAAGACTACCTAGACCCGTTCTAGTTAACTTTTGACCCCTTCCTCAACGGTAAACTTTTCGGTAATCCTTTGTAAGTACTAAGTGCCCTTCACCAGTTTTATAGTTGTAGTTGTCCTTAAACCTTCTTCAACTAAGGTTGTGAGTGCCTACTGAATCTCCCAAAGTTCTAAAATCCCCTCCTTCATTGACACCTACACCATCTTTCTCGTTCTCTTGATCTTAATGTTCACCTCGGACTTCTACACTGGCTTAACGACGTTGAGGTCGTATTTTGGAATCGTCTACTCGTCAAGAATACCTGCTCGTTTCTTTCATTGAAGAACTCTACCTTAGTTTAAGACCACTTCTACGACATTTCTAACAACTGTACTGTCGTTTCACAAATCTTACAATGTGTTTGAATCAACTCTTTCGTCGCTGTCCCAAACACTCCTAACTCAGGTTAAAACTTTCTTCGGGATAATACCCATTTTACCATAGTGTGTCGTGACGTACGATATCGCTTTAACAGGTACTTTCAGTTGCTACACCCTTTTAAGTGACAACAGAATAAAATTCTTTACTGGTGTCGACGAGGTCGGAAGTCGTTGGTGGTGAGACTAGTCAGTCGTCGGAGCCGTAGTTCCGAGTGTAGTTCCACTCTGGGAGGTGGTCGTTTTTCCAGTACTAAGTAGTTTCTGAGTCTACTATCGATCGTCAAAAATCGTTATAAAAAATCAATTCCATATACATAACGAAAAAGAAAAATCTGGACCGTAATAACGTGTTAATTATCTGTTGTCACATCACATTTGGGTTGAAAGTGTACGTAACCCTTCGGTTTTTTAAGTACACTGACCGAAATAACAGTATAAGGGAAGAACGCCACCAGACCTTGTGTTGGGTGTTATAGAGTCTCCATACGGACATGTTTGTAGGAACTTTTTTGACCGGTTTTGTTTCCGTAAGTGCGAGAGACGGGTATTTTGCCCGTCTTTGTGTTCTTCGCGTTCCTCTCCACAGAGGGTTATGAAGAAAAGTACGGACCAGTAAAACAACTAATGAGACAACCTACACTTCATACAAAGGTCAAAATGTCTACAAGAACTCAAAGTAGACTCCTCTTCAATTCAGTAAATGTTTGTCAAACCAGGAAAGGTCAGAGCAAAACTTCGACCGAACGTGTCCTGTTCTCGTTATAAACCACATAACGATCTAAACGAGACGATGACTCCGTTTGGGGAAGACTCGGGGGGGTACGTGAGAATCCAAAAGGTCAGACCGATCACCCTTGTCCGTGGGAAGAGTGGGGACACCTTCGGGTCCTATAGTCCTGGAGTTTAGGAAAGTACACCGATTGGGTCAGAGAGCGTGTGCACGTCTAGTTATGAGGCGACTTCTGCGCTTCCTAATGGAGACATCCAGAGACGCGAAGGGCCACCGTGATCACCATTCCTTGGACGGACGGTTGCGTCCTCTGTCTTCTCTACGGCCCAGTCCTTCTAGGGAACGTCCTTCCGTATCTGCCTCCTCGGACCGCCTGATGTCAGGGGCCCCAGTGTGTCCCAGTCTGTACTGACTTCGCTGAATCGTGCGTATGTGAGAGTCCAGAGATCTCACAAGGGACACGTCTCGAGAGGGAAGAAGTCCTGAGGTGGACCCTTCACGATCTACGAACCGAAAGGTAGTGAGTCGAGAAAGGAGTTGAGTCCTTTAGACGACCTGACACGTGACACCGGGTATTTCAGAGAGGTCAGTCACCCCTGTTGGCGTCCCGAATGGAGTAAAAATTGAGAGTCCATAGTGACTCTAAATGGTTTAAAATTATACTTAACCACAAGGATAAAAGGTACTGTTACCTTTTAATAATCGTATGAAATTAAATAGAGTAGGATTATTTACGGTAATAACGTTACGTAAAACTGAGATTCAGATAGAATTGAAGGTGCTATGTGATAAGAATAATATTAGTAGTAACTAAACATAGTAGTGACAAGCAAATCTGAGTAGGTCATTGATGGTAAACGGAACGAATATTAAGGCAGACAGTAGAATATTAAGGAAAACAGTAGTTATAGGAGGATGGACTTCTTGTGGCCTTAAAAGACCACTACGTGTAAAGGAACGAACGAGTCTTTACAATTAATTGGAAATAAGAAAAAAAAAAAAAAAAAAATTATCAATAAACCGACACGGTCCAGAATCAACGACCGTACACTCCAGAAATCAACACCACACACACTAGATCAAGGGACCGGTCGCTAGGTTGGGTCCGAGGGACGTTACCCTCGCACCTCAAAATTGGTATCCTGGTGGTCCCTTCAGGTTGGAAATAGGAACTTTGTATGTAAAAAGAGACCCGAATCTCAAGAATCCACCGTCAATGAGAAAACATAACGGAAAAATAAAGGTAGCACAGAAGACTTTTCAGTCGATAACCAGGCTAACAAACTACTGACGAAAACCTACAAGACAAATAGTGACCGAAAGTCGTTAAAATGATACTACCAAAACCTTAATAAGACGAACCTGAAGTTTCCTGAAAACCTTGGACACTGAACTATAGGGAAGAGCAACATCCTTTAAAGAGTGGTTTTAAAGAAGTCTATAAAAGAGACAGGTTAAGGGAGAGAGGAAAGACGGGTCCTAAGGTTAATATACGTGTTATCTGACAGCAAAATAGGACGTGTAGAAAGGCGAAAGAAATCAAACGGTAAGAAAGAGAGGGCAGAAAATCAAGTCTATATAACAAGACCGGATTGAAGATCAAGTGTTTAAGACCTTATGACCTCACCCAACGGTAAAGGAAGAGGTTCCCTAGAAGGACTGGGTCCTTAGCTTGGGCCCCGAGTACGTGACGTCCGTCAAAGAAATACTTGACTCGATGCTCCCTTCGGGAGTAAACGTAGATTATTCAGTATTTGGACAAGTGACTTAAGAAGTAAAATCTCACCGTAGAAAATGAAGATCTGAAAAAGAAAGAGAGAAAATTTAAAAGTCAAGAGTCGATTTTAAAAGTTAGAACAGAACAGTCACCTCCTTGACCAAACGCACCAGAAACACAAAATATGAAACCCAAATCTTGTGATTATAAAAGTCGGGTTCACCCAAGGGATGGAACTGACAAACAAAATGTATAATGGAACAAAGAAATAAAAAAAAAGACCGATAAAAGACCGTAAATGTTACGAGAAAGAAAGAAAGTAGATCATTTATTAAATGTAAACGAAAAGAGTCCATGGATCTCCCTGACCATTAGACCCAACTAGAGTCAAATTAAACCCCTAACTCTACTAAATTTCGATTCGTCGTTAGAGAGAGTCTTCCGACTAGATGTAGACAAAGTAGAAAGGACGTCTCTATATGTAGAAACCCCAAAGTTGGGTTTTATAGTGTAATGGTCCCAGGAAAACTCGTCACCCTGAATTCTACGGAAAACGTCTTAGTCGTTTAAGGGATTCCATTTTTATCAAAGTTTAAGATAGAGAGATATAAGTATATATATACTTAAATATATATATATATATATTTCCATATACACACACACATCAGGTCCAACAGGTTAGTCTCATTACCAGATATAATAAATCAGAGAGTAACGACTTTCTTTTTGACAGAGGAAGAAAAAGAAAGAGTAATTTTTTTATAATATTAAAAGTTTCCATTTTCGTTAGTAAATTCATTCGAGAAAACTATGATTAAACCTTTGTTAATAAGGTAGTAAAAGTATGTAAATTTACTCAGAGAATAGTGTATCAGGAAAGGTTGACACGGAAAGAGTCAGGACTTACGAAGGAAAGAAAGACATAAATAACAAAAACGTGTCCGGAAAACAATCAAAGAAGTCTTTCCTGTGAAACCCACCGTGCAAAAGAATTAGAAAGACAAGGATACTTTTATAATGAGAACTGAAGTACGTACTTATTATTGAAATGATTTATATCTACGTCGTAGGTAATTTCGAGACCTTTACAATGAGGTAAAAATACAAAGAAAAAAAAAAAAAAAAAAACTCTTAAATCTCAACACTTTCTTCAAATTCCGATTAAACTAAAACCACTAAAATCAATATTTGACTAAAACTTAAAGGTTCTACGAAATTTTCGGAAGGAAATAATAACTAGAAGTCTTTAAGGTACTCCTAAACATCCAAAGACAAGAGTATACTCAAAAGTAATGGAAACGGATATTTATATTGTACATGAGAACACGAAACCCACCTCCTTGACTAAACGTAATCCTTTTATAAAAAAGAAAAAGAAAAAAAAAAAAAAATTTCTACCGAAGTAAAGACAAACAAGATAATAGAAAGGAACCATAAGGTTCCTCAATGTTTAAATTAGAGAACCTAGATGACAGAGGTACAAAGTGTAAATAAGAGTGACCATAGTATAAGAGAAAAGTCGTCAACGTTTAGATTACGGATATCTGGAGTTAGTCCATTGTTTTTATTTACTTCGGTCGGACCATGTGTTAATCACTCACCTGACACCTCTCGTTTGTGGGGAAGATTTACACCGTCGATGGTTAGTCCTCCTCTTCCCCTACTGTCTCCTACTCTACCAACCTACCGTAGTGTCTGAGCTACCTGTACTCAAACTTCTTCGAGACCTTCAACAACTACCCGTCCCTTCGGACCTCACGACGTCAGGTACCCCGACGTTTCTCAACTTGTACTGACTCGTTGACTTGACTGTCTGACTGACTGACTCGGTAGTCGACTATAGATTGTGATTATTTTATTCAACTGTGAACTCGTTGTGTTCAAACTTGACACGTCCGGTGTATCTCCATTGAAACAAAAGTTGGTTATACATGATATATCATGTTGTGTTAGACACCAACCAACTTAGTGACCTATACCTTGATGTCTATGTCTGTCGACTGAGATTTCAACAAGTGGTTAAAAACTGACACACCTCCCATCCGTAGGTATTTAGAGTCTCAACAAGTTCTAAGGTCTCCTTGATTTTGGACCCAAAATATTTTACATCATAAGGAATCGTCTTTTGTTCGTTCAGGGTGTTGAATGGTGACCCTACGAGAACCAGTGTGTGTCTTACTAGACAAAGAAGTGACAGAAAACAGTATAACAGTAGGAGACGTCTTAGACTGTATTGTTTGTTTGTTTTGGAAATCAGTCACAAAAATTGGTCCTTTATGTCGTCGAAGGTCTTGAGTTTCTTGTCTATGTACAAACCCCCCTTTTAAAATAATAAATTTTTTACTATAGTAATTTTACGAATTTATAGAAGTAGTTATTTATTCGAAAAGAATTTCATGATGTATACTACAGAAGTGTTTCAAATGTTCCATCTTTAACATTCCTAAGTCAACCTTGTAGAAAAAATGTTGTTTCTTCTTTTATATTCGTCTGATATACGCAGTCACTTTCAGAATCCTCTTAACACGTCTTGCTATACTTTCCTTCGTTTTATCTCTTCTAATTTCCTTATATTAAAATTACAGGAATTACGAAGGTAATAACAGTAACACGTATATACCCTCGGAACTCAGGAACTTTTCCGGTCTACATCTCGAAACTTTAGGTCACCATTAGTTTTAGTGGAAGAAGTCCTCGATATGGTCTTGTTATCGTTTCCCCTTCGTGTCTGGAAGACAAGCACGTTGAAGTGGGAGAGGGAGCACATCGCCTAAATTTGCACCCTTGTCATATTCAAGTGAAAAAAAGGGATTTTAGTATTCTACATGAAATATCCTTTATTACACCGATTTTCCTAAGGTCACTGAATACCTGAAAACGTTTCGATCTTTACCAGGGGACAACCTACAAACCCTGAAGAGACCTCCGAGAAGTTTTTAGTGGCCCTTCTCGTGTACTCATCTAGTCATCTTACTGTCTTTTATTTTAAAAGTAAGTAAGGTGTTTATAAATAATTCGCGGTCGAGATGTAGTCTGTACCAAGAACTATGACCCCTCAGTTGTCACTTGTTTTGTTGTTTAGAGACGGGAGTTTCTCCAATGTTAGATCACATATAAAAAGAGTACCAAGTCAAGTCAAGTCAAGCTAACGAGTCAGTACAGACTGAGAAATACTGTAGTGCCCGACGTCGTGCGGTCCGGGGGGCAGATAGTGGTTGAGGGTCGTAAATGAGTTTGAGTACAGGTATTACCACTACGGTAGGTCGGTAGAGTAGGAGACAGCAGGGGAAGAGGAGGACGGAAATTAGAAAGGGTCGTAGTCCCAGAAAAGTTTACTCAGTCGAGAAGCATAGTCCACCGGTTTCATAACCTCAAAGTCGAAGTCGTAGTCAGGAAAGTCACTTGTAGTCCTGACTAAAAGAAATCCTACCTGACCAACCTAGAGAAACGTCAGGTTCCCTGAGAGTTCTCAGAAGAGGTTGTGGTGTCAAGTTTTCGTAGTTCAGAAGCCACGAGTTGAAAGAAATATCAGGTTAAGAGTGTAGGTACGTACTGGTGACCTTTTTGGTATCGAAACTGATCTGCCTGGAAACAACTGTTTCATTACAGAGACGAAAAATTATACGACAGATCCAACCAGTATTAAAAAGAAGGTTCCTTATTCGTAGAAAAATTAAGAACCGATGTCAGTGGTAGACGTCACTAAAACCTCCAATTTACGTTAGGTTTCTATGGTTTTTCGGTACTCGATCAGAACATACGCACACCGGCACCTCTCTCGTCTCCTCCCGTCCGGTCACGCAGACAATGGCTGTTTACCAAAGAGATGACTCAAGAACGAGGACTCAACACAAAATTGGGGATTGTCTCGACTTAGTCAACCTTAGATTTTATTTAGTAAGAACAAAGAGAATGGATGAAAAAACAGGGGGGGTGGAGGTTTGCTCCTCTGTCGAAGTTTGTTTGTTATACTAAACCTTATACTACTCTTTCAAAAAAGAGGTTGAACGGTGATCGTTGTAAACTACCTGTTCACTCTTTAGACCCATCAATTGTATACTAAGTCTAAATTATTGGTCACTTCGTTCATATGTGGGTTTCACATCCCAAAATTAATTTACGTTTATTAAGGGGGCTCCGTTTACAAATTAATAGACGTGTCGAAGAATAAAGAAAGACTCTGACTGTTATTTAAAGTTTCAGGTTTAAACCTTCGTTTTGAAATCGTGTCTGTGTAAAGGGTTTGACAATAGAGTGAGTTCAGTTTGACAAAATTTGATCGAGGGTAATTTTATACGGAAAAATTAAAACTTTGATTGTGCACTTAATTTTTTATAGTAAACTTATGAAAAAGTTGTACTTGTGACTTTTACTTGTTAAATTTTTTCCATGATATACCTGGTCCGATTTAAATTAAAACTTTCACAAAATCAAAATGATCAAATGTCTTTTACCATAGTAGACTATCCATGAGACCATTTGTGAGCAAAGAAAGTTTTAATAGGTTCTAAGACATACGTCAATTTTAAATAAGTAAATATGAATTCTTATTAAGTGATTTGAAATATTAAATGTATTTGTAATACAAAGTACTTGGTTTATACTGGATTCTTTACCAGAAAACTTTTCACTAAATGTCAGTCAAATATTCAATTGACATGATACTCAGTGTAAGTTACCCACTTTCATAAATTTTTTAATGAATGATCTGATACGGCTAAAACAGCGGTTTTAGACACAGAAACCGTTCAATTTACTGGGAATTTAAAGTTAAAGGAACTCCTCAACGATGTTGTAACGATTCCGTGAAAGACTAGAATACACGAGATTACATATGTTACATAAAGTGACTTAGGTTCTGTCATAGTTAACAATAAACGAGATAATAAAACACATCTTAAATTTTTTACTCTGGTTTACTTGATATTGTGTGAGATTTAAAATTTCTATACGGGACTAAAATCTTTATTTTATATATTTCTTGATACGTAGGATCTTTATGTTATAAACTTATATAAGACACACTTTATGTGCAAAAATACACTACTGTCTAAAGTGTAGTGTACTGGGTAGTGGTTTCGGTGTTCAAGCAGAACAGAACATACACTCAGAAAAAGAGGTCTTTGCGAAAGTACATACGCGTAGACAAAATAAATGTCATTATTTCCTTCTATCTTTCATATTCAAGTATGTCGTACGTGTTTTTTGGTCCACCGATACCTTCTAACAAGGGTGGTGTCAAAAAGATAAGTTTCTCGATACACTTAAAGGTCAGAGTACTTAAGGCGTTCTGATTTAAACTGGGACTTACAAAATTTGGTACCGAGGATAATGTAATGTATATCAGTTTCCAAACTTTACTGTCACCTCGAAAAGACGAGACCTCTACTACTTTCGACGTGAGATACACGTATATTTCAGTAATAAGTATTAGTTTTTCCCTTTTATTTAGGTCATATGGTAGTAATTTTCTCCAATAAAGAGGAAACATTCAAGGTATTTGATGGTACTTTTGACATCAACATATATGATTTAAGAAAGACAACAACAACAAAACAATAAATAATATGATTCAAGAACTTAGTGAAACCTAAGTGTATAATAAATTAAGATTTTTAATAGTAAACTATCACAAGTTTTTTACATCTTCTCAATAGTGGATTAAGGCTCTAAGTCAGTTACAATGAAATTATTTCTTAAACTTAATTTAAAATATACATCTAACACTGAACGTTTTGGGAATTCCAGTTACAGGATAATCTGTCAAAAAAGTTTACGTTTATAATTTAACTTATCGAAACCGAAGTTTCAAGATTTCTGTTTTTAAGATTTGTCATCCAGTAAAAATTACGTCAGTTAGTTTTTACGGATGTGTCCGATCATGTGCATATCTAAATTCGACACTACTATTTACTACTATGATAACTTAAAAAATTAGTTGTATAGATCTGATATTTAGTTTTATTTATAAGAAAGAAAACTTTTACAGGGGAATCTTGTTTTCGACAATTGGGATGTCGTAGTGATTTATATGAGATCCCCTGGTGTTTGGAAAAACTTTACTATACATTTACACACGAATATAAGTATACAAGTAAAAAAGACCCTCCTCTCTCGAAGAAAGTATAAGAATACCCCTATACACTGGGGTTGTTCCAATTTTTGTTGATATCTTTACATATTACGGTCACTGTGACGGTAAAATGCTTTCTAAAAATCATGATATTAACTCCTCGATATCTTAAACTACAGGTACGTATTTAAGTAGTCACTACCGTTAAGAACTTAAGAATTCCTTCTAAACTAAACTCGTTTATCGAGTTTTGTTATACCTCTATATAAATTATTTACTCCTCCTATCAGGTCGACAGTTTTTTGTGAAACACTTACCTACTAATTGACAGAAACTCTTGTAAAGGTTCTGTCCTCCACTTGATTTAGGTAGATCATTCTCTCCGTCAGGGACGGATGATAACGCTCATCTCCGTTCGCCAGTAAACCCACGTTTTCAAGATGACCCAGGTTTGGTTTATTTTTGGTACGTACTTGTGGATGTGTATTTTATAAGAACGAGACATTGTACGTTCGGAGGAGTGCACTCATGGGACCGAACTGTACTTTCAGTGTGTCTTTGTGTTAGTAGTCCTAAAAAAATTTGGTAAATAGTACGTAAATAATAATAATAATAATAAAATGAAATGTTATAACATAACCAAAACGTTATGTAGTTGTACTTAGGTGGTGTCCACATGTACACAAGGGGTAGGACTTGGGGGAGGGTGGAGGGAGGGACATGGTAGGGAGACCCAGTAGGGTCACGTGGTCGGGGTTCGTAGGCCATAGGACGTAGTTTGGACCTGACCACTAAGTAAAAAATATACTATAATATGTACAAAGTTACGATAAGAGGGTTTAGTAGGGTGGGAGAGGGAGAGGGTGTCTCGGGTCTCTATTTAGGTGAGTGGATACCTGTGGAATAGAAACTGTTTCCTCCGTTCTTATATGTTACCTCTTTTCTGTTAGAGAAATTGTTCACGACGACCCTTTTGACCAGTTGGCAAACACTTTCTGACTTTGATCTTGTGAAGGATTGTGGTATGTGTTTTTATTTGAGTTTTACCTAATTTCTAGATTTACATTCTGGTCTTTGATATTTTGATCTCCTCTTGTATCCGTTTTGTGAGAGACTGTATTTAGTGTCGTCCTAGGAGATACTGGGTGGAGGGTCTTATGTCCTTTATTTTCGTTTTTATTTGTTTACCCTAGATTAATTTTAATTTTCGAAGACGTGTTGTTTCCTTTGATATTCGTTCCACTTTTCTGTCGGAAGACTTACCCTCTTTTATTATCGTTCACTTCGTNCCTAGATTAATTTTAATTTTCGAAGACGTGTTGTTTCCTTTGATATTCGTTCCACGTTTCTGTCGGAAGACTTACCCTCTTTTATTATCGTTTACTTCGTTGACTGTTTGTTGATTAGAGTTTTTATATGTTCGTTGAAGACGTCGAGTTAAGGTCTTTTTATTTGCTGGGTTAGTTTTTTACCCGGTTTCTTGATTTATCTGTAAAGAGGTTTCTTCTGTATGCCTACCGATTGTTTGTGTACTTTTCTACGAGTTGTAGTGAGTAAGAGTCTCTTTACGTTTAGTTTTGGTGTTACTCCATGGTGAAGTGTGGTCAGTCTTACCGACGACAGGTTTTCAGATCTTCGTTATTTACGACCTCTCCCACACCTCTTTTCCCTTGGGAGAATGTGACGACCAGTCTTACGTTTGATGATGTCGGTGATACCTCTTGTCACACCTCTAAGGAATTTTTTTTGACCTTTATCTTGACGGAATACTGGGTCGTTAGGGTGACGACCCGTATGTATGACTCCTTTGGTCTTAACTTTCTCTGTGCACATGGGGTTACAAGTAGCGTCGTGACAAATATTATCGGTCCTGTACCTTCGTTGGATATACAGGTAGTCGTCTACTTACCTATTCTTTCGTCACCATGTATATGTGTTACCTCTTAATGAGTCGGTAATTTTTCTTATGTAAACTTAGTCAAGATTACTCCACCTACTTTGACCTCGGATAATACGTCTCACTTCATTCAGTCTTTCTTTTTGTGGTTATGTCATATGATTACGTATATACACCTTAAATCTTTCTACCATTGCTATTGGGACATACACTCTCTCGTTTTCTCTGTGTCTACACATCTTGTCAGAAAACTTAGTAGTCCTACAAGAAACTAAGAACATTTGACTAATTTGGTTCCTTTTGTAAATAGGACCGGACAAGGAAACTTATCGACCAAATTACACACTTCGTTGACCTTATTTCATCAAAAAGAAGGTCTACTTGTCACACTAGTAAGTGTTATTTGATCAGAGTTGTCGACGAATTCCAGAGGAACTTCGAAACGTCACTCCTTTGGAGGTATGTATGTCCTTTTTATATAGGACATTATACAAAGGTCTCCTAAGTTTACCGTTCCGAGACTTGACACACACCCTGGACGCTACGACCTATATGTCCGACGTGACATAAACGGACTTTTTCTTGGCCCATGTGTCCTGTCCTACAACGAGACTCGTCACCGTCGACTCGATACAAATCAGTAAACAGAGGTAATACAAGAGTAATTGGGGGTAATTTTTCGCCTCTTAGTAATGGTCTCAACGCCTTAGATCCATGATTCTCGGAAACTCTGTGTCTCCTCTCTTTATGGTAGCACAGATAATTGAACCAAAGAAAAAAAAAAAACCGTTGTGGGACACCGTACGCCCTCGAATCAAGGAGTGGTCCCTACCTTGGGCAGAGGACGTCACCTTTATACCTCAGAGTTTGGTGACCTGTGGTCCCTTCAGGGACTGACAAAGACAATCTTTTGTATAAGGTATAAGGTTTGTCATGTGGACCCATTTGGTCGAACGAGACGTGGAACAAAAACGTTTATATTCGTTTATTCTCTTGACTAGTACTCACCTACCCGTGATCAGAGCCCCACGCTAAGGTCTACATGTTGATCTTTGAGGTAAGTGAAATATATTAGAGTCAAAGTCGTAGAATCCTGGACTCCCACAGATCCGTCTATTAGGTAGAATTTGTAAAATATTGCGATTAGACGACTTAACAAGTTTAATAGAGAAGGAAGGTCTGTTGTTGAGGCATTTGGAAAGATGAGAAGTGAACGATAGACGGATGAACTCCAAAATGTGTCTGAAAGGGACAAATATTTCGTTTCCAATTGGTACCCCCTTCACCACGTCACACTGTAGTTACTGTGTGACCGACAGAAAGTAAGACGCCGAGGTACTTCCTCGTAGTGTTGCACTTAGTCTTGTCGACCTGTACTTTGGCCCAACCTGGTACTACCCTTTTCTTTACGAATTAATGGGAAAGGTAGTTCAATTAAAAAGGGGAAGCCGTTACATTTGTTTCCGTTTAGACGAGAACAAACCAACAGACACTGGACGATAGGAACTGGAGGTAGGAGGTCACGGAAAGACAAGAACGGAGGGAGAGGGAACGATTCGGAACGTGACGTCCGAGAGAAATAATTTCTTTTTTTTTTTTTTTGGTCTTTTAAAACTGGTCCCGTGTTCGTACTTTTCGTCGATACCGAGGTTTGCGTCTGACTGAACGTTAAGATAATTTTACAAGTGACTCCCTGAGGGGACCACTAGGTCACCGATTTTTAGGTTCGTCGGTTACACCCCAAACTGGGGACTAGACCCTTGATCTAGGACATCCGACGTTGATTCAAGGGTATGGTGTTGATTTCTGTGGTGTTACTCCTAGTTCTAAGGTTCACGGTGTCGATTCTGGACCGTGTCGGTCCATTTACAAAATTTTTCATCAGGTAGATATTTAGTCCCTTTTCTCTTCTTAAAACAAAGGTGAAACCAAATTAAACTAGACTATTATGGTCCAGAAACTCTGTCACGACGACTCTCCTGGCAGCGGGCTCTTCTCTCCACCTCCCCATAAACCTAGAAGTGAGACTCGTCCCAGTGTCGGATTACCAACCTGTGAACAACTAATAAAATAAGGTGTCTCTTCGACTCCGTTATCTGTCTGAGATACAGGTCTAAGTATCGACGAAGTCGAAGACCCGAGACCGACAAAGTTCCGTCCTTGGACCTCTCTCTCCGACTCTACGGTTCTGGAGTGGACGACTCTAGGTCCCCAAGGATATCAGAGGTGCCTGGGTCAGTATTGGACGGGACGACCTCGTGGTGAATTCGGAGGAAAGGTTTACTACCTTGCCCTGTGCAGACATCTGATGCCTTGCGTGACCTCGGGAACACTCTCACTGAGTAAAATACACTCGAAACTTCTCGCCCTCCTGAAGACTCGTAGAGAAACAAGGCGTGTAGGTCTTTCTAGGTGTCTAGGTGAGGTCACTTTTGCCCACGAAGGAAAAAGGACAAAAACAAAGGGAAACTGAAAGGGTACGATAACTTATGTGACAAATTGAACCTACCGACGTCTTCCCAAGTAATGAACCTAGACGGTATTCGACGAAATGATGACGGAGATGATACTCTATAGGTTTAACTTAGTGTCGAAGTCGGTAAGATTCGTTAGGATACACAAACAACATAACCCTCAGAGCTTCGACCTAAGTGAGGTGAGAAGAGAATGAAAAAGAGTCGGGTTCGGGTAGAGATTCTAGATGTCTCTTAACTAGAGAACTCTCGATCTCGTCAACCTTATGTCTTGTTCTCTCCAGTCGATTCGGAATGTCATCGGTCGGAGGGGATAGGGGGTATGGGTAACCTGAGAGGGACTCTGATGTTGTTTACCAAGGTTCTCTACTCGACGAAGGGTTCTGAGACTACTTTTCGTGAGAACTGGGTCTTCCCGGTCTTCATGGGTCCTCTGTTACAGGTCGAAGGACTGAGGGTTTCCTAGGTCCTCCTTTCTGAAGTGAAAGGGACGGAGAATCCGTTTGTTAAGACTTATAAGAGATATGCATAGAGACTCCTTACCTCGGGGTCAAGGGGAGCCTTCATTGGACGAGAAATGTCATGGAGAATAACCTACAGAAGGAGTGAAGGGGTTCGGAGTGGACACCGAAGGACCCTGGTGGAGTGTTTATTTGTTAAACATGGGTGTAGGGACAGAGTCTTAAACGAAGACGTCTTGAGTCCGATTCTGTCGGTTCTATCAGTTATTGGACAGAAAGTGTCGAATTATCGTTTTTACCCTTACGACGGAGATAAGAGGACTGAATGTCGAGAGAATACGATGCGACGGAAAACAATCCCTTGTAATTCGGTCGCGGACGGTGGATTTCTCCCTCTCAACCCCTTTGTCCGCAAAACATAGTATATTAGGACTCGTGATCTGGTGTCCACTGACCACTTTCTACCTAGGACTCGTCAGTGGACATCTGACCGGTTGTCTGAGACTTAATTCCACCGGAGAGTACTCTGGAGGTGGATGGTCCTCTCTTAGGTGTAAACTAATACTACTTTCCTTAGGTGGTCGAAGAAACTGAACCTCACAAACCACCATTTTATATGTCTCTTTCAAAGTTTCGTCTCTCACCGAATTTCCGTCTCTAAATGAGTTCCTCTTTCCTCCTTTGTCTTCGGTACCTACCCCGTCTTCTCTCTTCGCAGTTCTCAATGAACCGTCGTAGTCCTCTCATCTTTCTCCTTTTCTACTTTTTCAGAGCCTACGAGGCTCACCTACCGACAATCAACTCAAAGATGTTCTTGACTACCTCCCCGATAACGGAAAGTTTATTGAGTCAATGACTCCGAGTTACTTTACAGAAGGAGTGAGAGACTGAAAAGTTGGTTAGTTCAATTCTCAGACTGAGGGTACGACCTAGAACGTTCAAGTAAAAGATTAAAACAACATATATAAATATGAAATTTGTAAAGTTTTCACGAAAAATTTTATGATAAAATTCTTAATATGAATATAGAAAAATGTAGGTAAAAAATTTTTCCTTGTAAATGGAAAGATCACCAAAGGTTACAGGTCGTAGGAGTACTTGGAACATGTGTCTTCCTTTCTATCACCTGGTTCTTTGAATCTCTTTCAATTTCTCCCCTTGTCGGACCAGAACGTCTTGTTTTGTTCATATTATTTGACGTAAAAGTTTTGACTGGGACCACCCCTTTGTTTAGTCCGTTATAGACCATATTGTCCTTTACCCCACATATGTCCGTAAACATACTACTCCCGTTACTAAACGGAATATACGATTCTTTTTACAAAATTTTGGTTTAGGACACTCTACGATACTACTGGAACCCTTTATATGATACCTAATTACATTTTACAATAAAAGATAAAGGTCCTTCTAAAATAAAATTAGATGATGATAAAATCTAAATTTTAGATGATAAATTTAGATGATGATGATCCAAATTGATTCTCCAGATCTTTAGTAATATTGTCTGAAAGGATTACGTTACTGACCGACATAATCATACGATCCTGACAAAATTGTTTTAGGGTGTCTGACTTACTGAATTTGTTGTCTTTAAACAAAAGGGTATCGAGACCCTCACTTGTCGGGTCCTGACTCAATAACCGACAAGGTCGAAGACCACCCGGGAGGAGGACCGGACGTCATCCTTCGGAAGAACGACACACGAGTGTCCAGGAAAGGAGTCGTACACAAGTCTCTGTCTTTAACCCTAGAAAGAAGGAAAAGGACTACTTCCGTGATTAGTTTGGATCTGTCGCATAATTTTACGTCTCTGTAGTGAACCGGTTGTTTCCAGGTATATGAGTTTCGATACCAAAAAGGTCATCAGTACATACCTATACCTCAACCTGGTACTTCTGCCGACTCGTAACTTCTTCACTACGAAAACTTAACACCACGACCTTTTCTGAAAACTCTCAAGGAACCTGACGTTCCTCTAGTTTGGTCAGTTAGGATTTCCTTGGAACTTGTAAGTAACCTTCCTGACTACGCCTTCGATATTATGAAACCGGTGGACTACGTTTCTCAACTGAATAACCTTTTCTGGGACTACGACCCCTTCTACCTTCCGTTTTCCTCTTACCCTGTCATCTCCTACTCTACCAATCTGTCGTAGTGGCTGTACTACCTGTACTCAAACTCGTTTGAGACCCTCTCTCTCCTGTCTTCTCGGACCGTACGCCGTCGGTACTCCAACGTTTCTCAACCTGCACTGGATCGCTGACTTGTTCTTAGGGTAATACTTCCCTGGGCGGGAGTACTGAATTATATTGGGGTTGATGGAGAGTTTCTCGGGTAGAGATTTATGGTAGTGTAACCGATCCTTTCCTCAATTCATTGACAAACGGTTGTGGTACATAGTTATTCGTGAAGTACCCAGAAGGGACCACCAGGTCTCCAATTCTGGGTACGGGGGTGACGTCCCCCGTACCCGAACTAGGGACTAACTCTTGATTCTAAGGTGTACGGTACACCACTCGGGTCTTCTAATTTTTTTTTTTTTCGTAAAGTCGTCTGAAGAGGCCACCAGGTCACCGCTTCTGAAGCTCTAGGTGACTTCTAGGGACCAGTCTTTTGATCTATAGTGTGGGATGTTGATTTCTAGGGTATACGACGTTCCTTTTACCTCTACGACGGACGACGTCACTTCTGGACCACGTCGGATTATTGACTATTTATATATTAGAATTTTTTCGTGTAACCATAAAATTTATAAGGACGTCACCATTATCCCACTCACTGTCTCATAGTCAAAAAAAACATTATCTCTTGATACAGTTATTCAAAGACTCTTTTCTTATTTGGTATAAAGTAGTTATAAAGTTATAATTGATATGTAACTTTAATAATATAAAACCTATGTGACCAATTTATCTAATAATTTTAACAAAAGTGGAAAAAAGAAGGAATTACACTGATAATCCTTTAAATTTCAATATATACACCGAGAGTAAATAAAGATAGTCTGTCACGACTAGATCTCTTAACTCATACTCGAGCTGAATGCGTTTATTAATTTCTGTACAAATAGACTTCCGGCCTCAATACTTCTACCCTTTAACGTCGAACATTTCGTGCCAGACAGTCTTTGAACTTTTAGATTAAACCGTATATCACTTCGTAGATGTTTACGACTATCGCTACCTATTCCTCTTCTTTTCGGATTAATTCATATTAGTCTCTCCTAAAAGACTCTTCCTTAATCTCCCTCTTTCTCTTACTATTTAAACGTTGTTGATAGTGTGATTTTTTGATGAAGATGGGTTTGTCGTCGGTTCTCTACGTTTAAAAACGAAAAACAACTAACCTGGGTTTAAAGAATCGAACCGTCAGTCTCAAGAAAGAACTGTTAGTCCCGAGGTGGAATCGTTACGTAATGATTCATCTACTTACCTAGATAGTGATTCCGGTTCACTTAGATAAACAACTTCTCTTTTATGTAAAAAACTACAGGATGAAGGTTGACAAGTGTCTACGATAAGGTGGGTTGGTGTTGTCGAATAAAGATGAGATACTGTAGCCACGTCGAAAGTCTAAGGTCGAGTTTTCAGGATAAGAGATGGGTGTGCCGTGTCTATTGGTGTGTGGTCTCTACGAGGAACGGGGGTTCTAGGAAATTGCACGAGGACACGTAGAAGGGAAGACATGAACAGTGAGACAGACCAAACAATCGACACCGCGTAAGATCAGCTCACCGGAGACTGGTGTTGGAATAACGAGGTCCGAACTGAAAGGAACAGACATTTCACCCCACTATTGACGTGAACAGAGTATCTACTCGTACCTTACTTACTTTTGTACATTTCAAAATCTTATCTTAGATTACCTATTATTCCTAATCTATTTAAATCAACGTTAATAATAATACTGACTATAACCAATACGTCGTGTCCGGACATCCAGAGTAAAAAGGTAGAGTTAACATTTAAAGAACTTCCGATTCTCTTTACAAAGGAAGAAGGAGATCGTCTCCCAGAATGTTTCTCAATCTTATATCGTTTATAGTCAACTACTGGTGTTATGGTAAAAGTAACCACGAAAATTTAAAAATTTAAATTTATATAATTTATATATAATACCTACTTAATGTTCCCCGAGCCTGTCTGTAACTCACCTCCTCGGCGGTATGGATTTTTCAACCAGTCTTTTCCGAGACTACTCTACCTCAGTATCGCCCCCGTTCTCCCAAGACACTCGATTCTTACCTCTCCGTTCACATCACCCATTACAATTTGAATATACAACATCGATACAAACGTAAATTGAAACCCCCTTTGTACTTTCATTATGTTCTTAAGTTCTTCGTCACCCGAGTAAAACGAAACGAACCCTTACAGTCGATCGGGATCCTGGAAAATGAAAGAAGGTAGAAGTGAGTAGGAAAGGGGAGGATACATTGTCAAGAGAGAGACTTAGTACGAAGGATGGGATGTCAAGCAGACAAAAAAAGTAGTTCATTTTTCTTTGAGTGATACCAAGCATACCACTGGTATACGGGACTTAAAAAAAAATGACTTCATATCAACTAAAGGTTACAACACAATCAAAGTCTACATGTTCTACATGTCGTGTTACTAAGTCAAGCGAGAGAGAGAAAGAGAGAGAGAGAGAGAAAAAGAGAGAGAGAGAGAGGTATGTATATATATATATATATATATATATGTGGTGAAAAAAGTCTAAGAAAAGGGAATATCCAATAATGTTTTATGACTCAGATCAAGGGACACGATATGTCATCTAGGAACGACCAATAGATAAAATATGTATAACCCGAAGGGACCACCGAGTCTACCATTTCGTAAGCGGACGTTACGTCCGCTGGGTCCAGGTTAGGGACCCAGTCCTACTAGGGGACCTCTTCCCTTACCGATAGGTGAGGTCATAGGAACGGATCTCTTAAGATACTTGTCTCTTCGGACCTCCCGATGTAAGGTACTCCAACGATTCTCAACCTGTACTGACTCACTGATTGTGTGAATGTGTGTTTGTGCAATTATGGTTGGAGAATTACGAGACTTAGAAATTCATATTAAGATTTATTGACAGTTCTAAGATAATATAGAATAGTCTAGTGTATTATACTAAGGAGCTTCCCTTTTTCTCTTTGTATAAAAGGAAGACTCGTTCCTGGTAGTGGAGGAAGACGTTACGTCCTCTACGACCTCTGGGCCCAAGTTAGGGACCCAGTCCCTCTAGGGGACCTCCTCCTTTACCGTTGGGTGGGGTCATAAGAACGGTCCTGTTAGAGTACCCGTCAGAAGATCATCCGATGTCGGGTACCCCAGCGTTTCTCAGTCTGTGCCGACTCGTTGACTCGTGCGTGTGACTCACTTGCAAATTATTACTGAGACGGGGTCTTACACCGACCGTAGCTTTTGTAAATACCTATCAAATCCATTTGACTTCGTTGGATTGCCGAAAACTTTTTGTACAGAGAACTCTCCGAATCTAGAAATACTCAGAGGATTATAGTGTGTTTGTAGTATTTAGTATCGCGTTCGACCCTCTTTACAGAGCGTCTAAGTACAACCCAGATTTTGTCACAGACTCACATACATGTACACACACCAAAACGTATACGTGTCTACACATACACTCACAATGACACGAACGACCCACTCTTTCTTTCGATTGACAATTTACTTTCTCTTTTCAAAGACGATTTACGATAGTTAAACAATCCTTTGGAACAGAAATATGAACTAATTTTTCTATAAAGTCAGAAACGGTGACCGATCAGTCAATAAGAAAAGAAAAACGGAATTGTTTCGTCGTCAAGACTCTGTAAGAGACGGAGAGAGAGTTATTTATAGGAGTGGACCCCTTGTCACCGCCTTTCCTGTCTATTGTTGTTTTGCAGTGATCCTCACTCCGTCTACGTGTAAAGGCGAGTACCTTAGATGACAGTTTGTGCTTCCGATGTAAAAGACTTTGCTCTCTTATAAGGAAGTTTTTGTGACACAACGGTACTTAAATCCTTTGAGTTCGAGGCAAAAAGTTCAATAAAATCATCACAAATAGAAAGTAGTATTACTACTAATGTTAAATAGTTTTCGTTTTGAAATATACAAAATTAAGAAGATCTATCCTATACTCTAACAAAGGGTTTGATATTAAACAACCTAATTTTACCAAATATATACTTTTTTTCCTGTTTGTTTTGTTGAATTTTTTTTTAAACCAGGCAATTTTACTCTTTACGACGTACGGAGTCAGATGGGACTCGAAGAGTTACGTACAGTCGTACAACTTCCGAGACTTTTCTGGACGTTACATCTTTGATGGAACAGATTTAAACACTAAAGATCTGACAAAACCCTCTTCCGTTACCGTGGAGTGAGGTCATGAGAACGGACCTTTTAGGGTACCTACCTCCTCGGACCATCCGACGTCAGGTACCCCAGCGCTTCTCCGTCTGTACTGACTCACTGAAGTGAAAGTGAAAAGTGAAAGTACGTAACCTCCTTCTTTACCGTTGGGTGAGGTTACAAGAACGGACCTCTTAGGGTCCCTGCCCCCTCGGACCACCCGACGGTAGATACCCCAGCGTGTCTCAGCCTGTGCTGACTTCGCTGAATCGTCGTCGTCGTCTGACAAAACTGACGACTTACAGACTGACAAACACTGGGGTACCTGACATTGGGTAGTCCGAGGAGACAGGTACCTCAAGAGGTCCGTTCTTATCGAAAATATTAAATGATTGTGAATAATTGTAGGATTTACAGGTATGTGTCCACTTACCTATTTCCACACTATGTATGTGTGTCTCACCTTATGGCGAGTCGGCAGTTTTCTCACTTTATTACGGCGACCGTCGTCACACCTTCCTGTTATGATTATTCAGTCTTTCTCTTTCTGTTTGCGGTAGACTATGGTGAATGTACACCTTAAACATTATAATGTGGTTACCTGAATAGATGTTTCATCTTTGTCTGAGTGTCTACATCTCTTGTCTGCACCGACGGTTCTTCCCCCCCGGACCCTCTCCCTACCGTAAACTCTAAGCGTCTGTGTTTGGCATCTTACCTAATAGTTCCAGGATGTGATACCGTCCTCTTGATATAAGTTATAGGGCACTGTTTGGTATTACCGTTTCTTATCTCTTTTAAACATCTATACATACATATTGACTTAATGAAACAACATACTGTCTTTAATTGTGTTACAACTTTTAGTTGATATGAAACTATTTCTTATTTGTCTTTTCTTTTTGTCTGACGAGAATCGTCTACGAGAGTTAAATAAGTCTGACAGATCCTTATATGGAAAATACTATATAGAATTCCTCAATGAGGTATATAATAAAAAGTATAATTAATTGTTCTTTCACTGTTCTATCTTTTTTCATATGAGATCCTTATCATGTAAAGATACTCAGTTTCAAGTCGTTTGTAAGAACTTATACGCACTCACTACAAGACTAAAGCTAAACAACTGCCCTTTCCGACGTAAAAACCGCCCTACTCGTGTGTAAAACCAAGGAGACCAGGGTCACACTAACGGACAGAACGGTGTTAATAATTGTCGTGGGAGTAGTGAGAGTTCTCACACGAACAACATTTCTACATACTAGTGGGAATAATCCGGTACAACTGTTTTCGTAGGATTTTATGCCTACATGTCTGGAGGGTAAAATCCAAAAAAGAAAAAGAAAAAAAAACTTTTCTGATTTTGTGTCTCATCCATCTTCCTTCTTTTCCTTTGAGATACCGACCAAAAGTCAGGTCCAATGGGTCGATCGTTTAGGGAGAGCCACTTACCCCCGATCTCTCTCTCACACCTCACAGGGGCGGGCAGACGGACCGAGTGGGGTCAACAAAAGTCACGAGTTGTCCAGGGACGGTCATACTACCCGGTCTCGTACAAGTGGAACTACCCGTCCCCGACTCGGTGTCGACAACGATACGTAAAACTGATGGTGGATGTCAACTTGAAGAAGCTGAAATGTGTCCAGTTATCTAAGCCACTCCTAAGTTACTCTATATCCTCAGGATGAACCTCATCAATCTTAAGATTTCGGTTGACGACGACGACGACGACGACGACGACGACGATTCCGCGAAGTCAGCACAGGCTGAGACACGCTGGGGTGTCTGCCGTCGGGTGGTCCGAGGGGCCAGGGACCCTAAGAGGTCCGTTCTTGTGACCTCACCCAACGGTAAAGAAGGAGGTTACGTACTTTCACTTTTCACTTTCACTACAACGAGTCAACACAGGCGGAGAAGCACTGGGGTACCTGACGTCGGATGGTCGGAGGAAACAGGTACCCTAAAAGGTCCATTCTCATGACCTCACCCCGCGGTAGCGGAAGAGACGATTTCGGTTACCTATGTGAATTATTGTCAATAACATTTTTTTTTTTTTTTTTCAGTTGTGGACAACTTTCAAATGATACAAACTCGTCGACAATGTTCCAAAATTAAAAGTGTTTAGACACTATATTTATGATAATAATATGGGTAAAATGTCTCCTCTTTTGACTCCGTGTTGGATTTTATCAATGGGTTCCCACCGCTATGTTTAGGTTTTCTTTGAATAAACCGAATATTCCGATGTACTGAACGGGGTTTCTCGAACTTTTGATCCGGTTACTTAGACTTTTATCTAATGTCCCTACGAACAGAATTAAGTCTGGATAATCCTGACTGTCAAACTAGGTTTTAACACACAACCTGTTCCCAATGGTAGGGTGAGTCGATTAAGGGTACTGGCTTAGACCCTATTAAAACAAAGGTCCGGAGTGAGTGGTCTAGAAATCTTATATGGGTTCTCTAGTGTACTGACTTAACTGACGATATTTATATATTAATGTCAGTGTGAATTAAACATTCTCTTTTTATGTATACACTTTTGCACTAACCTACCGTTGACAATGAACGGAAGGTTAACGACATATAAAATTTAATACACATATAATTTTATATTCATATGAAATTTGATATAGTTTACCCTCTATTTATATTAAATTTATGGTTTTTCATCTATATACTAAAATAGATGAAGTTTTCTAAATTAGACTAAAATTTGTATAAATTAGTTTCGTAAACTTCACGAATAGACTTTTCGGAATAGTATGTAATCCGTATATATTGATCGGAGTCAGTAACCTTTATTAGATATATGTAAGGGGTAAATCTTCAAATAGAACAAAAGAATGTCCTATTCCCATAGGTTCAGACTTTCACTTTGTTCCTTCAGGTACCGAACTTAAAAATAAACACAAGAATGTCGTAACCCCCCTTTAAGTGAAGAACTTTGTCCTCCTAAGACTTTCCCTTGAACGAGATTATTCTCGGAACTATTATCATTGTTAGTAAGACCCTTTCATCGGCACTGTAATCTTCTTAATATTCACCAGGAACAGACACTATCCAAGATATAGGTTATAACTCCTGGATGACACGTGTCCAGTGACACAACCAGGACTTTGTACTTTTACTTACTCTAGACTATAGACTAAAGTTCTATAAATGTATGATCACTCAACCTATACAGTACATATAATATATCTATATTCCGTGTACTATTAAAAATATATCTAAATGTTCTTAGTCCACTTTTCTGTCAAGGGAGAACATACTCTACTTTACATTATCCCTCTCCTCTTTAGTTCTTTCTACTTTTGCACCTAGAGGAGGAGAGGGAGGCGGTTGACGGGACGTAATATACTTAACTAAGGACAGGAACTTTACAACCGAGTCTATTAAACGACCTTTATTCCCTTCCCGTCTCCCTCCCTCTCTTTCTCATTCTGTCCTTCCTTTGTCACTTCACACTCTGATTCCATTCTATAACCCTCACTTAGGACCTGCTAGTCTTCGTCGTCTTACCACCGCCTTATGTCGTCCGGTCACTCCAAACCCCCTACTGTCCATTCACTCGACCCGATGTCTCGTCCCAGGGACCCCCCATACTCCCTCGTATTCGGTCTAGTATGTCTTTCTCCAGACTCGAAGTATAGACCACCCGAGGTATCACCTCCACAAACACGGGAGTAAGGACTCATTCTGCCGGCGACGTCGAATCCTTGTTCCGGTACTACTCCCAGTCCCGACACTACACCTGGTTCGTCCGACCAGACACGACCGCGGAGTCGGAGTCGTGGGGCGATCGGATCGGACCCGGGGTAAAGGGGTGCACGGGAGGGTGGTGCAGGATGAAGGACGTCCGTGGCTATAGGGAAAGAGGTCTTCGTACTAAGTGCTTCGTCGTACCACCCTCACTTCTTCGGACCCAAACCCCAAGTCCATCCAAACCAAAAGTTTAAGACTGATGGAAAACCCATTGACCTGTTCAGTGAGTTTGAAAGACTCGGAGTCAATGGACGTTTTAGTCCTATCATTATAACTGTAGAATTTACAGTACTCAATAATGAAATATGGGTGACTCGCCCACTTTTAATCCTTATTGTTTTTATTACTAACGACTACCTTTATCATTAACAATGTCAGAAGAGTCTTTCGGGAAACCGTTATAGATAATTTTTGGATAAGAGGAGTTCCCTCTTACGTACGAAACCTTAAAAAGGGTACGTTTATTTTCGTGAAGAACATTTCTATATACCCGTTTCTGTAGATAACGTCGTAACAAACATACCGTTATTTCACCCTTCTTTCACGAACGAGTAGTATCCTATTACGAACTTATTTGATATCACGTAGGTTCGATACCCCATGTGAACTCGAAATTTTACCTACTTAATCTAAATGTGTTTACTGATGTTCGCCAAAGGTGTTTCAAAACGACAGACATTGTTCACGTATCTTATACTGCATAAAAAATCTTTTATTCGTGTACATAAATTGTTATCGCTTTTTAAAACACGGAGGATGACACATAGTTTGTAAGGAACTGTACAAATTCCCCCAACTGAACAAAATTACAAGTTATAGGATACTACCTCCACAGTAGTAAGGGTAAAATGTATACTCCTTTGGCTCCACGTGTATCTACTTTATTAAACAGGATTCAGTGTATCGAGTCTCCTCTCGACCTTAGACCTGAGACCCTGAACTCAAGTCTCTGATCTAAGAATTAGTTACACGAAATGAGAGACTTATAGACCTTCCACCCTTCATTCGTTTGTTCTATTTACCTTTAATATAATCTTAGCGTATAACATATTGACTAAATATGTTTTAAAATGTACCAACGTTTATAAGTCTTTCACTACACACTTCTTTACCGGGAGTCTTACGTTTACCATCAACAGAGTTCCTCGACACTGATGTATATACAAAAATAAGAAAAAAAATTCAGAATTGAGAAAAAAAAATTTGAATAAAAGTCAACCTCCTATTAACGAAATGTCACAGTATAACCAGTACACAAAAATGAGACAAGGAATTTGTGAGGGTAATTAATAGACTTAAAAGATATTACTTGTATATAATAAATTTTTTAGTTTTTTCCTTGTGTAAGATAAGTAACATTTTTTTTAATTCTAAACATACGTAAAAAAAGTAAATAAACTTAAAGGAATGTCCTTACTAGTACTTGTAAATGGTTCAATTTTCTTGTAAAGACCGATCATATCTTAAATTTTGACTTTGGTTTCTTTACTGAGTTTTACCTCGGACCCATTCATTTAATATCTGAAAACGAGTAACCTTAATAATTATTTACTATAATCTGATAGTTTTCTGTACCTTTTTTAAAGTGTCAGAACGATATAAATTTTCTGTTGAAGTTTTACCGTACGTAACGTCTTATGAGGGGGAGGTTTTTTTTTTTGGTGTATATATATATACACCACCGGATCTTTTTCTGACCTTCAAATATATGGTCGTATGATTATACAAATAAAGAGCCCTAACTGTAATACTCACTAAAAAAGTAAAGGAAAAAACGAATAAAAAAGTAACTTATTTATGTGTAATGAAAATTTTATTCTTCTACTCCCATTCGTTATTTTTTATAGAATTAGGAAAGGGACCATTTAGTTGGGTTTCAGTTCTAACATAGGACTCCTTGACTAGTATCTATATGTAAGTCTAAATAGATTTTATATTTATGACGTAAAGACATAATAAATATTGTCTCTCTCAACATTTATTGATTTATTAATTTGTAATCCTGTGACCGATACATTTAATACCCTGTTGGTATACTACTTTATAATACGGAGGTTATTTTTCATACGGATTTATGTACGCTTTTACAAGTCCCATACAGTGATTTACTTTTTGTTTGAAAAGAAAAAATGTTAAATTAGAGACTTTACTTTTCCTAGTATACGAAAACAATGGAAAATATGAAAAGACGTAAGTTTTTATGAAAAGTTATTTATACGTAATACGAAAGGTCATCTTTTTGTTCACGATTTTGTAAACCTTATTCTATGATAGTAACAACTCCTAATACATTCTAGTAAACTCATAGACCGTACCCTCAATTATGACAATTTCATCAAGAAGAGAAAGGTTGGGGGTACGTGCGGAAAGAAAGAGAGGAAAGAGAGTCCAATGGAAAAACACTTTACTTTTTATCTAACATGTCTTTACATTTCGTGACGTCGTTATGCACTTGACACTTGAAGGACTACAAGTTCGACCAAAATCTTTTCCGTCTCCTTGGTCTCTAGTTTAACGATTGTAGACGACCTAGTAACTTTTTCGTTCTCTCAAGGTCTTTTTGTAGATAAAGACGAAATAACTGATACGGTTTCAGTAACTGTCACACCTAGTGTTATTTGACACCTTTTAAGAAGTTCTCTACCCTTATGATCTGGTGGACTGGACGGAGAACTCTTTGGGCATACGTCCAGTCCTTCGTTGTCACTCTTGACCTGTACCTTGTTGTCTGACCAAGGTTTATCCTTTTCCTCATGCAGTTCCGACATATAACAGTGGGACGAATAAATTGAATATACGTCTCATGTAGTACTCTTTGTGACCCGACCTTCTTCGTGTCCGACCTTAGTTCTTACGGTCCTCTTTATAGTTATTGGAGTCTATACGTCTACTGTGGTGGGAATACCGTCTTTCACTTCTCCTTGATTTTTAGGAGAACTACTTTAACTTTCACCTCTCACTTTTTCAACCGAATTTCGAGTTGTAAGTCTTTTACTTTTAGTACCGTAGACCAGGGTAGTGAAGTACCCTTTATCTACGCCTTTGTCACCTTTGTCACTCTCCGAAATAAAAAAACCCGAGGTTTTAGTGACGTCTACCACTGACGTCGGTACTTTAATTTTCTGCGAATGAGGAACCTTCCTTTCAATACTGGTTGGATCTATCGTATAAGTTTTCGTCTGTAATGAAACGGTTGTTTCCAGACAGATCAGTTCCGATACCAAAAAGGACACCAGTACATACCTACACTCTCAACCTGACACTTCTTTCGACTCGCGACTTCTTAACTACGAAAACTCGACACCACAACCTCTTCTGAGAACTCTCAGGGAACTTGACGTTCCTCTAGGTTGGTCAGGTAAGATTTCCTCTAGTCAGGACCCACAAGAAACCTTCCTGACTACGATTTCGACTTTGAGGTCATGAAACCGGTGGACTATACTTCTCAGCTGAGTAACCTTTTCTAGGACTACGACCTTCCCTAACCCTCGCCCTTCTCTTCCCCTGCTGTCTCCTACTCTACCGACCTACCGTAGTGACTGAACTACCTGTCCTCAAACCCACTTGAGGCCTTCAACCACTACCGTCCCTCCGGACCGTACGAAGTACCCCAGCGTTTCTCAGCCTGTGCTGACTCGTTGACTTGACTTGACGTGACTCAGGTCCTCTGCGAGGTAAACAGAATCGGAGAAGAAGTGACTTGATGGTCTCCCGTTGCCGAGAGTAAGGTGTGAAGTCTGAGAATGGTAGGCTCTCACTATCGGGTCTCCACAGTACCACAGACGTCTGTGAGGTATCCACGTATAGATCCCGTCCCCTTGTCGAGACAGGGTGACACCACCCAGTACCCCTCCTACGATCCGTCCCGCTCTTACCTAAGGTTCTTGTCCCTTTCCTGATTCCTTTTAGTCTACTCTCTTCAGACTCCCCTCGCAGTGCCCACTGGGTCGTATCACAAAGAGAGGTTACACATCTGTCCCTTGTCTTTGTCCAAGACCTCCGAATATCGATGAGCACCAACCCTCGTGAATACGAGTAGAGAACCCGAAGGGAACACCGAGTCGACCATTTCTTAGGTGGACGTTACGTCCTCTGGACCCAAGCTTGGGACCCAACCCTTCTAGGGGACCTCTTCCTTTTCCGATGGGTGAGGTCATAAGACCGGACCTCTTAAGGTACCTAACATATCAGGGACCCCAGTGTTTCTCAGCCTGTGCTGACTCGCTGAAAGTGAAGTGAAGTGAACGAGTAGGGACTTAGGTTAAGGAATATGTATTGGACTGGGAAAGAGACGACAGAAGAAACCGTTTAAACTGAGAAAGAGTTCGGAAGGGGGTAGGATGCCTTTAAGCCTGGCGATCCTCCGGACTTTGATCTAAGGTCACAATTCCACAGGAAACGGTTCACTGTAGGGTGAAGTATTTGTCGTCTGTCGTTACTGCACTGAATGAGTCTTGAGGTTTCCTTATGCTCGAGCTCACACACACATGGACTCGCAATCAACTAAAACAAGTATACTACTCGTATACCAAAGCAGATCGACTGGAAGTTTAAGTTTAACCCATGACTAATTCGTTATTCTTTATTCTACCCGGAGGGTCCACCAAATTACCACTTTCTTAGGTGAACGGTTACTTCCTCTACGACCAAACTAGGGACCCAACCCTTCTAGGGGACCTCTTCCTTTACTGTTGGGTGAGGTCATAAGAACGGACCTCTTAGGGCACCTGTCTCCTCGGACCGCCCGATGTCAGGTACCCCAGCGTTTCTCACCCTGTGCTGAATCACTGATTTGTTGTAGTTTTTCTTTATTCTATCCTCTTACTTCTACACAAATTTGTCGTAAAAAGGGGGAATAATCCACGGAATTGGAACCGACGTTCACTCCTACTAGATAATCCTCAATTGTCTTGTCTCTTAAGAGGAACTCAATCGTCTGGCTGATATAGAATTTATTACTACTACTCCTGTATCGTTAAAGTTGGTCTCATGAACTATAAGGATTACGAGTAAAATTAGGACCCAAATGTGCGGGGAAGTAGACTAACGGACATATAAACGATTGAATTTATCGGAATTGTAAACATGAGAACCCAAACATAAATTCCTAAATGTCACATTTGATGGTAATTTAGTTAGTGACCGTATAAAAATGGTCATCTCTTTCTTTAGACGGTTATCTGTTCACACACGGGACAAAATATTTACTGGAGTCTCGAGGATAGTTGACTGTCTATAAAAGAGTCCGAAGAGATTGAACCTCAAGTAAAGATAAGTCCGGACCGACAACGTAGGTAGGGTCTACCTACTTAATAAGTAGTCATAAGGAGGAGGAGTGTAGAGTAGGAGGGTCGAGTTGGTGACGGGTGGGTTCCCGACCCTACTCAGGGACCCTTGTCCACAGGAGACAGACCTTGAGTCTTAGATCGAGAACTAGATACTCAACATGGAGGAAGACAATCGCCAAACCTGCCAATCGTCAATGTGTCCCATTTACCCGTTATTCGTAGGTAGGAGTCTTGGACCACCCTTTACACAGATCTTATGAACTTGTTTTAGTGTCTGGATCTTCTGTAGGGGTTTCTACAAAGAAGAACTTTAATAAGACGAAGGTGTATGGACAAAATTAAATTTTTTTTTAGAATAGAAGGTTTGGTTCACTGTAATCGGACGAGTCAAAAAACAAATAAAAGTCAGGAACGTGAGATTCTTCTGTAACTCCAACGACACCCTCGGTTTTAATATTGTTTATATTTCGGTCGGTTGGTTATTCGTTTCGATTATTATTGATGCTCCGAGTTTTAGAGACTCTTAATATGACCTTTCCTATAATTTTTTTTTTTTTTTTTTCCGGTCAGGTATTATAACCACTAAGGTTCTGGATTCTTCTTCTACGACCCAGTCTACGTTTCGGATCTTTGTTTCTGTTCTCGTCCCCAAGGAACTCTTGGAAACCAGTCGTTTTACGAGACGTGAATTTGACCTCTCACATTATTCGTAAAAATATTCGTCAGAATATCGACGTCTCTAGTATTTATCGGGTCTGTAGTGGTTCTTCTATATAAAGACGTACATTGTACTGCCGCTCATAAACTTTACTTAAGAGTTGTGTGTACTTACGGAAAATTGGAGTAGTACTGGAGTTAAAACCTCCTAGAGTTACCGTTTAAGTAAAAAAAAAAGTAAGATTCGGTACAGAGATAGTTAGTTCGATTTGATACATTATAAAGGTTGTGAACGTCAGATATTCGTTATCTACGAATCAGATTCGTAACCTTACTTTTAGTCAATTTTATCACCAGAAGATATTTATGTACGATAAAGTCTTTTTTCCGTTTTTAGTATTTGACATATAAGATTAAAATTACCTTTGACCCAGTGTACATTTACACGTGAAGTTTTAAGAAAAGGAATCTATGTTCCCCAATTACCTATAATTGTTAAAGTCATTTTCTTAGGGGGTTTGAAGTGTAAACCAGATTAATCCTTTACCGTAAACACTATGTACTGTCTTGAGTAACCTGAATCGTGGTAATTTTCAAAGCGCATTTTTTTTCTTTGTGGATTTTCACAAGACTCTTTGACTAGGACCGTACTCGTTAATTGCCACACTCTAGGATTTTCGTACTTCTTTGTAGTGTCACACAAAGATATTTCCACACTGTAGAGGTTTGGTTTGTTGAGGTGTCCTTTTTAGAGTCAAACTTCGTGAATTAATAAAGAGAACAAAGGATTTTGAGACGATAAGATGAAGTTCTGTAAATGTTAAAAAAAATAGTGTCCGACTTACTAACCCTCCCGAAGAGTCCACCCAAACTAAGGACCAGCCCCTTGACTCTAGGGTGTACGACGCCTCGTTGATTCGGACACGTGGTGTTCTCTTCGTGGGGGGACGGGGGCGGTTTATCTTTTTCGGGTGTGTCACGTTTCTTTTGGCTCGTGCTTTTTTGGGAGTTTGTTTGTATTTTGTTGTTGGTTACAAGTAGCGTCGTGACAAATATTATCGGTCCTGTACCTTCATTGGATCTACAGGTAGTCGTCTACTTATCTATTCTTTCGACACCATGTATATGTGTTACCTCATAATGAGTCGGTAATTTTTCTTATGTAAACTTAGTCAAGATTACTCTACCTACTTTGACCTCGACTAATATGTCTCACTTCATTCGGTCTTTCTTTTTGTGGTTATGTCATATGATTGCGTATATATACCTTAAGTCTTTCTACCATTGTTATTGGGACATACGTTCTCCCTCTCCCACCCTACTAAACCCTCTTACCGTAACTTTGTACATATTATAGTATATTCTTTACTTAGTGGTCAGGTCCAAGATACGTCCTATGTCCTACGAGCCCCGACCACGTGACCCTACTGGGTCTCCCTACCATACCCCTCCCTCCTCCCCCCCTCCCAAGTCCTACCTCTTGTGCACATATGGAGACCGTCTAAGTACAACTACATAGCGTTTTGGTTATGTTATAACATTTCATTAATTGGAGGTTAATTTTATTTATTTAAACCAGAAAACTGCTCCTTTTTTTTTTTGTTTGGTTTTTGTGTATAAACTCATCATATTTCCCTCTACGGTTTCCTCAGTAATTTTTTTCTGCTTCTTGATCTTTTTCTGGTGGGTTTCGTTCTCTTGTCACCTACGACAGAACCAGGTGTCCTAGGGGGAAGTCCTTCCTTCTCGAAGGAGAAGATCGGCATCCGACGGGAGTAGGGAAGAGTTCGAAGATCCTAGTAGACTTGTCTTCTCTCTCCGAAGTAGGTTCTGGTGTCGGGGAAGGGGACCGTCGGTCACTGTCCACTGAGGAGTCACCCTCCAAATTCTCGGTCTGAGGGTGCGGGGTCGACCTGTAGAGTCTTGACAGTACGGTAGAAGTCGGACCGACGCCGAAGCCAACTCTTACGGAACGTCAAGTTAAATAAATAGGTCAGAACGTACGAAAGGAAAGTGGCCACAACTAAGGTTCTCGGGAGGGATTATTTCCAATCGAGGGATCAGAGGACCCCTTCGGTGGGACGCATCCATAGTCCACTTGTCAAACTCGTTACCCGTACATAACGACATAAGACACTCCATTAGGAGGTAAGATACCTCCTCTTCTGACTCGGTGTCTCTTCAATTCATGAACACTACTGTACAATTAGGGAACGATTCACGTTCTCAAGGAATACTTTCGGGTGCATGCAACGATCACGGTCTCTGTCCTAGATCCGGAGTTCGTAGACCGGGGTCTCGAGTGTGAGAATCGTCGATAGGAAGGATGTGTCCTACAGAGTGAATACTTTTGGCAAATGTCCGTTGTACTCTACTTTACTTAGTACATTTGTCAGCTCACAATAAAAATTCTGTTGAAACTAAAAGATTTGTAACTAAGGTCCTGATCGATTATAGTTAGAATGTGCGTCTATATAAAAGAATAGTGAGGTTTGACTTTTTTACGTAAGTCGTATAATTAGATTTTCAAGGTTCCTCCAGTTTACCAAATCGTCTACGGGTAAACATGTTGTTAGAGTAGATGGTAAACCTCACAAAAATCATCAATAATTAATGTCTAAATTTTATAATGAAAAACACACACCCCTGTTAGTCTCCCCCATCTTTACTGTTAAAGTAAAAGGAAATCCACTACGTATAAAATTTTTGACACAATAGACGTGTACCTACAGGGACTTTAAAGAGGGAGTTTAAAAGAGAATCTTGGATGTATTTAAAAAGAAAAGGAAAAAAGAAGAAAATTTCTATGGACCCAGTCGTTGTAAAAGAGTATCATTGACAGGTCTCTTACTCCTTACTACGAGAACAGTTTCTAAATAAAAGTTCCTACGGAAAGTTTGTAAAGAAAAAATAAGACAGGTCTATTACCTCAAGAGACCATCCACTAAGAGTTTACTTGGGTAAGGACTGTTCATCGACATTTGTCGGAGGAAGACAACAAAGTTTATTTGTAGAAGAAATTTGTATTAAAAAGGTTAGTAGGACAACAAAGTACTTATCAATGACAATCTCCTTGTTTACCTATATGTTTAAGACTTTTCCCATCTATACCTTATTTTATCTCGTCTAACCTATAAACGCAACCTTTGTCTGTACGAATTTCTCCTAACCTACCTAAACGAGTGATAAAGTAAAGGGGGTTTGTTTGTTTTAGGTCTACCAAAAGATTCTCAAACGTGTCTAAAAGTCTACTCATTCACCAGAGTATGGAAGTAGAAATGTCTGAAGTCGACGAAGGAGACTTCTTCCCGACCCGCGGCTTCGTCACGACCATGGTAGACATTCCGTCTTTCTCTGTGACAGAGTCTCAGGTATGACACTCCACCCGCGACGGAACGGGTGGAATGGAGGGTGAGGTGGCTTCTTGTATCCTCGGGTAAAGTACGAGAGTCTGTGACTTACCGGAAACCTCACGAGCCCAAACACTGGGAGGAGATACTGCTTACCTTGTTCTTGGGAATCAATTCGAACTCGGGTTCCTTGATCTTGACACAAAGCCACTTCTGACCCTGACACTGCGAAACCGGAAAACAAAGAAGGGAGCGGAGACACCATCCGATCAAAAGAATCATTTTCCAACGTGTAAAGATGTTTCACGAAAATTTCAGACCCAAAGGAGGCGTGGTGCGGAGCAGGGTAATCTGGTACGACAGTCCGACGTCCCCGCGCAGACTGCCACAGCCACGTCTCCGGGCCCCTTCCCCTCGCAAACAGTGTTTCGTGGTCTTCGGCGAACCACTAAAGTACAGTCAGCTCGTGTCCCACCCCTGATTCCTTGGACCTCCAGGGACAGGACGCGACGGGGCAGGGGGGGTTGGTGTCGTCGTTACTTGGAGTAGTCTCGACCAGAAAGATAAATCCTGGAGTCGTGAGGTCCCTGAGTGAGGTGGACCGGACGTCTTATCATTGATTGAATAATTGTGATTTTATCATTTAAATTCTACCCTTCCTAATGGTTTTAGTAAACCTTATCAATTATGAACTGTTTACCTTTTCCTTACATATGTAAAAAATACGTCATTGCTCCAATATTTTGATTTCTATTGAGTTTTTGCGTACTGTTTTGTATATGTGTGTGTGAGTCCTGTAAATATAATCGGATGTCGACCCGTTTGCACACAATCAACGAGTCAATACAGACTGAGAAACGTCGGGACACCTGAGATCGGATTGTCCGACGAGACGGGTACCCTAAGAGGTTCGCTCTTATGACCTCACCCAACGGTAAAGGAGGAGGTCCCCTAGAAAGGTTGGGTCCCTAGTTTGAGTACAGAGAATGCAGAAGACGCAACCGTCCGCCCAAGAAATGGTGATCGAGGTGGATGCTTCAGGAGACCTCACCCATCGGTAAGGGAAGAGGTCCCCTAGAAGGGTTGGAACCCTAGGTCGAATCCAGAAGTCGTGACGTCAATCTAAGAAATGAGAAACTCGGTGGTCCCTTCGAGTGTCGACTCGTTTTCTTAGATTGTTTTTAGATAATATTATTTCACAACTTATAGAGTTTTTTTCTAACTAAAAAGGTATGTTTCATTTTTTCACCGATGGAACCATTACGGAAATTTTGAAATGTCTATATAAAGAATTTGACTTAGAAACTTTATCATAATTATAATAAGACACTCGTTAATTATTTATAGATATAAAAGTTGTTTTAGTTCCGATTGGTCTGTAAAAAAAGTCGTATAGGAAACAGCTATTACATGTACTGATAGTGGGAGTCCAGTGTAAAGATGGTCTTGTCTCCTATTTTAGACAATCATCCCTCTATTACCCTCTACTTAGTGACAGAAAACAATCCACTGTTTGAGGATACTTGTTGTTTTCTTGTCTGATTTTTACTAGTTGAGAGGGAACTACAGTGTAGTAGGGTCCAGAGACGAAGGGAAGTTCCGTTTTTAGGACAACAACGAGGTCTGAAGGAGTAGAAGGTCAGAGAGGTATTGCGTGCGGTTAGCCGAAGGTAGGAGGAGCGTAGTAAGAGAAGAATCTCCACAGTCACTGGAGTGAAACGGTTTAGGTGCCCGGTAAAAGGGAAAGAATAGAAGGAACTGAAGAGTCATCGTAGAGTCTCAGATGAGGCAAGAAAGACCTTATGAAGGGACGACGTCGACAAAGAAGAGGGAACAACGGTGTATAGACCTACGGCACCACAGGGTCCGGGCTAAGAAGAGGAATAAATGTACAGGAGAGGTCACTTAGGGTGCCTCAGTACACCGACATTCATCGCAAAGATGTGGTCACTGTGGGTTCGGACATAAAGACCAGGTGTAGAGAGGGATCTTTAGGTCTGAGTATATAGATTGACCGAAGAACTGGAGGGTATACCGACTCTTAGGAGAACCTAAATGGTACCGGTTTAGACTTGATAGTTGAGATAATTGTTTTGAACACGGGACACCGGTCAGAAAGTATGTGATCAGTCACCGTGGTAGTGGGTGTGTCAATGACTACGATTTTCGGATCCTACATCAGACCCAGGGATGCGGGACATAGATTCGGTAGCCATGGAGGGTAGTGGAGACGGAGACCCTACTTTGTGTCGTCAGGTAAAACAGACGTAAAGGTCTTTGGCGGGTAGTGACGAAAGGACGATGTCAGAAAGTTGACCAGAATGAAACCGAGGAAACCGAGTAAAAGTAAGTGTCCGTTCTCACTCGATCACTTTTGACTATTGCGAGGGAGTGATGATTTTCGGAAGGTAACCGAAGGGGAACATCAAGGTTGTCTTAGTCAAGAATGACTAATGTAGTCTGTATTGGACCAGGATATCATAAAAGGGCTTAGGGTGGGGACAAGAGAAAGTAGGTAGTCCGAGACCAGTGAGACTTGAAGGAAGAGACTACACAATTTTAAGTGGACTTGTAGACGTAAGGGACCAGGGAGGTAGACCTTGCAAGAGGACGGTAAAATAGGGACTCTAAAGCGAAATTAATGACAGCAGTCCCTCAGGAGGGACTCAGGTCGGTTACCTTTCGACAGAAGAGTCCTAAGGAAGATGTAATGGAGTAAAGAGGTGTTCCGTGAACAGTGGTGGTGCGAAAAGAATAATAAAGGAAAACCTAGTGGCGGTGGGCTCATATTTAAAGTTCCTTCTTTTCTATGACAGAAATATCAAGTGACGGGATGAAGTCACGGGTCTCGGCACGGACCCGGTGTCGCTCGCGACCTATCCATAAACAACTCACCGGCAAACTCCTTCTCCTAGATGGTGAAACGAAACTAGTACCGTCGTCAGTCTTGGCGACCTACTACGACCGACGGAAAACGTACTATACCTTCTCCGCACGTCTCGACACGTCAATCTTAACTCCGACCTTAAAGATTACTTATTTTCCTTCTATAAAAATAAAACCTTCTTATTGTCGACCAGTTTTCCTGAAATTACTCGTGGTAACGTGGAGACTGAAGAGACGTGGTCCTATCCCTCCATCTTGTCAATGTCGGCATATACGACTTCGCCGGTTCTAGGCTCTACTTAGAACGGTGACCCGAGACTTGGTCGTCCGTCCGGACGAATCTTCTTGTTCTTCGCCACACGAATTCTTAGAAGAGATGTGACTCTCCGTCGGTGTAACACCACCACTAGAGGTAGACGCTCCACCTCTTTTTCCGAATACAAGATACTGAGAAACGATTGTACGTTCTACCAGGGTTTAGGTATTTCTGTGACGGACAAGAGTTGACTAATTCCCTTTTTCTCTACGTGTTTATTTTACGTCCGTCTACACACACGTACATATGTGCACACACGGACACACACACATACACATATACTTACCCCACCCTCTTTAAATACAACTATTTTCTGTCAAACCCTGTCTCTCGTTGACCCCAGCGTTTCTTAGTCTGTACTGACTCTCTGTTTGTGTGTGTGTGTGTGTGTGTGTGTGTGCGTTACTCACTTATTTTGGACATTTCGGTGTCGCAAGTCTCTTACCGGAGTCGACAGTCGTCGACCGACTGATTATGAGTAGCCGGGGTTTATCACTTTTGTCACTGTCGAAAAGAGTCTTCGGAGTAGAAGGTACCTTGTATTGCTACACCACTGGCCCTCGACCCCCGTTGTCACCACGCCTATTGTTGTAAAAAGATATAGTCTTTAAGTAAGGTAGAGTTCCTGACGTAAATTCGTTTCCCGCGACCGACTCGTTCGTCGTCCACGTGTTCCAGGGACGGCGGGACGAAGTCACGGAGGAGACTAACCGGCAGAAGTTAAGGTAGAAGGTCAAATTATCATTTCCGAAAGCCAAGAGGTCGTTTTAGAGGTTCCAATTACCTCCTTGAAGAGTCACTGTTTGGATAGTATGGCGGACCAAATAAAGGTTCTCAGGTCGCATACCGAGTCTCACACCGACCGTGTACTCGTCTCGAGGGGTAAAATTTCTACGGGGTGAACAACCCGAGCAATCTTAGTCTTCTTACTGAACCTTTTTAACTTCCTCCTTCAAAAATAAACCCACCAATACAACTGTCGACGTATTGTATACACACTTAGTAAGAAAGTTTCCTCTCGCGCGGACTCATACTTTTACCCCCCCCTTCTTTTCTTTTTAGATTCCACTACTGGCAGAAAAAACTCAAAATTCACATCTTTTACAAGTCAAATGTTATATGTCGTCTTCTAGAGATTCGTAAAGTAACCGTGTAGGTAGGAAACCTAGAGTGCCTCGAGACCCACACCCCATCGGTTCCGGTGTAGTGTCGTAGTAGGTGTTGTATGTCCTGTTACTTGTCCTCGTGTCGAGAAGTTTTGACTCACGTTTTGTCGTGCCCGGTGAGGTACGTAACACCTTCCTTTCGGAGACTATGGACAGGAAACTTACAAAAGTAAAGCAAAAGGGGGAGTTTGACTTAGACGACTAAGACTGGACGGGATCAGTCGGGTCGAGACTGCACCAGGAAGGTCGGAGACGACCAGGGCACGTCTCGTAGTGACTCGTTTGACAATAGTGGGCCCTGGTTTCTCCTCGAGCCCTGACTGCGGGCTCTCCGTGACGAGACTGATTCCTGGGACTACGAGCAGCAATTGTCCCGACCACTAACGGACTCCCTCTGGTGTTACCTGTGACTCCGATTGGGCTACTTTTCCGTACTTGTGACTTTTGTCGTGATTCAGTTCGATAACAAGTGGAGACCCCTGCTCCGGCTCCTCTGCGAAGTTTTCTTTAGACTCGGGTGGACGAAGAACCGAGACGAGAAGATAAAGAAGGCGTGAACCGAAAAGGAGACCTCGTAAGAGTAGAAAAAGTTTTTGGTGTCTCCCCCTTTTTTTATATGTAGTTCAGTTAAATACTTTATAGAGAAATACCGATTATACGTCGCCACTTTAATTAACATTGGTTACATCGCACTGAGCGGTGGTATTTCGCTCCGTCTCTCTACTTGGTCTCCACACTTTGTCTTTTTAATGGATGTATTTGTCCGCGTAAACAGGACCCGGGAAGAGCGGACTAAACGAACCACCTTTCGACTTGACGCCCCATTTGTTTTAAGTGAGTCGTCAAGATCAGTGTAGAGAGGAGAGTGTGTCATGAAGGGCTTCACGGTTTGTCTAAAATTAAAGTTAAACGAAAGAAGGGAACTGAGTTGGTTATACGCGGCACATTTCTCACAACCGACTAATACAAGGATGCATGAAATAAAAGGACAAACTAAATACAACGTTTTTTGGGTGGATAAAAATGAAGTAAAGACAATGTCAAAAATGAATTTAAAAAAATGGCCCCATATCGACGAAATGTTACGACACAAAGACGACATGCTGTTTCACCTAGTCAGTATGTATATCCTTATGGGGAGGGAGAACCTGGAGGGAAGGCGTGGGGGGTAGGGTGGGTAATTAAAGAATCTGTAAATGAATGTAAAATGTGAACTGTCAGATTGTAAAGATACGATGTGTTATAAGATAGAACTTGTCTAATACGACCAGTTCAAATACGGCCTTATGTATTGAGGAACTTTTTATTTATTGACCCGTCCATATTACCACCGATATATAACCTTTGATCGATTTTTAAAGGGAAACCGAATTTTACATATATAGAGACACCTAAATACACATCCTTTTTTCATTTGAAAAGTTTCCGTAGTAAAATCTTGAGTAACGACCCTCCCAAAGGTTTACACAAATCTTTAAAAAAAAATTACTATTTAAATATATTTCTGTTTCCTTATTTTATATTCTGTGTGTCAATTTCAGCTCTTTCGTCCCTTCGTCTTCAAAAGACGTGTGTGCCCAATTTCGACCGGTTTCGAGGGTCAACGAGTTCTCCACCTTAGATGAGGAAATGAGGACTTTAAACCTGACCAAGACTGAACAAATCTGTCACTTTACACCTGTACTAAGAGACCCGGGGAGTTCGGTTTCGGATTCTCTTGACCGTCGAAAGGGGAAGACGGAGACCCTTCGGTCAGTGGAACGAATTTCTGTGAGTCCACTCGGGGGGCTCCCCTCTCCCCCTGTCCCTCTCTCGCCGCGTCTCACCGGTCTGCACACCTACTTCGGCAGAGGGTGGAAGGATGGACCGGGACGACGGCCGACTTGTGAGGGTTAACTACTGGAGTCGGCTCTAGTGTCCCTCGTCTTCCTAGTGGGATGGCTCAGGGGGTCGGTCCGAATCTGGTGAATTGGTTCAACATGAACTGACGAAACTGGGTGGTAGACAAGGTTGATGGTTGTGAATTAGGTCTCCGTTCTCCTACCCGTAGGAAGGTCTCCTCCTACGATGAGCACCTCAACTTTATTCTCGGAGCCGCCGTCTCTCCCTTGGAAAGTGGTTCGTCGAGACGTCTTCTTGGATGACTCCTCCTACCTCTTACGCTTTTGTAGACCTTAACTGGACTTACTTTCTTTTTCAAATATTGTCTCACTGTTTTTATTTATTTATTTATTCTCGTTGTGGCTGTACCCCTTCTCCAAGTTAGATATTTATTTACATATTCATACCCCTGAAGGGGCCACCAGGTCACCAATCCTTACCTGGTGAAGCAACTTACGTCCCCTGTACCCAAACTAGGGACCAGTCCCTTGATTCTAGGTTGGACGGTGTCTCGTCGATTCGGGTGAACGGACTTGATGACTCGGTCGCGAGGTCTCGGGCACGCGGTGTTGATCCCAGGTACCTGGCGTTGTTTTCTAGGGTGCCCTTCGTTACTCCGAGGACGTGTGACGTCGATTCTGGGTTGTGTCTGTTTATTTATTTCACACACATATTAAGGGAACGAACGAGGAACCTTCTTGTCGATACTGTTTGGATCTGTCGCATAATTTTTCATCTCTGTAATGAAACGACTGTTTCCAGGAATATCAACTATACCTAGCCTCTTCCATTACCGTGGGGTGAGGTCATGAGAACGGACTTTTTGGGGTACCTACCTCCTCAGACTATCCGACGTCAGGTACCCCAGCGATTCTCAGTTTGTGTCGACTCGCTGAAGTGAAAGTGAAAAGTGAAAGTACGTGGCCTCTTCCTTTACCGTTGGGTGAGGTCACAAGAACGGACCTCTTAGGGTCCCTACCTCCTCGGACCACCCGACGGTAGATACCCCAACGTGTCTCAGCCTGTACTGACTTCGCTGAATCGTCGTCGTCGTCGTCGTGGTAAATACCTACGACTTGTGACTTCTTAACTACGAAAAGTTGACACCATAACCTCTTCTGAGAACTCTCAGGGAACGTGACGTTCCTTTAGTTTGGTCAGGTAGGATTTTCTTTAGTTAGGACTTATAAGTGACCTTCCTTACTACTACTTCGACTTCGAGGTTATGAAACCGGTGGACTACACTTCCCGGTTGAGTGCTCTTTCTTGGGACTACCACCCTTTCTAACTTCCGTCCTCGTCTTTCCCTACTGTCTCCTACTCGACTAAACTACCACAGTGACTGTGTTACCTACACTCAAACTCGTTTAAGTCCCCCTAACACTTCCTGTCCCTTCAGGCCGCACGACGTCAGGTACCCCGACGTTTCTCAACCTGTACTGGATCGCTGACTTGGTGTGTTTAAGGGAGACGGGTCGTGTCACGGGAAACAGTGTCCCAATATCATATTGGAGCCATCCCCACCGAGACGTCAAGGGGTTTGGGTCCCAAGAGGCACCTCATAAATGTTCCTGTAAAGATTACAGAGAGACAAAACCAAGAGGTCCCTCCACGACATCCTTCCGTTGTCAGTAGGAACTACAAGGACGAGGACAAGGGTTCCAGGCTAACCATGACCCCGTGCACAGTTTTGGTATCCAGTCACAAAACGGAAGGAGGGTGGTGTACCTGAGTCTGAGTTCGTCCTTTTTAGATGGTCGAAAGGACAGAGAGGGCTGTCGGTCTGGAAAATTGTGTCTAAAATGTTATCCGAACTTCAGACGTCACTGGCTGACAAAAATTTTAATGAGACCAGTCACGTAGAAAAGGGGATGGCGTACCTCACCCCCATTTTTCGAAAGAACACCTCTCTCTTTCTCTCTTCCCTTTCTCTTTGTTGTCAATTCAGTGTCCTTCCAAGGTCGGCAGGATTTGTATACTTTTCCTTTAAGTCTCGGGGGTGCTGGTTGACATATTGGCATTCTTTGTCAGACCCAGAAATAGAGTGGATGTCGATGATCCAAAAATGGGAATTAGGGGCGCAGGCACCACCAGGGTGAGGGATTACTTTAACGGGTTCACCGCACAAGACAAAAGGAGAACCTTTTGTCTCAGAACCGACACCCCACGAGACCCAACGTCCTAAAGACGGGAAACCTTCGTTTAAGTCCTTTGTGAACCATACAAATAGTGCCTCATTTGCGGAAGATCTCCTTACGATGTAAATCGCAAACTCATGGAACGGGAGTTTACTTTCCTAATCCAGATAACGAAAGTAGTCAAAGGCTTCTGTCACGTGGGAGCCTCGGTCGTCCCCCTCGGTCACAGCTTCAGAACGAAAGGTTCGGGTGAACTATGTAAGAGGCCGATAATCTGATCGTAAGTAAGGTGAAAGTCTTCCTGTCAAGCGGACCGAAGATTGTAGGGTAGGTAAATTTTACGGAGCTTACCCACTCAAGACTCACTTTGTCACTCGAAGGAGACCATCCCTTCTTTTTATAGGGTAATGTGGCAAGGGATAATTCATAACCTATTCCTGTTCGAAGGGAAAAACACCCGAACAGACAGATCGACAGAAGTGTCCTTCGTTTATTTGTTATTTTTTCACTTCATCTGACCCCTTACATTTGAACTCCAATAATCTTCCCTAAATTTTCCGAGTGTTATTTACACTTCTTTATATCCCTTCACTGTCCGATAAAACACTCGGATTTTTTACAGTGTACCTTCGATTTAAGAGGATTAATTATGTCGAGATCCTAAGGTATAAATAAAGGTTATTATTTAAAGGTGGAGTAAGTACAATTCACAGTGTATTCTGATGAAGGGGTGTGGATTTTCGTACCACCGGACACGTTTAAGATTACCGATTTAATAAAAACGAAGAGGTCATACTTTTGGGACGGGAGATAAGAAAGTTGGGTATACGTACCTCATGTATGACATACGTTCCTGCAAAGTCCTTAAAATATCTTTATTTTTATTCTCTGAGGACGACATTTCGACCTTGGCTCGTCTTAGGACGTCCCGAGAGGGTGAAAGAGTTCATGTCTTGGTTCTTCAAGTACTAGTCCTGTTGTCGCAACGTCTGAGTCGTAGACTACGTACAAGAACTCAACGAAATGACAATGGCATTGACGGTGACCTACCCCCTTTTTTAGATTGACCCACGACGGTCTGACGTCGGTACTACCTTAGAGGAGGAAGACAGAGCGCGTCGTGACTCAGTACCCGTCGTACCCAACGTTCCTGACTGGAGTTCTCATGTTCTACCTGTACTAACGGGTATTCAGAGATAGAGACAACCGTAGTTATATTAACATCAGATAGGACGGGTATATGTTCTCGTCCGTTGATTTTGACGGTCCTTTCTCTACGACTGCAGAAGGTGAGATCTTGCGATACAACCGTACTTCTTCAAGGTCTTCTGTCTGGAAGGGAAGATTAGGGTGTCTTTACCCTACTACAAGACTGTTCACCCCTGAACGGTCGTCGAGAGACTTCGTTTGACGGGAGTCGTCTTTCGGGGAAAAGAACAGTGACATCGTTTCGATATGACATTAATTCAAAACTTACTCCGTGGGGGTGGAGATGAGTAAAGACCGGGTTCGTACGGAAAGTTTGGAAAATTAGTGTGCTGTGGAACGGACTGAAGATCTAGTTGCTTCTTATTCGTTAATTGTCTACTGGTCTAGAGAAGGGATCGAAGAGAAAGTCATTAGAGTACTCGTTTGATACACTGGTTCGACACACTTGTTCTATTACAGATCCCCTTCTAGTGTCTTCAGTTGTCGAACTTTCGTCACCCCGTGTCACTGCTCAGACTGGGGGGCAGGGTCACTAATTGACTCAAATGAGAGGAGGAAAGGAAATTTGGAAAGTACCGACTTACCTTAGAAACCTCCACACAAAACCCCCTACGACTCAGGTGGTAGAGGGGTCTAACAACTGAAGACTAATTTCCGGGTAAAGGAAAGATGGTAAACATTCATAATTAAGACATTCACCGTTCGTCATCCCAGAGGGTAACTATTGTTTCACTTAAACACATTTATACGTCAAGTACAAATTAAGATATGCCTACTCGAAAAATTCCCGTTTTAAAGTTACAGCACCGAGGTTTGACGACAGGACTATAAACGTCAAGGAAAACACGTTACACGTATCCCTACCCTTCCCTTTCTCCTCCATTCAGTCTCGTTTATGTGAGAACGACGACCCCTTCGTTGGACTGCACACGACGGACGATCATGTGACGACAGAAAAGGTCCCAAAGACCTGTGCCCGTCCGGTGTCCGTTAAGTCTGAGTCCCCAAACGTCTGACCTAATGACCGAAGTCAAGAACTCAAGGAACCATTACCTAATAAATAGAGTCACAGGAAGGGGACGACAACCTGAACTAGGTCCCTATGTCGATTACTTTACAGTCGCCTGCGCTGTCCTCGTTTCTCGACCTCACGTAACGTGTTAACCTGAACCACGAACGCGAAGATGGCAACCGGTACTGTTCTACGGAGACATCGGTGGCCAAATTTGTCCTACTCTCTATGCTCCTCGTCCGAACTGGGTGTAGTGTCTGACCTCCGGTCTGGTCTTTTGAGAGTCGAACTATAGGTTGTCGGGTCACCTCGGAGCGTATGTAGTCGTCTGGGTGCCAGTTGGACATTTGGAGACTCGTGCTCTTGTTTAGAAAAACAACATTCCGAGACTTGAAACCCCACTAAACAATATATCAAAATAACACTATTATCGACTAATTATGTTTACCATAGAATGAAAAAGAGTCCAGTCCTTCAGAGTAAAAAAAAAAATTGAGACAGTAAATATTTCTTAAGTCAGAATTTAAAAAATAAAACGGTGTGTCGATATAAGAATGTGTAGGGTTTTAAGAGATCTTCTGTCTGTGAGTGTTTTGTTTAAATCGAATATATTCCTTACGAGAACTGCTCATACGAGACGGTACTTACAAATACGAAATGAATTATCTCGATACACCATCGTCATACTATGGATCAATTATGACCGACTGTGCATACCTTATAACCGATACAAGATGAGTCGCAGAGTCACGAGACGTATCTAATAGTTTAAATTAAGAGTATTATTGGGTTACTCCACTATAATAATAATAGGTGTAAAACACCCACCCCTGTGACTCCGTGTCTCTACAATCTATTAAAGGGACTCTAGGGTGTCTCTAAAAATCGTCCCTAAGTTGGGTCAGGTGACTATGGTCTCAGGGGATGACGGAAGGACCTTTGTGTTGATCATAAACAAACGACCTTCGTACCCTTTTACCATAAATTGTATTATCGACTTTTAATTCGATATTAGAGTATGTTCAATTGTGTCTTGTGATTCTTGTAACTCTTTGATCGAGAAGGTTGTGACTTCGGTCTGCCCACGTTTCCATGTTGAGACTTAAAGAAGAAATTATCATTTCTATAAAACTTTATTAAAATTTGTTACCTCTCAATGTCCTTATCATGTTCTTTCAAAGAGAAAACGGGACTAGGTAAAATCTCATTCAACCCCTGTACTAGTGGGGGAATAGCGGAAACGGTCGGGACTCATGAGACCAGACATAAAAGATGTTTCTGGAAGGGGTACTGGTGTTACGTTGATTCGTCACTACTGCAAGGAGTGTACCTTCAGAAACTTTTAAAAGATTCTTATGAAAAGTACCGTTAGATGGTAGTGTTTACGGAAAGCAACAGGACCAAGAGATCAGAGGAAGTTAGACTCTGGTTCTGTGGGAGGACTGGAGTTGATGTGGGGCCGACCAACCTCAGTCCCCACCCTCTCCAACCAAGGGATGGAGTGGTGGGCAGGAAGTCACACTTACGGATTGGAACGAGTTGAGACGTACTTCCGAAAATCCTACTTTCTTTCTTTTCTTGTTTTCTTCTCTCCATCTTTCAAATCAAAGTTTGGAAAGTTGTAAACAAGACCTCCATAACAGTTGGTTAACTATATGTATATACTTAGAGTCCTTTAATTCAAGGACTCAACCGACGGAGTGGTGACATTACTTTTCGGAGGACACACAGAAGGTCCCGTCTAGTCTCTCGCCATATGTCAGTTCGTCAGTGGTAGACTGTACTTGCCCTCGACGACGGAGGGTCCCTGCCCGTGAAGACGTGGAGACTGGACAATGGCGCTTCGGGAGGTGTCAGGCGGACCCGATCTGAAAATAGATGTAAAAATGTCTATTTCTAAAGTTCCAACAGTCTCCAGTTTATACACGGGACTTCCGGGTGTTAATCACCGTCTCGACTCTGAATTCTGAGTCCCGGTCTAACACGGTTTTGGACTCCAGAAAGAACAGAACGTCTAAGGACACTGGAGAAAGCTCAGAACTGTCGACCTAACATTTAGGACTCTTTCTACAGGTATGACAACGACTCCACAGGAGTCGTAGATCGTGTCACGGGTGTCAGGCCGTCCCAAGGTATTTGTGGACGGTTCCCCAATTCTTCCTTTGAAGAAAGAGAGGATTTGTTATGAATAAAACGACAACAAGTTTCGAATAAAGTCAAGAACTACCTCTTTTCCATGGCACAGATAAACTCGGAGATCAACTTGGAGTGACTTAAGCCCCGATCGAAATTTTACAGTACAGAGAAACTAGTGTTTATTACCAAGGATTGTTGTCTGACCAAAATTTATCCTTTTCCTCATACAGCTCCGACATATAACAGTGGGCCGAATAAATTGGAGATGCGTCTCATGTAGTACTCTTTGTGACCCGACCTTCTTCGTGTTCGACCTTAGTTCTAACACCCTCTTTATAGTTATTGGAGTCTATACGTCTACTGTAGTGGGAATACCGTCTTTCACTTCTCCTTGATTTTTCGAAGAACTACTTTCACTTTCTCCTCTCACTTTCTCAACCGAATTTTGAGTTGTAAGTCTTTTGTTTCTAGTACCGTAGGCCAGGGTAGTGAAGTACCCTTTATCTACCCCTTTGTCACCTTTGTCACAGTCTGAAACTAAAAAACCCGAGGTTTTAGTGACGTCTACCACTAACGTCGGTACTTTAATTTTCTGCGAATGAGGAACCTTCTTTTCAATACTGGTTGGATCTATCGTATAAGTTTTCGTCTCTGTAATGAAACGGTTGATTCCAGGTAGATCAGTTCCGACACCAAAAAGGTGACCAGTACATACCTACACTCTCAACCTGACACTTCTTTCGACTCACGGCTTCTTAACTACGAAAACTTAACACCACAACCTCTTCTGAGAACTCTCAGGGAACCTGACGTTCCTCTAGGTTGGTCAGGTAAGACTTCCTCTTGTTGGGACCCTAAAGAAACCTTCCTTACTACGATTTTGACTTTGAGGTCATGAAACCGGTGGAGTACACTTCTCAACTGAGTAACCTTTTCTGAGACTACGACCCTCCCTAACCCCCGTCCTCCTCTTCCCCTGCTGTCTCCTACTCTACCGACCTACCGTAGTGACTGAGCTACCTGCACTCAGACTCACTTGAGGTCTTCAACCACTACCTGTCCCTCCGGACCTCACGACGCTAAACACCCCAGTGTTTCTCAACCTGTACTGACTCGTTGACTTGACTTGACTTTTTAGTTTACACCACGATACATCCCTTTGTGGTCACCAATCTCAAGTGAACAAACGTGGCCGTGAACCAGGTCAGAGATACAGGTGCAGAGGACCTGACCCCGTTGTCGGGAATAAGAATTGGTTCTTACAAACAAAACTTTGTAAATTCAGACTAGTATGGTAAAGGTGCGTTTCCGTCGTTCCGGGGTACACTCCCTCTGGGCGACAAAAGGACGAGACTGAACAAGGGAGAGAGGGGGAGAGTGAGTGAGGTCGGTGCGACCGGAGATACACGACAAAGAGGTCGTACTCTGACAGAAGAGGGGACCAGAAACATGACGGACAGAGTAGGGGAAGACGGATCTAAGGAAAAGGAAGTCCACAAAGATCAGAAACGAGTTTGCAGGGGAAATGTTTGACACGACTTGTACGGTGAATTTTAACATTGTAGAGGGGTGGAGGTGTGTGAGGTAGAAGTAGGACTAGACGAAAAATAAAAACGGAGAAAACTAGTGACTAGTGGAAGTTTATAAATTAAATCCATCCACAATTACAAGTACCAAATACGTATCGGTAGGAATTCCCTTACATTCGAAGTGGTTCCGTCCTTAGAACCGAATGAACGGACAACAGAGGATTCTTCGATCTGACTCGTATACTACAAATAGTTTATAAACACTTAATTACTTTGTACGAGTAGGAAATGGACCTGAACGTACCGATGAAATGTACAGTTAGACCCTTTTTCTCCTTTTAATAAAAGATAAAGTGTTGGTGGTCCAATCGACGCGAGGATGTAATACACCCTGTGTCAAAAAGTTCTTTCTACCGGGTCGAGGTCTCGGGTCCGAGGTCAATGTCAAATGGACAGTGGAGAAACAGAAGAATGACCTTGTCCTGACTACGACTTCGACTTCGAGGTCATGAGACCGACGGACTACACCTTTCGACTGAGTAACCTTTTCTGGGACTACGACCCCTTCTAGCTTCCGTCCTCCTCTTCCCGTCGTCTCCCACTCTACCTACCTATCGTGAGGGTTGAGTTACCTGTACTTAAAGTCGTTTGAGACTCTCTATCACTTCCTAGGACCGCACGATGTCAGGTACCCTAACGTCTCAGTCTGTGTTGAATCACGGACTTGTTGTTGCCCTCGTTAACGGAATCTCTTCCTTAGGGAAGAGGTCCGGTCACCTCCAATACAGACCTTGAACAATGTCACGTCAACAGGTCTAGCTACTGAACCCTGGATCACCGTTACCTCACCACGTGTGTCTCGGGTGGACCCCTCTACCCCTCGTCACAAGGGGCCCGGTCTTCGTGAAGAGGAGTTTGAGTTTACCACAATGTCGACGTAAGTGTCTACCGCACATTCTGGGTCCCGACCAGAAGTTCATGTCCTGGCTCTTCTGGTAATAGAACCAGATCGAGAAAGATCTTTACAGGGGTTTGACGGATAAACACCTACATCCCCCTTCTATTTTATTCATTTGGACAATAAAAATTTCGTATACACAGATAATTCTCTCTGAATTTATGCTACGTTAAAGTTCCCTTTCTTTGAGTACTCTGACATCGTACGTTGACAGGGAATGTAGCACACTCAACGATTCATCTTCCAGTTCACATATTCTTCTTTGAGTTGTTTATGGACGATGTCCTAACTTGAAATATCAAGTTAATTCCATACTGCGACCGTATGGTTTTGAACGGGACCGTGTAGAACTATATTTTTATCGTGTTCCGTTACGTTGGTCTGTTGATAAAAGTTATAGTGTGTACGGGAGAATTATCTACTGTATACCAAGAGGGTATACCGTATAATCATGTTTATGAATATGAGACTATACCAATCAAAAATTAGGTTCCTAAAGGTTCATGAAATGTTTGTGACAAGTAATTGTGTCAGAAGGGACCCCTTCAACGTTACGGAGTGTCTCTATGTTTTGTGTTAGTTATTGGTAATTCCTTACTGTTATTATTCTTTGTATAATTACACCGTAAAAAAAATTTCTTATCCTTTGTTTTCCCTTAATTCGTTGAAAGGTTTTCAGAAGGTTACTTAGGTACCCCGTCGATCCCTATCTGTAGTTAAATACGACCACAAATACCAATATTTAATGTGACCAAAAGTCCAACACTTTGTGTCGGACCATGGATATAGTATTGACCTTTTTAATACCGGTTTTATGTCGAATCGAGTTACTGTCCTAAGAAAGCGAGATTGTCCGTTTTGTCGTTCACTTGAAAAAGTAATTGAAATTCGGGAGTCCAGTTTGAGGGAAGATTTTCAGTGTAAAGAGTAACGACAGTAAATACATAGACTTAACTCTATTGACCCTACGGATGTGTGAAACAAATTTTGTCAGTGTGTAACACGAGAGACGTCTACAATGTAAGTCTTGACCGTTCTGTTTTGTGACCAACCGAAAAAACACCTTATAATCTTTTCATATATTTCTACAAGAAACTTATCTTCTTAGTAGGGTACTTATTTAAGTTTTCGACAATCCATAGAGACAGTACTTAATTACAAACAACTCATGAATATTTCAAGTTCTACCACCTCTCCCTTATTTAATCCGATAGACTTTCTGTTTTCTGAAAGGGAAACCCTCCACTGTTTTCTTTCGACCTACCTCACAGAAGGACTCTCCATGGACAGACGTGTTCCACTTTGACTTCGAACTCTGTTAGGTCTCTCTTTGTGTCTTAAAATAGAGTATAATACTGTTTGGATCTATCGTATAATTTTTCGTCTCTGTAGTGAAACGACTGTTTCCAAACATGTCACTTTAAATACCAAAAAGGACATCAGTACATACCTATACTCTCAACCTGGTATGTCTTCCGACTCTCGGTTTCTTAACTAAGAAAACTCGACACCACAACCTCTTCTGAGATCTCTGACATTCCTCTACTTTGGTCAGTTAGGATTTCCTTTAGTTAGGACTTTTAAATAACCCTCCTCACTACGACTTCGACTTCGAGGTTATGAAACCCGGGGCCTACGCTTCTTGACTGAGTAACCTTTTCTGGGACTACGACCCTTTCTACCTTCCGTTTTCCTCTTCCCCCGTCGTCTCCTACCCTACCAATATATCGTAGTAACTGAGTTTCCTATACTTAAACTCGTTTGAGACCCTCTACCATCTCCTGTCTCCTCGGACCGTATGACATCAGGTGTACCAGTGTTTCTCAGTCTTTGTTCAATTACTGACTTGTTTTTAATTACAACGGGTAAAGAGAATACAGAAAAAATTTTGTGACGAAGAGTTTTAATTCTTTTTTTGGAGAGTTTTAATTTTTTAATTTTTAACTTATATGTGGTACTGATCGTAAGATAAAGAGAGTCTACCAAGACGAGAGTTCTATTAATCACCCTGACCTCAGAACCTTGTCTCTCGAGTCACCTCGTCTGTCTAGGACTCCGACTTCGACAGTTTGGGGGTGACGCAGGGAACCGTGGGTGGAGACTAGAGGTGCGTGAGTGTACCGACACCAAAGAGGAGCACTTGTGGGCACCGTGACACGAGTCGCAAAAGAGGAACAAGTTTTACTACGAATAGGACACGTCGGTCAAACCTTCGTCGGGAGTTGGTTACTACCTGTCGACGAAAGTACGGGAATGCCACCCTGGTGGAACTCTAAGGATGTACCAGAGGGTCTCTGAGTCGGGACGTAAATAGAGGAAGGGAGGGGACAGAGTGTGGGTACAAGAGGAAGGACAGAAAGACCTTGGTGAGGAATTTCGTTGACGAGTGGGAACTTAGGAACAGAATCCCACCCGAAGATCCCTTGGACCAGATTCTGTACGAATTCGGTTTATTAATGTACGACAGGAGTTAGTATTTACGATTATCTCCGTTCAAAAGTCCAACGGTTCTCCCGAAGATTCTTCCAGTAGTCTCCCCCGAAAGGACCCCTTTCGTAGACTCGACTGTTCCGTAAATAATTCACTTTAATTATTCCGTTTCTCTCTCTCCTCGCAAGGTCCACTTCTCGTACAGGTGTCTTGAAATACACTTTTTCTAGGACCTCAGAAACTTCTGAGTCCCCGCCGGTTACCCCGATTTCATGTCGACCACTCCCGGTACTTTTCACGGTCACAATCAACGAATCAACACAGACTGAGAAGCGTTGGGGTTCCCGACATCGGGCGGTCCGAGGAGATAGGTACCTTAACACGTCCGTTCTTGTGACTTCACCCATTGGTAAGGGAAGAATCCCCTAGAAGGGCTGGGTCCCTACCTTGAGTCCAGAGGGTGTCTCGTCCGTCTAAGAAATGGTAGACTTGGTGGTCCCTCCCGGTCCTCGACCCGGATTTGCTCTCTATAGATCCGTTCAGCTCGTCCTACTTAATTACCCCTCTACCTTACAAGGTACCACCCTTTGTTCTGATCTCCGCTCTCTCTTCCACTCACAAACCTTCAGTGACGTCCCTGGGAGAGTCGTTCCCCTCACCTCGTACCTCTCTTCCGTCTGCTTCCGGGTCACCAGTCTAGTGTTTCCCGAGACCTGGGAGACGATCCCTCCGTCTCCGAAGGTGTCTCCCCTCGTCCCTCGGTGCCTACCCAAGAGGAAGTGTACCGACGAAACACTTCGTACCTGACTAAGCCCGTCGTCCTTGTCTATTCACTGAGTATACCTTGACTAATTTTATAACGTCTGATCTCTACTACCTACCTCTTCCGTTACCGTGGGGTGAGATCATGAGAACAGACCTTTTAGGGTACCTGCCTCCTCGGACCACCCGACGTCGGGTACCCCAGTGATCCTCAACCTGTACTGACTCGCTGAAGTGCAAGTGAAAAGTGAAAGTACGTAACCTCTTCCTTTACCGTTGGGTGAGGTCACAAGAACGGACCTCTTAGAGTCCCTGTCCCCTCGGACCACCCGACGGCAGATACCCCAGCGTGTCTCAGCCTGTGCTGACTACACTGAGTCGTCGTCGTCGTCACTACTACCTTCAGACTCTACCTCTCCAACGTCCATTCCTTTCTCTTTTGTCCTACAGAGCTCCTCTGTGAGTTCGTATCTAGTCGACCGAAACCTCTCGTCAACTTCCACACTTCCTACTTCTCGTCTACGTCGGAGATGACATTCTCGAGCTTTAGCTTTACAATTTTTAGTAAATTGTGAGCGTTGTTGAAGGACTGTGTCTATACATTTTATAAGACAAAACATCCACTTCTTTGCTACAAACCTGTGTTGACTCACTGAAGTGAAAGTGAAAAGTGAAAGTACGTAACCTCTTCCTTTACCGTTGGGTGAGGTCACAAGAACGGACCTCTTGGGGTCCCTGCCCCCTCAGACCACCCGACGGCAGATACCCCAACGTCTCAGTCTGTACTGACTTTACTGAATCGTCGTCGTCGTCGTCCCTCGTCTTTGTCCTGTACTCGGAACCAGTAGACAAAGGTTCACTTTGGCTAAGCAGTGCTACGAAATTACGATGGACCTGAGGGTAGGTTCGTAAACCGGACCTTTATGATCTCCAACCCCTCGATAGTAACTTGGACCCTTTGTTTCCCCTTGCAATCATATTCCACGGGTACTCTGCACGGCATCTCCGCAAAGTCATCTTTCCTTCCCTTCGATTCGTCTACTTCTCCTTTTTGTCGGGTGATCTTTCGGAAGATTTTATAATAGTTCTTTTAAAAATATTCTGAATTTTTTTTTAATTTCACCTGTAAAATTTTATGTCAATGCGATGAACGACTTTTAGGACCAATCCAAAGATAAATAGAGAAAACACTGTAGCAGACCCGACATACAAAACTGGTTACCAAACTTTATCAACGAAGGTGATAGATAAGAGAAGTACAGTGTTTATCCTTATATAGGTTGACACTCGGGAGGACTGGTCGGCCTTGTTTTCCTCTTGTGGTCATAAGAAATGGGGACAAGACGTATGTAAGACACTAAAGGTCTGGATAACACTAAAGAGAAAAAGGATGCACACAGGTTATAGGAGTACAAAAGAAAGGGTAGTTCCACACGAAATTCTTCCGTAGTCGACAGTGAAAGTTAAGTCACATTTAGTGAAAATAAATCATTAATTGAGTAGTGGAGAGGCTTCAGATGACTATTGTGAGAATTAATGGGTCAGAAAGGTTGATATTGTGATCATGAATATTAATGATATGACTCTTAGTTCGAGAGGACCAGGACTTAAATTTATGGAGGTTTAATGATAGTCTGTATGGGTTTTTCTCAATGACCCCAGAATGAAGTGAAACTTATTTATTTTAAAAGATGTATATAAAAAACACACACGAGAAGGGTTACCATAGAGATAAAGGGAACACGGTCTCGTTATGGACAACCGTCACCTAGTGAAGGAACTCTACTATTGGTGTGAGGATTATCGGTGGACTGAGTCAATCAGTTGTCTGAATTCCTTATCCGTCTTTAACAGATCCCACCGACTACAATAAAATCTGGTGTTCAGTTACATTTATAGTCTACGGTGTAGTTTTCTGTTTATCCTTGTAAACAAAGGAGAGAGGACCACCGGTTCATCCGGTGTCTGTCAGTTCGTAGCGGTCATACATGCTACGGTGTCTGGATTCGGTGTGTACTTAGAGATCGACATGTCATAAGACCGTACATGAGACAAGAAAGACGGTTTAACCAGTTAAACGTCTTCAGACGAGAATAGACTTTGGGAAAACCTAGTGAGATTTCCTTAAGGTCGACAGAGGAGAGGTGTCTTTGTACAAACCATTTTTATATATAGTCTGTCGGACCCTAGTTACTCTCCTCTTCGGAGACACTCACGTAAGGCTTACCTTTAGTCCGACGGACCGCCAGTGACCGGAAGGGGAAGGGTGCCTAAGAGCCCCGTTAGTAGATTATGTGTCTCGGAGAAGGGTAGATTTGTTAGCTTGGGGTACTCCTCCACCGCCGACGTCGTCCTGCGTCGTCGTCGCTGACAAGCTACCACCCCCACTACCTCGTGATGACAGTCCTCCTGGTCTCCTCTCGCACTCGTGTTGTCGTCGAGCTCTTTCGAAAAGTCCTGAAAGATAGAAGAACCGTCAAACGAATACTCTTATTTAATGAGATGGAGAGGGTTAAGTGTAATGGTTACAACCTACTTAGGTCTGAACCACCTTGGTTAAAGGGACAAAATAGGGTCTCCTAGACATGGAAGGTCTTCACAGTTTTTCGGAACACAAAAACTTTGAATGAGACACTTATAAAAGAAGTCTTTTGAGGGTTTATCGTCATAACGTTACGTACGACGGAAGACGGACTGTTCCGGTTAGTTTTTGTACAGTTTAATCTACTTCACTAAAAGACTAATGTACTGCCACAGACCTGTTTATGAGTTTATATCCGCAAAGTAGGAAACTCGGTGGGTTTACTTACCGTTGACTTGTTAAAGGAGATTTTGACCGATAATTTAAATACTAACCTTATTAAATCTCTTTGTTTATTAATGTCCTTCTTTGTAATATATAAGGTCTTACTTTCTACTAGAAAGTTTCAGACAGGATACTTTTGATTAATTTAACATTAAACCCAGGTAAAATTAATGTTGATTATTATGTAGGATGTTCCATTCGAAATTCTCCCAATTTGTTTCTGGATTCTGACACCAACAATACAAATCCTTCGACTCTAAGTAACGGAGGACTTTATAGAAGGAAATAGTATCAGTTTTTAGGGGTGAGAACGTTCTCAAAAGGTACAAAAGGACATCCCAAAAGTAACTGACGGGACTAGATCGTTAAAACATCACGATGTTCAAACTCGCGACATTATTTTATTCTTTCGTCGTAATGAATAAACCCCGATAGAATTTGTACTTTATACTACTGTCAAAAATTAAAGAGAGATCAAAAAAAAAAAGAAAAACGGAGAAGATCATACTTAAGTAAGTAGTGTAAACATACAATTGTGTAGTAGAAAACAACTGAGTACCTGGTTTTATTATGAAAAATAAAAATTATTTATGAGACTATTTTAATTTTACGACTAATTTTTTTTTTTTTCTTAACAATAGGTTCCTAAAACTAAGGTCAAAGACTATTTCTGTGTTCTAACACACACACACACACACACACACACACACACACATAAGTTACAGTGGGTACTCCGTACGACTATAATCCTTGTGTCACTGCTAGGTTTTCAGTTTTCGTCTTCTGGTCTAGTAAAAGAGGGTAATTGTCGGTCTAGACTGTCGTTAGGGGTCGTGTAGTGGTGACGGTATATTTCAGAAGTACCACGGTTATGAATCACTCGTCATTACTTATGAAGGACCGACAGGTATGTAAGAAGTAAGACGAACAACCTCTTCCAATAACAATAAGTGCACTACCTGTCTTTGCTTTTTACTCAAGAGACTCGCTGGTATTGGGACGTCCAAGTATTAAGAAAAGACTGTCATGGTGTAATTAGTAAAATCACTGAATTAAAGACTCGGACAAAGACAGAGGGACTTCCTTACTCTCCTTCGGATACATTTTACATAGGTTGGACTTCTCTCCTGAACGTTGAGAAATGGAGTTCGTTCTATGTAATCTTTGTACCTTTCCTAGGAGACAAAAATACCGACCCCCATACCTCTTCGTGTGGATTTATAAAGGACTCCTACGTTACTCGTAGAAAGGTGTCAATAAAATCTCGTCCCCAGTCGTTTGAGGTCGGGCGTCCGGACAAAAACATGTCGGACGCGTGATTCTTACCAAAAATGTAAAAAGATTTTCTCAACATTATTTTTGTTTCTTTTTATACGCTGTCTCTGGTATACACCGTACACTTCGGGTTTCATAAAAGGTAGACCAGGAAATGTCTCCGCACGACGGAGGACGAAATTCTAGTTGGACCACTTTATCTCCCTCTACCGAGTCGGTCGGACGTTTTGGTGTGTAGACTTGCGGAGCACCTCCCCACTAATAAGTACCTCGTATCCTTAGCCGAACTAACTGGTAATTCTACTGACAGTCAGGTGGTCTGTAGTGAAAGACGTTCCGTCACTTCAGGGACCAAGACTGTAGAAGAGTGACTAAAGTTCTGGAGTCTGACAAAACTTTTACTAAAGACTAATTTGTAGTTGAATTCAGTTATTCTCCTAAATTATAAACTCCCCCAGGGTTTCTTAGCCTCCCGTCTCTGTGTCGACCCTACCTCCTTCAGAACCTTTTCCTTTGATCTTTCAGAAAATCCTAATACCACCAATTTTTTAGTGAATGAGAATTTTTTCTTTTGTCTAACTTTTGGATGAGTGTTTAAGAATCTATAAAGAGGGAAGTTTTCCACCTCGAATTAAACGGAAGGGAACTTACACGACCTAAACAATTTCTGGACGAGTATCAATTGTCTTATGTCGTCTTCACTACCATAAAATCAAAACTCTAATTCAATATTTTCCCGACGGTGAAGAGTAGCACTTATACATGAGTAAGAAAACCCAGTAGACGAGACGTCCTTCGGTCGAAGGACATCTATCCTGTACTCGGTCATAGAAGTAGAGTACTCATATATCTGGTTCGATACCTCTCTGGGTGTACCCCTCCCTGACACCAGAGACCAGCTATCGGTCGTTCCTTCACGGGTCTTAGTCGAGGGAGTTCTCTCCCACAGACCCCCTTCCAAACCACCCATAAATCCCTGTGACTCGACTACGACGTTTATGATACAATGGTTCCAATTAGGGTAGAAGTCAGTCGACACCCAAAGTTCCTGGGTGGTCCCCAACTCAGTTGAACTCATACTAACACGAAAGGGAAAACGTTAGTTAAACATAGGAGTTTCTGACTTCAAAAGGTACTAGGTCGGGTAAGGTGTCTCAGGAAGGAGAAGATACCTTTGACGATGAATCAGAGATTCAAATCTTGTCAACCAAAGAAATTTTCTTCAGGGTTATAACGGTTTCTCTTAAGGTCGTTAAACTCGACGAGTGAGGACCAAGGGAAGGGGGGAAAAGGTCGGAGAGGAGATTCGAATGAAGGGAAAAGAAGATTAAGTGGTCCAGGGAGAAGATGGACAAGAGAGAAAAGGGACGGGACACGTGAAACCCTGCAGTGACCTTCTGTCGTGAGGTTGGAGGGTGGAGGTTGGGGATGTGGAAATCGAGTTTCTCGGTACCTACTCTGTCCCGTAAGGAGGACTAGACTAGATCGGAAGAGTACACATGTTGCTTCTCTCGGTTCGCATACTTCTTCTCAAAGAAGTATTAGGGACAACTGTGAACCGTAGTTTTGCACATTTCCGACCACACCAGTAGTCAACAAGAAATATTATCGTGTATCTACGACATGATATTCCTCTTTATAAATAAAAGTAGAGGTCAAGAACCGTGTCTCGAGGATTTTGGGAACTCATTAAAGGACTCACTATTCTCAATTATCATCGTTGAAAACAATGAGTATTATTTGGTATGGAATCAAATACGATTACTCTACTGAAATCCTACCTCCGACTAACGATCTCCTGAGTCGATACACTGGTCTCCCAACCTTGAAAGTCAGGTTTGGGGTTAGAAATCCCCCTCCTTCCCGATCTCTAACTCAATTAGTAGTTACCGACTACTAAATTAGTTGGTACACATACATTACCTTGGAGGTATTTTATACATTCGTTATTCTAGACCTGTCGAAGGAACGACCTCTTGTACAGGTGTACGACCCTCCACCGTACGGGGTTGAGGGGTGTTCGAGGACACGACCCCTAGGAAGTCCTAGAATGGGACCTGGAGTGAGAAGTGAACGTACAAAATTTTGTTTGACCATTACCATTTGTGCGACGAAAGGGACTCAAGACACTCAACCAAATCGTTCACTAGTTTGGGTTCCTCCCCAAACACGCCTAGAGGAATGAACTATCGACCAGTCAGTCTTTATGTCCACCGAGTCTGGTCGTCAACCGTGGATCCCACCCGCAGTAGAAGACCCTGACTCGGGAATGGACGACTCAGACTAGGATTGGTTCCTGTCAACCACATTCTTGACTCAATTTAAGAGCCTGTGGGTCGACTACTTCCGTCTCTCGACCTCTTAACCGACCGTGTTCCTTTTGTGGATGTGTAAACCACAGTCTTCACACTTGTCTTTCTAGTATTATCGTCATGAGTCCGTGACTCGATTTGCGAAGTGTGCACAACAGAGCAAATTAGGAGTGGGTTTGATAGTACTCCGCGTAAGGAAGTGAAGTAAAAATTCTACTCTGTTAACTCCGAAGGTTGATTCCCTATGTGACTTTAAAAGTGACTATTCACTCTAAATCCAAGTAGACAGATGAGATTCTAATCCAGGTATAAGTCAAGGAGTCGAGGAAAAATCGTAGACCTTTTGTGGGATTGTTTAAGTAACGACTAATCTGACTTTACGGGTAGTGAAGGGTTTCTAGCAACAATTATTCCTATTGTCTGGAAAGAGACCCCATCTAAATCGACAACAGTTTATTGATGTCCAGACTATAAGATCCCCGATAAAAAGACGGGTCCTTTTCCTTCTAAAGTTTTGGATTTAATATGTGTTCCGTCCGTTAGACCTTTTCTCTCCCTAAGGATCCGAAGGACATTGACATCGGCGGTGTAAGACGAAACCCTTCGTTACAAAATAATGGTACGAGTGACGAGAAAATCAGGGGTTTCTTGTGAAAGTTGTTACTAAATAGAATTAAATTGAAAAAAGAAAAAAAGAAAGGGGTCCTTTCCTTCGTCACACAAAGTAAGTTCTCTTTACTAAACGTCAGTACCGTTTGAGGGGAACGAGTAAACGAATAAACACACAAGTAAGTACCGGTGAATGTTTATAAATGTCTCACGGACCATAATTTTTTTTTTTACAACATAGAGATTTTATGATAGTTATGAAAGTGAAAATCTCCGTTCGTATATACTCTCAAATACCTACGTGAATATGAGAGAGATATATATATAAAATTATGTGACAAACGAAACTGGTCTCAACTTCAAGGCATCATCTTTATATAATGAAACTTCTATTTTTTCGTCCGTTGTCGGTCATTATTAACTGTCATAAAAGTTGTATTTCTCGTTTCTCAGAAGATATTTGATTTTTCTTTCTGTGTTTGTTCATGTAAGGTTCGAATACATACAGTGTCAAAAGTCCTTTGACCGAAAAATAAAGAAAAGAACCGACTTTGAAGTGACAATCGAGTATTCCCGAATACTAAGAAAAACGACCGTGGACAACTTCTTTATTACCGTTTGAATGACTTCCCTATTGTTGTCTATTTACTGGTCCTCACAAGATGTGTCTCCTTTCACTTTCAAGTTTTAGAGAAATCCCTTTCCGATGTGTATGTTCCGTCCTTTTGTTATTAAACTGGTATGAAAAAGACCTCTTGATCGTCCTGAGGGAGGGACACAGGTTATACTAAAAGGACCCGACTCAGTCAAAAGTTAAAATATGAGTCCGATGAATTTTTTCCTAAAACCCAAAACCTAAAGAAGAACACCTCTCTTTTTTTACCTATAGATAGTGGATCTTCTTCATTAGAATTATCATTGTGATATTGTCACCACTGTCGATAGTAAAGACTCACGGCTGATGTATGAACGTGTAGTCTGAAGTCCGAACAAGAATATATACCCCCTTCACCCGAAGGGACTACTGAGTGACCATTCCTTAAGCGAACGTCACGTCCTCTGGACTCAAACTAGGGACCCAACCCTTCTAGGGGACCTCTTCCTTTACCATTAGGTGAGGTCATAAGAACGGACTCTGTAGGTTACCTGTCTCCTCGAACCGCCCGATGTCAGGTGTCCCAGTGTCTCAACTTGAATCACTGATTTGTTGAAAACGTATATGAAGTTTAGGGACGGGTCTAGGGTCTTACATTCCTAATAATAAGGGAAAATAATAATAAAAAGGGGAGGGATAGTAATAAAAAAGTAAAGTGTCTACTTTTTTTTTACCCCGAATCTCCCTGAATTTCAGATGTTCGATTACTCACCGTCTCGACCGTAAGTTTACCCTAGATCGACTGTGGGTTCGGACACCGCAAAGACGGTACTGTGTAACGTACCACGGAGAGGTCGACTGATACCTGGTCCGTTTGAAAGAGTTGAATAACATACTTTTGTGAGTGACGGTATATTAATTTAAAATACGTCATAATATAAATTGAATCCTAGATTAATTTAAAGATCCGTGTCCAAGTTCCACTTTAGTAATGACAGAAAACAAAGTACTGAAACAAAAGTAAGAAACAGGGTCATTCATAGGAGAACTGTGGGACTATTGAAGGAGACTTCCTCAGTCTCCCCTATAAAATTAGTGCAAAGTGTCTACTGATTAAAAACACCAGTCACTCGATCTGTCGAAGTTTTGAATGGAACCACATAAACTTTTGATTGGAAAATGTGAAAGTTGCTTATTCGATTTTTCATTTTGGAGTCCCGAGTCGGAGGATTCTAGATACAGACCTAAAGTTTTAGGTCCAGAATTTAAGGAATTACACCGAGAAAGGTACTAAAGATTCTGGAAATAAAATTTTATGTATGACTCCTTTAGAACTGGACGTTTTTGTTATGACTTCCTACGACCAATAATTTTGTACCTGGACCATCTCACTAATCTTTTGATTCGTCTACTACACCGGGTTGAAAGGGATTAACTTACTTGTCATCTATTCTTTTAGACGTCGTCGACTCGTCGTCGCTCTCCCTCCGCTCAGGGACACCGACGACTATATATTTGTAGTCCGAAGGTTTCTGTTCCAATTGTATGGTCGGTTCCTTAAAGGCCCTCATTTGTCTTCGAGTTTAAAGTGGAGACGGACGCCGACGGTAAATATTGTTTCGGGGAGTATTTGTCATGAAAGTCGTAAGGAAACTGGGTGACAGTTTATTGAACCTTTATATCTTACTGTAAATTTTTCACTTGTGTGTTTAAAATTTTCGGACTAAGGTGTGACGGAAGGTTAAGGGAGACGACTGGAAGAGTTCAGGATAAGAACATTCCGTGTCCCAGAGAAAGATGTTCATACAAAGGACACCTCTGTGTAAGGTCGGTGGTGTCCGTCAGTGATATACAGACAGGAAAAGAACGGAAGTAAAGGGGAAGACTTCACAATAGTGAAGAGGACGAGGCGACTGAAAGTAAAAGACATAGACACGACACAAGTGAAAGTATGCGGGATGAAGAAAGAGTAGGAACCGTAACTGGAGACCACGCACACACGATTCAGGGAAACCAACACAGGTTGAGAAACGCTGAGACACCTGACGTCGGGCGGTCCGAGGAGACAGGTACCCTAAGAGGTCCGTTCTTATGACCTCACCTAACGGTACGAGAGGAGATCCTCTAGAAGGGTCGGATCCCTAACTTGGACGTAGAGGACACAGAGGACGTAACCGTCCGCCCAAGAAATGGTGATCACGGTGGCCCCTTCGGGAATGGTGACCACCCGAGGTGGAATAAATATCGAAGTGAGGTACGTGGGTCCGAAGGTCCACCCCAAACGTCGTTACGGTTCTGAAGGAAGTTCTAATATACAACTGGAAAGTAGTAGTTCGTTCTCACCTTTCTTCCTTTAAATATTAATTCGTATAATGACCAGTATTGTAATACAGGAGAATTGACATTAACAGACAGAATCTTTTGCACCTGGTCAGGTACCCTAAGAGGTCCGGTCTTATGACGTCGTCCATCGACAAGGGAAGAGGTCCCCTAGAAGGGTTGGGTCCCTAGTTTGTGTCCAGAGGGCGTGACATCCGTTTAAGAAATGGTCGACTCGGTGCTCCACTCGGGTTCTTATGACCTCACCCATCGGATAAGGAAGAGGTCGCCTAGAAGGACTGGGTCCTTTGCTTGGCTCCAGAGGACGTGACGTCCACCTAAGCAATAGTTGACTCGATAGTCCCTTCGGGAAATCTTCTGTTTCTGTGTTAAGTACCTCGGTATTATGAAGAGTTCCTATCTGGACTTACGAGAGGTAAGTAAGAAACGTGACCATCAACAGGACAAAAGAGGATCCTTTGGAAGGGAGGGGACGAGATCCAGGTATTCAAAATTCGTATTAACTGGAGGAGAGATCGTTGGGGACACCAGGGACTCAACAGGACATTGAATGCGGATCAGTCTCGTGACGTACAGACGCCGACTGAGTTCTGACCGGTTTGTCTCCGTTACTTTGAACCCAGGTCTAGAAAACAACCTCACCTCACCAACCCTTTCGTCGTGTAAAAAAAGGGGTGATCCCTCTGCTTTCAGATCGACTACCGGTAGGACTGGGATGGTTCTCTTCCCGCAGACTTTACCTCGGTTGTACCTACTTCCGTCTGGTGTCTCTACCCCTCTCTCTGGGTCAGGATTACAGAGACTAAGAGACTAGTTTGTGCCGGACCTGAAAAGTCTACGTGTAAACTAATTCGGTCAAATTAAACTGAAAGACAGGAAGTCAGATTTTGAGAACCGGGTCTGTTTGATACACCACTCACCGAACACCAAGAGTACGAACCAACGTGTATGTCGTGGTGGGACCCTCGGACTTTTTAATGACCGAATGTTTACAGTGTCCGACCAGCTTCGTCGGAGTATTTCACACGGGGGGTCAAGTCTCAGTGTCGACTCGAGACGACGACAGTAGTAGTCTTTCACGGATGACTCATATGATAAAAAAAATTTTAATCATAGTCTGATATTAACGAAATGTTGTAACACAATCGAAGACGATATGTTGTTTCACTTAGTCGACACGCTACGACACGACTCACCGAGGTCATCCCAGACTGAGAAAACGTTGGAGTACCTGACATCGGTCCGAGGAGACAGGTACCCTAAGAGGTCTGTTCTTGTGACCTCACCCAACGGTAAAGGAGGTGGTCCCCTAGAAGGACTGGATCCCTAGTTTGAGAGGACAGAGGACGTAACCGTCCGTCCAAGAAATGGTGATCGTGGTGGACCCTTCGAGATTAGTCAATATACACATGTATCTAGGAAACACATCTATCATACATATATAGAGAACCCGGAAGGAGAGTGAGGATGTGGCTGGGTGTGGAGATCCAGTGGTGTCCCGCGACTTAGCTCGAGGGGTGATCGACAACGTGTGTGTGCTCACATATATACAATTTCGATGAGAGAGTCAAGCAGGGTGGGAGGGGAAGGGGACGACACGGGTGTACGGGTAAGAGACGTAGACGCAGAGATAAGGACGGGACGTCTATCCAAGTAAACATAACGAAAGACCCTAAGATATATATACGCAATTGTATGCGATAAACAAAAAGAGAAAGACTCAATGAAGAACTCACATTGGAACGTACACGATTACGAAACGAGTGTCTGTTAGGACCCCAACAGTAAATCAGTTAAAGGGTAAAGAAAATGTAGGTGTGGGAAACCTAAATCACGAGAATACGGGAGTAGATTGTAGTTTTGATAGAGAATCTCTTCTCGACCCGGTCGAAAAATATGTATATAGATGATACATATATATATCAAGGAAACTGAACCGATGTCATGTTAGGGGCCGAATAATGAGAAAACTACCGTGTGTAAGTTTTACGTTTAAAAGTATGTGTTTCCTTCTTATTGAGAACTTTATTGTGAACCACGGTAGCTCCTGTGCTGCGAGTGTGAACTAAATCATCTCGACGCATCTGTCGTCTCACACTGACAGACGAGTCGTTTTCGCCGATCCTAAATCTCAGTCGTTTAACACATCCTCTCCTTAAAATTTCGTCGTTGTCCGTGTCACTCTACCACCACATTACCTTGAAGTCGGAAAGTATCTGTTCCCCAAAACCCTCTCTGGCAGGTCTAGTGCCTCTAATCTGGGAAGTGAACCGTCTCTAGTCTCTGAACCATTCCAACTCGACGTGGCTGTCCTTGGGTCTCAAATAAGGGGGTGGACGTCGGTGAGAAATAGAGGGGTACGAACTTGGTATTCGGAGTACTAATGTATTTCGTCTGTAATTCTGAAGGCACAAGCATAATAGGGTAGAGACGAACGACGGGTAATCATTAGGGGTCATAAAACGAACCTTAGAACAAGGTGTTCTGAACTTTTTACTTCAATATATACACACACACACGTACACACACACATACTAACTATGACTTCGTCTGGCACCGGAGTTTTTCACTGACGTGGATAGATATAGGGTAAGGTGTAGAAAAAAATTTTTTGCACTCACTGTAACTGTGAGAGACAGTTCTCCACCCCAGATACAAGAGAGGGGAAGTAGGACCCTCCCGAACAATTAACAGGGTTGACTATCTTACACCAGTCTTACTGTGGTGTACTGAAAATTCCGTTCCGGTGCCTTCCGTTACACCTAAGGTCGACCGAGGACGGGGACTCTCCCCGTCGGACCCCCGAGTTACACATCCCTCGGTCGGCCGGACCCAGTACCTATCTCTCATGTAACTCGGTATCTCTACGGGTTCCTCGGGGACAATAAGGTCGGAAGAGGGGTCGGGTCCCGAGTCTGTCAACTCACTCGGTCATTAGACCTACCATGGTAGAGGATTAAAGACTCGGCGAGGTCGACTACGACTCAGTCGATCTTTATTTGACGGGTACTCGGGGGAGTCATCCAGTTAAACACCCGTTTTATTTACAGTAATAAGATTTGGGTTAACAAAAAGGTCATTAAACAATACGTCCTTAACAGGGACCTTGTCTGTAATAAGGGAGGACCATTGTCCTGATTGAGAACCCCTCTTTTATAAGTCCCCGGACGAATAGTCCCACTGAACTCACAAACGTTTTCTTTCGCTGAAGTCCGTACATTCCCGAATTCAGATGTATCGAATTCTCGGTTTACGTTTTAGTGTACGTTCCGGTCACTTTTTCGTTGTCCTTCCCCTTTTTACTTCCCTACTTCTTTTGGTTCGGTGGTGGTGTTTCCACGTAATGACTTGTTAATATGATTCATTTCTTACTTTCTTTTCGTTCTCCTATCCTCCTCCCTTTCTCTCCTCACTTCTGACCTTCGTCCGCTTCGCTGTGACAGAACTTCCGAACCAGCGTCTTCCATTGCCGAAAGGTTGTCTTCTCTGGTTGGCACCAGGATCGTCCTTCGTCCCTGTGTAAGGCTTCCCACACTGTTCTTGTGTGCATACCTGCGGTCTCCTCCACCCTCTGACTCTGACTGTACGTATGGCTAGGTACACAGCTTACCTAGTCGGTTGCTCTTGGATGACACATCGAGCCTCGTGAGACGAATTACGAGACGACCACATGCCTATCGTGTCGCCTAAGTGAGACGAGACGTCCTCTTTGATCGTGTCGTGACATTTCGTTGATAGGTTATTTTCAATTATTTTGTTCCTTTTTCCCCACACTTCTCAAATCTCTTTCTATAAAATTTTTCTACACCCGTCTTCGTTCCCGTCGTTATTTCCTGTCACTTCCAGGTGTCCGGTCACTACCTCCCCGCGGTAATGGTCGACCAATTGTCTTTCGTTCGTTATCGATCTCTCCCTCGCCTGGTAGGTGTCCACCTCACCGGAGCCGACCTCCTTGTGTCGATGAAGCCCGACCGTTCCCAGGTCCTCGTGTCTACAGAATCTTTAAATCGGGGTTGAGGTTGGAGGACACTTACAGAAGACGACCAGATCGGGTACCAAAGAATTATACTCCGTTTGTAAACAAGAACCGTCCTGTTTTTCAGGGGAGGTTTTCCGGTGTCAAGTATTTGTCTATATGTCGTATAAACACCGGAATGTTAAAACACCAACCCCCTGTCGTATTCAAGTTTTACGGATTTTGTCGAGAGGGTCCCTAGTGTTATTACTTTTTGGTAAACTCTTCACGACCGAATTGGTTGGGTTTCGAGGTCCTACTCCCTCGGACCAGTCACTTCCAGGAACCACTAACTTGTACGTCCCAAATAACTTTAAGAGGGACTAGAGATGGGAAATTTGGAGACGTGACGCAGATACAACCCTTGTCTACCGTCACTGTTGACAATTGGGCCCCTTTAATGGATGGGTCGTCTTGGTGGTTCCTCCTCTTAATCGTTTTACTGGTAGGTGTTACTGTCGCTCTGGCCAGGAGTCACCTTTTAACGGAAAAAAAAAAAAAAACTATATAAAGTTATAAAAAATTTTTTACTCATTTAACAGATTTCCGTATGGACGTACCCATATAATTGGAAACGATTAGACGATAATATACTACTTGTTCGGTTTAAACTGTTTTCCCGGTCTAATTCAGATAATCTGTAAGATTTATGGTTTATATCAAACCATACCTCAGGGTGGGAGTATGGTTTTATATATATAAAAAGTGGACTGGGTTAGAATTTTCCACGAAGTTTTCTTTTAAAGAGAAATTTACTAGACTAATATTATAAAACTCATTAGTCAGTTTCAACTCGAAAACAGTGAATGAATACTACGGGGACGAAACGACTATAGGTTTCGCATACGGATCAGAGACATAACCATCACGTCACCCGAAACTGATCTGTAGCACCACTCCCACGGAAGACTGGTGCACTGAGGTGAGGTGGTTTACTTAATACGGTACTGAAAATTTATTTTGTACAGAATCATTTTCTGGGACAGTCCAGATACAAACCCCTACATCAAAATTATGTCTCTCGTAGTGAAACACAATGTATAATTCCAGTGGGTTCCTCGTACACAGTGAAACGACCACTTTTTTTTCGGGTGCACCGACGAACTGTGATTCCTTTGGTTTACAACTTTCACGAAGACAAGTTTCAAGAAGGATTATGCCGGGAGACAGGTGTGAGTGAATGACAGTTGGAGGCGTATTGAGCCCGGGAACCCAAGAAAGGATAAACGGGCAGAGGAGACAAAACCTGGAAAGACATCGGTAGTACGAGAGAAGAGAACCTTAAAAGAACACGACACTTCTTTGGGAACCCTTTTTGGATCTCCGAACGAGGAAGGGGAGGAAGTTACTCGGACCCGGAGTCACAAAAAGACGTATCAGAGGTCCACTAAGACTTTGGTTTTTGGGTACCTCTTGGGTTTCGTGAAATCCGAGATTCGGGTTTCAAACTCTTCGTGACCGGATACCAGACCATAGTTCGATGGAATAAAGATCTGGATTTAAAGGTCTCCAGCACCGGTTCCCTGTAAGACGTTTCACCAACGAAGAGATCCGGAGTCAGAGGAGTAGACATTTTATCCCGGTAGTGTCGTATACGAGTTATCGTATCAATATTTCCATCTTACTCTAGCAGTCGCACTACACGAATCTTGTTACAGGTCTTGGCTTATTCGTGTGTGAATGCAGAAGTGAGTGACCGGGGAGTTACCAGACCTTCACAAGTACGACGGGGGAGTTCACGTGTCAGTTATCCGTTCTACGAATGAGAACCGTAACTCTCTTACTTACCCCGACTCGGTCTAAGGATCCTTTGTCCCGTGAATTGGACACTAAGGTTCCACGAATTTGTTTATGTCAAGATGCCAGTCTCCAACTTGAAGTGATCAGACCCCACCCTGTGTCCTTACCCGTAAACTTTTAGAGGGGTCTACCAAGACTACCCATTGGCGTCGACGAATCCGTCAGACCAGTTTGACCGAATCTGTCGACGAGTTATTAGTTGGGTTGACAACAGGAAAACAGTATAGGACTAGTGGTTACTGGAGGACGAAAGATTTTGTGATGATCGATACCTGGATGAGAAGATATTGGTACGACCCAACATACAACCTACCAAATTGGTTTCAACCCGTTAATTAAAAGAACCAGTGTCCACATTACCTTCCAGATACCCTTCCGGTAAGACCGTTGACCTTCTTCAGTAGTTCCTCGGAACTAGGACGGTCGGACCAGGAGTATAAATTAGTAGTGTTAGTAGACCAGTAGAATAAAATCTAGTACAAACAGTTGAACACCAGGTGCATAGATCATGAGTCCAAACCAAAAAAACAAACAAACAAACAAACGAACAAAATAAAATTAATCTCCAATTAATGAAATGTTATAACATAACCAAAACGGTATGTAGTTGTACTTAGGCGGTGTCCATATGTGCACAAGGGGTAGGACTTGGGGGGAGGGAGGAGGGAGAGGCATGGTAGGGAGACCCAGAAGGTCACGTGGTCGGGGTTCGTGGGTAATGGTACTTAACTTGGACCTGACCGTTAAGTAAAGAATATACTATAATATGTATAAAGTTACGGTAAGAGGGTTTAGTAGAGTGGGAGAGGGAGAGGGTGTCTCAGGTTTTCAGACAAGATATGTAGACACAGAGAAAACGACAGAACGTATGTCCCAATAGTAATGGTAGATGGATTTAAGGTATATATACGTAATCATATGACACAACCACAAAAAGAAAGACCGAATGAAGTGAGACATATTATCCGAGGTCAAAGAAGGTGGAGTAATCTTGACTAAGTTTACATAAGAAAAATTACCGACTCATTATGAGGTAACACATATATATGGTGACGAAAGAATAGGTAAGTAGACGACTATCTGTAGATCCAACGAAGGTACAGGACCGATAATATTTGTCACGACGCTACTTGTAACCCCATGTGCGCAAAGAAAGTTCAGACCAAAGGAGTCGCACATACGGGTCGTCACTCTAACGACCCAGTATTCCGTCAAGATAAAGGTGTGACAAGAGGTATCACCGACATGATCAAACGTAAGGGTGGTTGTCACATTCTCCCAAGGGAAAAGAAGTGTGGGAGAGATCGTAAATAACGAACATCTGAAAACCTAGTGTCGGTAAGACTGACCACACTTTACCATGGAGTAACACCAAAACTAAACGTAAAGAGACTCTTACTCACTACAACTCGTAGAAAAGCACACAAACAATCGGTAGACATACAGAAGAAACCTCTTTACAGATTTGTATTTGGTCTTTGATATTTTGAGGATCTCCTCTTGTAACCGTTTTGTGAGAGGTTGTATTTAGTGTCGTCCTAGGAGATACTGGGTGGAGGGTCTTATAACCTTTATTTTCGTTTTTATTTGTTTACCCTGGATTAATTTTAATTTTCGAAGACGTGTTGTTTCCTTTGATATTCGTTCCACTTTTCTGTCGGAAGTCTTACCCTCTTTTATTATCGTTTACTTCGTTGACTGTTTGTTGATTAGAGTTTTTATATGTTCGTTGA